>QEPC01001524.1:4458075-4520997 GCA_003113815.1 Sphenodon punctatus
AGGGGTAAAAACAAAAAATAACACCTAAATCTATCTAATATAATCTAAATAAATGATAATATGGAGGTAAATGGGTTGGATGGGTGAAATAGGAGGAGGATGGCAATGGATTAGGAATAGGAAGGAACAAAAACTGCTGGGAGAGAGGGAGTCTTCTGAAACGCCTGCTGTTCAGGAACAGTGACTATCTCAGAAGGTGTTGGGAAGGGGGGAGGCAATCAGTTTTGTTTCTCACCGCAAGCCCCATTGGCTCCATGCAGCCTAGCCCGTGGCCAATTGCAGACTGCGAAGCCAGTGGTCTGAGGCGAAAAGGGATGGTGATTGGACAGGCTGGCTGCCTACTCCAAGCCTCTCCACCCCTGGTGCCTGGAAGTCTGCTGCTCAGCTGACTCCCCCTCCCTGTCACGTTTTGCCTTCCAGTGACACGTTTTTGCCACCCGAACTCACCCGAACACGATCCGAACTGACCGAACTGTTTGGTCATTTTGACGTTCAGAATCAAGTTCGGTTCGGTCAGTTCGTGTTCGGATTCGGGTTCGGTCGTCCAAACAGGCCGAGTTCGGGTCAAACTCTGAACTTCCTAACCGCGTTTGCCCATCCCTAGTCACAGGATCGAGGCCAAACACACCACTGACTCCCTGGTTCACAGTTACTAATGCTCCTTTATTTACAAAGTGAACAGTTATAGTCCCAGAAATGGCACACAAACACAATAAGTCCTTCTAGAAGCCTCTCACTGGGGAAGCAAGCCCACTCCCTAGGTTCCAAGTTTTCAGGCAGCTCCTTGCCACCTGGCTTGACCTCTCTGCTCACACCAGATCCAGGGAAGCCCTTCAGGCATCAGGGCCTGACTAGGCTTCTAGTGCTCTTGTCTTGGAGCACGCTCAGTGACACACTTGCAGCATGCTGTCCTCTCCCTGGAAGTCCAACCGCTAGCTAGGCTCAGGGCTGAAGTGCTTAGTGTTTCTGATCACTTGGTCTGCCCCAGCCAATCATGTACCCAGTATGCCTAAGTAACCCCACCTGGGTTGCTGAAGCCCTTTTTCTGAACTTGTGGGAGTCAGGAAATCAGGGCCAGAGGCCTCTGGGAGCAGATGCAGCTGAGGCACTCCAGCTCACCCTGCCACAAGACTGAATACATCTTCAGGCCTCTCCTCATGCCTCTGTGCAGGATATGTCATCAACTTGGAATTCCTGGGTGGCAGGGCATCACCCTGGGAAGATTCCCCAAATCTTCACCCTACACTCAACATCTCTAGCCTGTCAGGCATCTTTCTTTCCTATATTGTACCTGCTAACATGCCACATGATATTTGTTGCAGAGTAATACCTGATTCACAATCAGTAAGGACAAATGCAGCTGAAGGTTTAAAAACAGAACTTTACTTAAGCTTTCTCAGGCAGAGATACTTAGTTGCATCTAACTAGTAGTAAGACAAAATGGAGACTGAGACAATGAGAGAGAAGGGAAGAACGAGTGATTACACAAAGGAATTCAACTGTAAACCCTATCTCTCTTCCATGTACACATAAACTTAGCAGCGCCATCTGGTGGCTCTATATTCAATTACTGTTCTTAATACAGCAGGCATTAACTTATGGATGTTGCATATACCAACAATATCATTAGACACAATGTTGACCACATGTTCAGCCGGAACACACAAATTGTCCTTGTGTGTGTTCACATTGCGTGTTCAACGGGTGGCCAGATTGGTGTTGGGATTGTTACGGTGCTCACTGCTTACACACGATGGCCAAACATGTGCTTAGGGGTTTTGACACCCGATCTTTGTTATGTCTAAAGATGCCCTTTGTCTCTGTACCCATGCAACCACACTTTGTCCACCCCTAGAGTTGACGGAAGTAAAAACAAAAGAAGTGCTAGCCCAGCATCCTGTCTCCAATAGTGGCCAGCTACAGTAGCTCGAAAGAAGTACAAGTACAGGTCATGGAGATGTGACCCCTCTCCTGCTAACCACTCCCAAGTACTGGTAGCCAGGGGTTTAAGCTCCAACTAGTAAGCATTTATGGCTCTATTCTCTAAAAGTAGGTCATGAACAGACAGACATACTGACCCTATGCGTGTCTGCTATCCAAAAGAGTGCAGGTTAGCATTACGTCTGTTAACACCCATTGTCCCCTTGGGTTACACAACTTGAAGCATGTTTCAAAGCCACACTGTTCAAGCCACAGGGAAAGATACCCCAGGCTCTATAGCTAGTGCTACTGAATGCCAGGGTAAAACATGTTTAGAACCATAGAAATGCCCCTTTCCCAGATGTACTGCTGTGAACAGACTGCTCTGAAGGACTAAAGAGTTAAAAGGGATATAGAAAAATGCACAATGGTGCAAAATACAATCTGTCAATCAGGTATTGGAAATGGACTATGAAGATGCCAGAGTAAGTGCATGTACTTATACCCTGAGACCACTAGAGACCACTTAGAGAAGACGAGCACAATTTATACTGCACTACACCTGTCACACCCCCCATTTCTGATGTTCAAAAGCCTGTGCCGCCTGTCACTTGCAGAAACTCCTAGTTATTTACTGTTTGGTGGATCTGTAAATCACATAAATGCTCATATTATTACCATGTGCTCTCTGGTGGTGTGCATCATCTCCAAAGAACCATGGGGATGAATTATTGATAACGCGCCTCTCATGACTGACAAACATTTATTTGAAAATCAGGATCTGTTGGTACGGAACATGCCTCCTTCCCCAATCTCCCAACTGAATCTAATGTAAAGTACACCATGCAAAAGATTAAAAATATATATCTCAGCCCTTGATTCATGCCCTTCTTTTTATCATTTGATGGTTCCCATAAAAACTGTTTATTATTTATGTGAAAGACTGGAACTGAAATATCCTGTAGCTGGCAAGTCAGAAGTCTATAACCGAGACATTGTGTGTCTCTATTGGCTTCTCTTCAATCTGTTTCTTTTTTGTCCCAATTGCATAAATAAACAGTCTCATTCTCTAATGACACTCCAAACATGGGATTTTTTGGCCTTGTTTGGACAGATGTTGTCAGGGACTGATTACAAAAACCTGCATACCTAGCTTCAGTAAATATATAGCGCTGTGATTTTCCATAATGCAATAGGCAAATGCCCACAGCCAGCTGATGTTATGAGAAGTGGCGCTAATGGGAAACTTCCAGATACGGAAATCAAGCTGCCATTTAACTTACCCAGCTGCTGTGACAGCCAGTTTTAAAGGAATCGGCCAAAGCTAGAGTGGAAAATGAGTAGGCATTTTCATATTTGTTAATATT
Source organism: Sphenodon punctatus (assembly GCA_003113815.1). Taxonomy (NCBI): domain Eukaryota; kingdom Metazoa; phylum Chordata; class Lepidosauria; order Sphenodontia; family Sphenodontidae; genus Sphenodon; species Sphenodon punctatus. The sequence continues at coordinate 4,461,363 of QEPC01001524.1, forward strand.
ATTTGCTTTTTCAGGTAACACACCAATTAGCTGAATAATAATAATTCACTGCCAAAATTATATTTGCATATCTGTTTATTCAAGTTATTTTGGCTCAGCCATTTGGTATATTGATTACTTTGTTTCAGCTTTATTACCAAAGTGCAAAATTCTGAAGTGAGTGAAATAACCGAACCAAAATAACCAAAATAGATCTTCTTTTCTGAAAATAAAGACAGGCACCAAACAGCGGTTCATATACGCTTTACCAGACCCAATTTGAAGTGGACAGAAACACTGGATACATCTGCAATCATAACTCATGTTATGTGTAAAAGAAGATGGTACAAGGGGCTAGACTGGACAGGAAGGACCACATTTTCAAACTGTTCAGGGCCCCTAAACAGGGCCAAATTTAAATTCTCAAAAATGTTCATCAGCATTTTGGGCAGTACTGTTACAGCACGTAACAGGAGGCCCCTCATTATGGGTACTGATCCTAGGTAAGGTCATTGCCCCCTTCAGATTGAGTCATGATCCTGATTACTGTTTGAGATACTCTGCATGTCTTTGACCGTGTTTACCCGAGATGGTGGAGGCATCCGTGTCAATGCCGTGGGGGATGGGTAGGGGTGCGTGTACGCTCCCACGCTCCACCTACCTCCACCCATCACCCACCCACGGAGCAATGGTCTCCAATGCCCGATGTTCCATGGTTGGAAATGAGTGGAGATGGGTTGAGGTGGGTGTGCACCCGTGGAATGGGCACACACTCACCTCACCCACCGCGGCCACCCACCCGCTGCAGTCTGTTTAAAAATGGCCTTAGGCCCTTTTCACACACAGACACTCTAACACTGATAAAATGGGTGTTACATTTTATTATACATGTTTCAGGGCACCCATACAACTCCCCTGCAGCCCTGCAACATGTTTAATAAAATGTAACACCCATTTTATCAGTGTTAGAGTGTCTGTGCGTGAAAAGGGCCTATATTAAAGGCTCAACATGCAAAAAATTGGAATTCACTTTAGAAAACCTTCTTTTCTACAGAGCTTCCTGGATATTGCAATTGGGATGGAGTGGAGTTTTTCTCATCAATACTACTCTTCCCCTTTCTTCCCTATTTTCTTTTCCCCTTCCACTTTTCTTTCTCATTCCTAAAACGGATCAATGGGAGCTAAAATATCCAGCCCAAAAAAATCAAGGCAACTAACAAGCCTTGAAAACTCCCTCTTTCCTGAGTAGGAAGTTCTTCTCAAAGACCATAGTATCACCTTTGTCAGAATTCAAACCCAGAATACAGTACTTCAAGGACCAGATCAAGGCTCTGGTCCTTGAAATACCGTACTGCTGTAAGCCCCACGGAAGTGAATGGGAGGTATTGCCTGTGTCGAGCTTTGAGAAGCCACTCTAAGGCCGTGATCCAGGCCTGGAGTTGCTCCAACTCCAGAGCAAATGGTTTATAGATTTCAAACTAAGTTCCTATCCCTCAAAATTATGTCCTTCCAAGCCTTCCAAAAGTGACAACAAATATGCTGACAGGGTGCTGTCTTCCTTAGTCTGAAGAGAGAAAGCTATGTTTAGTTTATTTTATTTTTAAAATGAGTAATGCAGAGGAGAAAACTCTTCCCCACAGGGCTGGCCTTAACTCAGGGTGACACGCGACAACCATCCTGAACCTCGCTATTTTCTCTACTTCTGGGGCCTCCATAGTGGCCGCTGTTTTCACAAGGGCAGAATGTGAGGGCCCCATGGCCTCAAACACAACCACCTCTAGGCAAGGCTATGGTGAGGGAGCAGGGCGGGCCACCAAGGGCCCCACATTTTATCTTCGCCCTAGGCCCTGCAATTTCGAAGGCCAGCCCTGCCTCCCCCACCTCATGCCACCTCACCTCAGTCCAGCACATCATCCCGGGAACCTGCAGGGAAGTGAAAGATGGGGAACTCCCAACCCTATTGCAGCTAAAGAAGCTCTGGGATGGGAGAGAGAGTAAAGGAATGTTATTTCTCCCTCTCTAGGGCCACGAGGGGTGAGTCAGGGAAAGAAGAGTGTCAAATCTGTGGGAGAAGGGTGGAGTCATCAAGTAAGATCCAGGGCAGCACTAATATCCTTCCTTCTGTCCAGTGCTTAATTTGGAAAGAAAGCAAAACTGAATTGCTGAGGTCCAAGCCTGCCCCAGAAGCCTCCATGCCCTTTCCCCAGAAGCCGTACCTCCAAGCCCAGAGCTTCTCAGAGCAAATCAATGAACCCTATTATATTCTCTAGCTAGTGACCCAACACCTGCCTCTCTACAGCTGAATATAAAACAGGAGTTCCTGTGATTTTAATCTATACGTTGACCGGTGCAGGCGCTGGGGCAGGAAAGTCATTTGTGAAAGCTAAATAAAGCACTCCGCTTTTTTCTGGATTTCATTTTCAACTCTAAAATGGCCAGGAGCGACCTTTTCCTGGTCTTTTGTATTTTGGAGTGCACACTCCTCAGGAACATTTCCTGGGGCTCTGCCCCTCTTTGAATTTAATTGCTGGGGCCGAGCACCCACAAATTAATTCTTCCTTCTATCCACTGCAGAAACATCAGCCTTTTCTCCACAGAACAGCTGGGGATGTTTGAACTCTGCAGCAGTGGCTCCCAAAAGTTTGGCCTGCTTGCTTCCATTTTGAGACTTAACTATAGTCCCAGGAACCCCAGACAGCACGAAAGACATGCTGAGTATTAGCAGATATCATTCAGGATTGCAACCCCACCCACAGACGGTGCAAAGTTACTTGGGCTCCTTACCTGAAGCAGCTTAGGGAACCTGCTCTACAGATCGAGACACTTGTGTTCTGAAGATCGAGGGTGTTTTCAGAAGTGATGGTGGCAGGTTTAAGCCACTTTACCGTGGGTTAAACTGGGTGCGCCCTCAGGTTGAAACGTGACTGCCAGATGTTTGGAGGCTAGCCCGGGCTGTGACCTGGGGAAATCCCCAAATCTCAGGAGATTTCAGGATCTGGCTGCTGGACCCCACCACAGTTGGGATCTGGCTGCCGGACCCAGCATAAAGCAGGCTTTCATGTCTGAAAGCCCACTTTACTTACCGTGGTCCCGGGTGGCAGTGGGAACCAGGCACCATGACAGTCGTCATTGTCCGCCAAGGCCACCCGTCAGTCGGGGCGGTCTGATCCGCACAGCATGGGGGCAGGACCATGCGGATGCACATCTGTGCCGCTCCCTGCCCCCAGTCTGGCCGCTGTAACATTTATTTGGTGGCCGGGTCGAGTCCCGGCCAGAGTAACGGCTCCTGCCACAGGCCAGAGCAGTCTGTGGCCATGGTGGGACCCATCATGTCTTAAAACACCCTCAAATGACAAATTGCACCAGCTGAGGTATCGTCCCTGAAGGAAGATCAGAGAGGAAGGAATGTGTTTATGTCTGTGCATTAAAGTATAGTTGTTTATACTGGAACTTTGAATTAAGCTGTGTGTACAAAAGCAACAACAGAGTGGGTGAAAATCTGTGCAGAAATGCCCTACCATGTTCAAAGAGCATTTCACATAGTGTTTTCTTAGTCTGTTTATTTTGCATATGAAGCATCTGTTTATGAAGACACTGCCCTCTGAAACTGGCTGGGAACTGTTTGCAGTTGCATACAATAACTCTGGCTTTGACTTTGGTAATTCTTTCTACAAAGTCCTGAAAAGACAGCACTCAGGCCGTGTGGGGTTAACATGTGGCTCCCTCCATCCTACAGGTCTGCAGTCCAACTCAAATCCAACAGGGCCTGACTGCAAGGGCTGGATCCAGGTTGGCCAGGGTGTAATTTTTACCCGACCCATTTGGGCTTGGATTGGGTCAAGTTGCAGCCAGACCACCTGGGACAGGACTAGGGCTGAAACAAGAATCAAAACAATTCTTAAGAGAATCTTGTGAGAATTAAAAACCATCAGTGAGATCTCAAGAAGATCTGCACATGTGCAGAACTGGCTGCCCTTTTACAAAATGGCGCTCACGTGTCTCATGTCATCTTGGAAAAGGGCTACGCGTGTGCAGAATGACCCTGGGGACCATTTTCCACATGTGCAGAGCATTTTTTAAAAATTCAAGAATCTTGCGAGAACAATGTTGAGCACGGCTAATTCTTGGCTCATTCTTGATCTCAAAACTATTGAGAGCCCAGTTCTTCTTGATGAGATTTTCAAGATATGCGAGATCTCGTTCCAGCCTTAAACGGGACCCTACATTGGGGGGAAAGAGGCGCAGAAGCAAGGCCACATCCCAATGAACAGCATTAAGTCAACGTAGCGACTGTGATGTAATTAGACCACAGTAGCTACTTCACTTTGGTAGCATTCAAACAAACGGCTAAAAACAGCTCCACCTGGGTGAAGACAGTGTAAGCCAGATTCCAATCACTAGCAGGATGGAGGAGGTTCTCGTTGCACTGTCTTCACCTTCACCAGAAACCCACAGCCTTAAGGGAAGGGTGGGTTATAAGTTTAAATTAAATCAGACCAGCCAGATCCCCGTCCACCCTGCCTGTTCATGTGAACAGTTACTTCAAAATACAATCCAAAGGAAGAGTCCCCGTACTACTTAGTCTTGATTTTTCAGGAGTACATATTCTCCTTCCTTCCTACTCTTCAATTACTTTGGTTTAGTACTCTGTTCATGCAAACGATACAGAAGCGCAAAGAAATGAAGGCGGAGTTACATCAAAGCAGTTGCCCATCAGAATGTTGCCATAGCGTCAGTAGGGCGGGGCAGAGGCTGTCACATCTCTTTCTGATGTAATACCGCCCCTTGTAGAGCATGGTGATGTCACAATGTTCCATAGGGGATAGGCCCATGTCAGAAAAGGGGTGGAGCAAGGCTAACCCAGACAACCTGGATGGCAGGGGGGCAACCAGTAAAGGGGCAGGCCCCACAGGGCCTTTTCCAAAACTTTTCTGGCATGGCCTTGCTTCTGTGGAGCACCATGGGCGTTTTTAGATCCGCCAGGTTTTTTCCCGGCCTTTGAAGTCCAGGTTTGGCAAACTCACGCAGGGGGTTTTAGACACTCTCCCCTCCACCACCACCCCACCACAAGGCACCTAAGCCAGCGCCATTGTAAACATCAGCGCTGGGTGACTCCCACATGTCTTGAAACCCACACGTGGGACTTCTGTGGTGCTCCACAGAAGCAGGGCCATATCAGAAAAGTGGTGGAAAAGTCCCTGTGGGGGCTGTGCCTTTCTGGCTACCCCCGTCATCCTAATTCTCTGGGTTAGCCACAGGTATCCCTGGTTGTCCCATAGAAATCAGGACTTCCCACAGAGCCCAGAGACTCTGGGTCAAAACCCAGAATCTTTATTTATATTTATTTCCTTATATTTATATGTCGCCCCCCCCATGCCTACGGGGTGGCTTCCAACATAATATAAAACAATTTTTTAACATAAAAAGTCTACAACATCTTAATTAAAACAAATTTAAAACACCCCCCACAGAAATTAACACACACACACCCCACTCTCCCCTCTGAAGGTCTGGGCAAACAGCCAAGTCTTACAAATACGTCAAAAGGCCAACAGGCCCGGATCCAGGCAAGCCTCCTCAGGGAGGGAGTTCCACAACCGCGGCCCGGCCACCGAGAACGCCCTCTCCATTGTGGCCCCCCGTCTTACATGGGGGACCTCCAGAAAGGCACCCCCGGTGGACCAAAGGGATCGCTCTGAGGCACGGAGGGCGAGGCGGTCCCCAAGATATGAGGGGCCCAGACCATGCAGGGCTTTGTAAATCAATACTAACACCTTGAATCTGTGTCGGTACACTATAGGCAGCCAGTGCAGAGCGCGGAGCACTGGTGTTATGTGCTCACGCCACCCCGTCCCCATCAGGAGACGGGCTGCCGCATTCTGCACTAGCTGCAGCCTCCGAACCAGAAACAAGGGAAGACCCATGTAAAGCGTGTTGCAGTAATCTAGCCTCAAGGTGATGAAGGCATGAACAAGAGTGGCCAGATCGGGCCCGGAGAGGTAAGGTCGAAGCCCCTGTACCAGATACAGCTGGTGAAAGGAGGCTTTAGCTGCTGATCCAGACGGAGGCCCGAATCCAAAACCACCCCAGACTCCGAACCTGAAGAGCAACAGGCGGGTGAACCCTCCTATCAGGTGGGCCAGCACCTCTCCCGCCCTTCCCACAACCATTACCTCCGTCTTATTGGGATTGAGCTTCAGTCTGCTCTGCCACATCCAATCCACCATGGCCTCCAAACATTGGGAGAGTAACGAGACAGCAGGACCTGGGTCAGCTGAGTATCATCAGCATATTGGTGACATCGCACCCCGAACCCTCTCACGATCTCCCCCAGGGGCTGCATATACACATTCAACAACAGTGGAGACATAATGGAACTCTGCGGAATGCTGCAGGTCAAGGCCCGGGGGCTAGATGTTTCAGCCTCCAGCACCACCCGCTGGCTTCTACCTGAGAGGAATGAGCGGAACCATCCAAGGACAGTCCTGTCCAGACCTCCCAAGTCTCGCAGCCGTCTCAACAGCAGCCCATGGTCCATAGTATCAAAAGTGGCTGAGAGATCTAGCAGGATCACAAAGGTCGAACATCCTGCATCCATCTCCCGGCGGAGATCATTCACCAAGGCCACCAACGCCGTCTCAGTACCATAGCCGGGATGGAACCCAGATTGAAAAGGGTCAAGGAAACCAATGCTGTCCAAATGCATCTGGAGCTACAGTGCCACTGCCCGTTCAATAACCTTCCCTAAAAAGGGAAGATTAGAGACAGGTCAGTAGCTGGTGAGTGCGTCCACATCCAAAGATGGCTTCTTCAGCAGGGGGCGCACCACAGCCTCCTTGAGACTGGGTGACAATCTCCCCTGCCAAAAGAACGCGTTCACTACCTTGCCAGCACCGTCCCCAAGGTCTCCCTGGAGGCTTTCACCAACCAGGACAGACACGGATCTAGTTCACACCTAGTGGCTCTGACAGACCCCAGGACATTCACCGCATCAGTCGGCGTCACTTCCTGAAACTCATTCCAAAAAGATCGACCAAACAGTGCCTCCATAACCTCGTGCCCCTCGCTTACTGCTTCCAATCCAGTGTGAAAGTTACTCTGGATCTGAGCGATCTTGTCTGCAAAGTAGGTGGCAAACTCCTCACAGAGGGCCTGGGACAAGTCCCCGTTTAGGCGGAGGGAGGCCGGACTGACCAGCCCCTGCACCACCCGGAACAGCTCCACTGGACGCGACTTCGCAGACGCTATGAGGGCAGCAAAGAACTCCTTCTTTGCTGTCCTCACAGCCTCAACATAGGACCGCAAGTGGGTCCTATGGAGAAGTTGGTCAGATTCAGAGCGAATCCGATGCCAGCGTCACTCTAGTCTCCTACCTACCTGTTTCCAGGTACAGTCTGAAGAGATGGACACCCCAGTGGCGTAGTAGTAAAACTGTGGTGGGTCTGGCTTCAGGTCCCAATTATGGGCAAGAGGGTGGGGTCTCGATAAACAGCAGCAGGCCTCCTAAGTCTCCTGGCCAGCCTTGGCCTCCATGCACAAGGCAGTGGCATCAGGGAGGCCCTCTGAAGTGGCAGCCCCCATAGAGTGGGAGACCCCATAGAGTCCCGGGCCCAGGCTCAACTGAGCCGCCTTGCTCCATGGTAGCTCACACCCAAAGTGTCTCCTTTCTGACACGCCCAATTAGCTTGGGTTGCTCTCCACCACCTGGTAAGAACATGCAAGAAGAGAAAATCAGTGGCTTCTCTTTAAATAGCTTTGAGATCCTTGTAGCAGAGCTCCCTCTACTTATATTCAGTCTCCAAGAGTGGCTGTGAGCATGTAAACAAACAAGGGCTTTTTCTCTTTATTTACCTTCAGTAAACATACTTATTTAAACTCACCTGTACCTGAGGCCTTTCTACACATTGTCTCTTTTGTGCAACAAGCAAACACACAGCATAACAGAAAGGAAAAAAAAGAGAGAAGGCTGGAATGGAAAGAGAGCAGTGAAAGAGAGAGGTGCCGTAAACAGGGATGGTTTGGAGAGCCCAAGGCCAAATCAATCATTAACAGAAACATCTTCTGTATATTCAGCCAGCTCTATAGCCAGCCAAATACTATCCAGCAAACTTTTTATTAGAGTGGTGCTATTCATCAATTATATTAAATGCCAATTATTTTTTGCTATTTAACTGGCCCTAGTGGAAAGTGACCATAAAAGTAATACTAAGGAAAAAGCAGATTGATAATGGCCTACAATTAAATAGCGAGCACAATTTAATTCCTTAAAATTGCAAGGCAAATGGCTTTAGGTCAGCATCTAACCTGGCCTTTCCAAGGGACATGGGTGGTTAAGGTACTTCTCACTCTGCTAGTAAATGTAGACCTCAGCAGGTGCCAGGGATCTTTTTCTTCCCAGATGTGGTGACTAATACCCCTGGAAGGACAGCGGTTTTCTAAAACCTATAATAAAAAAATGTTTCATCGTTGCTCTTGGCTAATGCAGTGCCTAGTAATGCACGCCTGTGCGGTAGGCTGCTGGCAAGCTGAGTCACTAGGGGTGCTCAGCACCAGGCCCCCCATGTCATTTTCATTTTTAGTTATTGTTTTTGTTATTTAAAATGTCATTTTTGTTATTGTTATTAACAACAACGTCATTTTCATTATTGTTATCAGTATCATTTCAAACAAGGATTTTAGTTTTGGTATCGGTATCAATTCCAATAACATAATATATAAATAATAAAACAGACTAGTCTAAATACCTATATAATATCTAATCTCTCTATATATGTAGACAAGTAATATCTATCTAAATCTAAGGGAGACGGGAAGGGAAAAGGAAAACTATTATCTAATCAATTATCTATATAACTATTCTAATCTAATCTATATGTCTATAATATATAGCTATATCTAACCTATACTACCTATCTCTATATAATGCAGAGGGAGGAGACGGGCAGGGAAAGGGGGAAGGTAAAATATAGGGCATGAGGAAGGAAAGGTATTGGTGGTAATACAATGAGGGCTAGGCACCACAGTTCCATAAACGCAACCTGACAAGCAGAGCTCTCACAGAACGGAGAAAAAAAGCCTGGCCCACCCATTACAAAGGGTTGCAGTGCCCTCCCCCAGAGCCCCCCTGATTGGTTGTGGGAGGCAGCAGTCATTGAGCAATCACAGAGTGCCATGAGGCTGCTGGGGCCTGTTTGTGCTGCTCATTGACCAGCGATACATCCATCAGATACTGCTGAGCCACTCGCCCCTCCCAACACAGGCACAGTTCAAGAATTCAACCCTGTTTAGGGTTATGAGATGTCTGCTCCCTCCTCCACACTCCACATTTTCCCTCCAAAACCCAACTGCCACAGCACTAATAATAACGATAATGACATTGTCATTTTCATTATCGTTATCATTATTATCAATTCTTGTTTTCGTTATCGCAATAACAAAAACGCAAATGACTATTTTCATTATCATTATTGTAATATTGAAAATGACATGCACACCCCTATAAGTCATTGCAGGATGAGATCTCACATGCAGCCAGGGCTTAATTTGAAAAAGCTAATTACTTGGGCCGAGCTTGCATTAGAAGTCATGCCCCACTTTTATGTATTTCTATGATAATTGAATCAGCTTATACCAATAGGAGACTGTAGTTCCTTAAGTAGATCCTTATGCTGAATCTGTCATTCAGTGTTGGTATGTTTCCTTTGATATGCTGCATTAATACAGTTGCACTTATTGAAGAACCTGTGCATGTCTTTGTATCCGTCCAGACATGACTCCCTCAACCCCAGAGTCATGTCTTCCAGTCCCAAAGGCGCAGTTATAATAGGGACATCAGTGCAGCCAGCTGCACCCGAGCCCATGAGCCGGGGGTGGCACACTTCCTAGTGCAGCTGTGTTCTGTGCAGCTGGGTGAAAGGGTAGCGAGCCAGCCAGTATGATGTAGTGAATAAGGTGCTGGATTTGAACCTGGGAAGCCAGCATTTGAATCCTGTCCTAGCCATGAATTTACTAGGTGACCTTGGTCAAGTCACAACCTCTCAGTCTAGAGAACTGATGTGGTGCAGTGGCTAAGGTGCTGGACTTGAATCTGGAAGGCCGGAGTTCAAATCCCACCCTAGCCATGAACTCACTAGGTGACCTTGGGCAAGTCACAATCTCTCAGCCTAGAGAGCTGGGGTGGTGCAGCAGATAAGGTGGGAACTGGAAGCATGGCTTGAACCTGGGAAGCAAAGGTTCTAATACTTCCTTAGCCATAAACTCACTGGGTGGCCTTGGACAAGTCACAACTTCTTAGCCTCAGTTCCCCAACTGTAAAATGGGAATGCGTGTCTCTTTTAGGGATGTGCATTTGTTTTAGTTATTATTGATAACTAAAATGAAAAGGTCATTTTAGTTTTCATTATTACAACAACTAAAACAAATGGGATAATAACCAAAAATGAATAAATTGTATTATTAGTTATTAGCTCTGCTCTGACTGCTGCATGCAGGACTAGAGCACATGCCATGGCTCCAGCCTGTCTGTGCCTTGCTGTAAACAAGAGTTCAGAAGGGAGGGGGAACCATGGGTGAAGCTTTCTGTACCAAACAGGGACTCAGGATGGCTTTGGGGTGGGCATGATGAGTGTCCTTCTTAACCTTCTGACAAGCTGAGGAACTTTGCCAGAGTTAGTTCAGTCTCAGACAGAATGGTTGCTGGTTTTTCTCTCAGTCTCTGTGTGGTTGCTCTAACTCAGCCTCACTTAGACAAATTGATAGTTATAAAAGCAGATTTATTTCTCTGTCTCTCAGCCCTTCTTTCCCATTATTCCTACTGTTCATTGCCTTTTTCTATAATCCTTGTCCGTCTATATAATATTGTCATTGTTCCATACTGTTTTTTGAAGTGTGTCAGCACTGTCTTATGCACTGCATAACCCTTTATCCAATCTTTCTGAAATTTGGTAGGGATGATCCCCTGGGTAAGAGGTAACTTCCTGCCAAATTTCATGAAATGTGGATGACAAATTAAGATGCTGCAGCTGGAAATCCATTTCCCTTTGAAACAAATGGGATGGAAATAACTACAATATAACTAATACTAATAAAACGATAACTGAAACTAATGGTATTTACATAACTAAAACTAAAATTAAAATGAATACTAATTTTTTCTGCACACTGGTGTCTTTTCCCTGTGTTCCCCTCACCCTTGTCCATCTTAAGATTGTAAGTCCACTGGGCAGGGACCTGTCTCCAAAAATCTGTGACTGTAAACTGCTGTGTATGCCTAGTAACGCTATAGAAATAATAATCAGTAGGAAAGGGTAGGGGTGTGCACCAGGGCCCCATGTCATTTTTCATTATCATTTTCATTATTAAAATGTGTCATTTTTGTTTTTGTTAATTTCAAAATGTCATTTTTCATTATTGTTGTTGTTATCAGTATCGGTACCAATTTCAAAAGAAGATTTTATTTTTGGTATCAGTATCGATTTCGTGTGCCAGTTAAGAATTATTGTCACAAGTTGAACTCCTTCCCCTTCTCATTGCGATACAGAAAGAACTGCACATAATAATATATACTGTACACAATATGTAGTTTTATTTATATAATATATACAGAATCTAAGCTAAGCCTAATCTATGTATAATACAAAATGTTCCTATCCTATAATCCTAATATATATCATAAACCATCCTAGTATCTAAATATCTAATCTATATACACAACTAATATCTATATCTATATGATATATGGACGGGGGAGACAGACAGGGGAAGGGAAAAGGAAAACTCAGAGGTATATCTGCTATCTCTAATCTCTCTCTATATATATGTCTAATCTCGTGTGTGTGTGTGTGTGTGTGTGTGTACCTAAGGAATAAGGATTGGGTGGTAGGGAAGGGAATATATATATGGATTTTTAGTGCAAGCACCAGCAGCTTCTGCAAACACACCCTGATGAACAAGAGAGCTAACACAGAGTGAAGCAGCCCAGCCCTACAATAGTGGGTGTCTGTAGACAGAACACTGTTCAGTGTTCTGTAACACCGTGTCCTACCGTTACAGTGTTTAGACAGACCATCAACACAGTGTTCACCCCAAACACTGGAAGTGAACAACTGCCAGGTCTTGACAGTTTAATCAGTGTTTGGGGTGAAAACTGTGTTGAAGGTAAGTCTAAACACTGTAACGGTAGGACACTGTGTTACAGAACAATGAACAGTGTTATGTCTAAAGACACCCAGTAAGGGTTGAAGTGCCCTCCCCCAGAACCCTCCTGATTGGTTCTGGGAGACAGAGGCATTGAGAAATTACAGGGTGCCATTCAACTCCTGGGATCTACTTGCACTGCTCATTGGCCAGAGATACATCCATCAGGTCCTTCCCCTACCAGTTCAAGAGTGCAACACCGTTTCTGGCTCTCTCCTCCCCTCTCCACATTTCCCTCCAAGAACCACCTGCCAGGCTACCAGGCAATAACAAAATCAATAATGGCTTTCGTTATCATTATTGATTTCATTATTATTTTTTGTCGTTTTTGTTATTGCATTAACGATAACAAAAATGACAATTTTCATTTTCGTTATTGATAACGAAAACGACATGCACACCTCTAAGGGGCCCAATCCATCTCCTTTTCCAGGGCCTGTTCCAACCTAGCTACCCCCTGCCCAGCCCAGAGCTTGTCAGAGAAAAGAAATTAACCTTATCCTCCAGCTAGCAACCCAACCACTGAACTAACCTGCCCGCTATACCTGATTAATATCAAATTAATCATAGAGACTGTGATTCAATATATATGATGGCTAGTCCAGGGAGTGGGGCAGGAAAGCCATTCATGAAAGCCAAATTAAGGCCTTTTCCTGGTATTTCACATTTCAGGATGCACATTGCTACTGGGAACATTTCCATGGACTCTGCCCTCACCCCTTGAATTTAATTCCACCCCCCCACCCCCCATTAAGTGTTGCCGGCAGCCTGCCACTCAAATGGTTGAGAAGCTACACACGGAGGCCAATGAGCCTAAGTATGGGCAGCTGACGATTATAAGAAGCCTAACGGATGCTGGGAAAGGGAGCTGCTGCAGCTGGTTCAAATCAGGAAACCACAGCCAGGTTAGGGTTGAAAAACTGACATGCCATTTCCTATTTGCAAAGATAATTTGCAGATTCTTTCCCATGAACAACTCTCTGAATTCCTTTTCAACATGGTTGGAAAGGGAACAGGAAAGTCCCTATGGTTTTCCCCCTTTCTGCCCTGCAGAACCAGTCTTAACACAGAGCAACTGCCTCAGGCCCCGCATTTTTTCTTCTTCTGTGAGGGCCGCAGCAGCCCTTCGTTTCCACAAGGGCAAAGTTCAGGGCCCTCAGGCCTTCCCAGAGGTCCCATGGAGGAGGCGTGGGGCCACCAAGGGTCCTGCATTTTATCTTTCACCCAGGGCCTCACAAAGCCCAAAGCCATCCCTGTTGACATGGCCTTTCTCTACCACCCATGGAAACCCTGAGTCTTCTTGCTGACCTAGAAAAACTGAAGCTTCCCCCCAAGACTTGGGGTCGAAATCTAGAGTCTCTGGGTGAAGTAGCAACCCTAGTCATGGGGGGTCAGAGGAAGGGGAGGAGAGCACCAGTGCAGTGCTGCCTTCTGCCTGACTGGGTCATAGATCCCCTAGCGGACGGTTGAAGAGCTGTACCCAGGAGTGGGGAGGCAGGAAAGAAAAAATAGGGGGAAGTGAGCTTGTGCTTCTGGACCTGATGTCCCTGGGAGCATCCAAAGCCTCTACCCAGTTGTGCAGCTGAAGTAATGTGCATATACATTTACCAGAGCCTCTAGTCAGGGTGCTAGGTGCCACACAGCCATTACAGGTAACTTTATACAGAATTCGGCTTGCAAGGACAAAATGCAAGCTGGAAGGTAAGGAAGCCAGGTAAATTAAGAAACAGGCTACTGCACTGTTTGTCCCATTGCAGTAAAAAAAGAGTATCAGGTTGGGATACACACTGAAAAAGTCCCAAATTTCCATTTCAGTTATTCAAACCTTATGAGAGGCAAGTGCGGAACTAAAATCTCTGGAAGTCCTTTAGACTGCAGAAGAAACTGAGTTGAGAATTGTTTTGTATACAAGCAGGTGATTGACTGAACAAATTTTTACGCTGCCCCTCCTGCCAAAGCAGCTCAGGGTGGCTAACAAATACAAAAGACGAAAATACAATACAAATATATATATATATATATAAAAACAATACTGTCCACCAAGGGGGATGTTAAAGAATAAACAAACGAAACCCTCCCACCCCCTAACCCCCCACCCATCTCACTCATCAAAAACCTGGCGGAACTTAGATTTTATAGGCAGTAGATGAATAGAAATTCCCCAAATGAGTAGTTTCTCAGTCTTTTTTCTTCCGTTCTCTCTTTTTTTCCTGTGGTGACCCTTATTCTAAAGACGTTTGTCACTCTAACCTGACAAATTGCATGTCTCACTATGTGCAAGTGTCCCCAGCTGGGGAGTAACGCACCTTCCTGTTTCTCTAAACTCAATCCCCGCTGTGTGCTAATAAGTGACATTGATTCAACCAGGACAAACGCATGCCTGTTCCCCTGCTGTGCACAGTATTCTAGGTCATCCTTTCCTGTCAATGTCATGAGAAGATGGTGCATGTGATGTTTTCCAGAAAGGATATTAGAGTGGGTGCTTGTCTCGGAGACATGCAGGGGTTTTTTTTTTTTTCTGGGGACAATCTCTCATTTTTTTGGTTCCTAGTAGCCCGAAGGTGGCAAGCCCAGGGCCAGACAGTAGGGGTGGTGCTCAAGGGGTGTGCTGAGAATGGGGAGAGGAATTGGAGGGTCCAGATCAGGGACAGCCATGAGGTATGATCATGATCCACTTGTAGATCACAAGCTAGTGTCCAGTAGAACACAGAGTAGGGAGGGAGACCCTCAGTCCCTCAGAGATTACCTCTGAGGAGGAGAGGGGCTAGGAGGGTGCCTCCAGTGTGGGTCTCTCTGAAGGGAGTGCTCCTCTGATTGCAGGGGTAGCCAGGGGCTGGGAGCCAACAAGAAGGGGCTTGGATTGGAGTGCCAGAGCCGGCAGGAAGGATTCTGGTCGATCACCTGAGGTTGACTCCTGGATCAAGTGAATCGTGTGTGCCAGAAGGCTGTCCCCCCTCCCCTGGTCCAGATCCTAGATTGATGGGATCCCCTTTCCTCCTTGGCTACACACGCACACACGCGCGCACACACACCCCTCCACTCTCTTCCCCTCTGCTCACTCTTTTAGTGCTCGAGAGTTTGGACTAGATCCACAAGTCAGATCCAGGAACTGGAAAGGAGCCAAATAAAGAAAAGCTGCAGGCTGGGTTTAGCACGCAGGCCAGGGGTTCCTCACACCCGGCCCACATTTTCAAACTGGATTCCTACAAATAGACTTTTGTGCCCTGAGTTTCAGAGGTTCTGACATTGACTTCAATTGAAGCTGCTCGCTAATTCTGAAGATAAGGTCACTAAATGGGTGGGGGTTTTAAGAGGAGTTTTATAGGTTTTTAAATATGCTGTAAAATGCCCTGAGCCTATGGGGAAGGGCGGGGTATCAATGAGTATAAATAAATCCGTGACAAAAACTGAAATGACTTGACTTTCAGAGGAGCGAAGCATCTGCAACAGTCAGTGATTTTAATAAAATGGGTAAAAACAGACGTGACAGTGGAGTGGCAGCAACCCAGGCCAGGTCACCACCGCGTCGCTGATGACACAGCCAGGGTCAGATTGGGGAACTGACCACACATGACCCCAACTGGGAAGCCGTCCCGCCTCCACCCTCGTGTTGCACCCACCATCCCCCCTCCCCCATATGATGGGAGCCATTGCAGTCCTAATCTGGAATGGGTCATGGTGGGTCAGAACATATGTTCTAACCTGCTGTGGCCCACTTTGCCCCGGACTGACCCCAGTGTGTGGTGGGTGGGTGGGAAGGGGTGGGGCAATAGCCCAGGCTGTGACTTCAGCACTTTGCTGAGATGAGAGCCCAGGCTAGCCACTAACACTCCTGGGGACAGTCCGGGCAAACATCTGGGGGCCCGAGCACAAACATGAGAGTGACCCGCAGGACAAAGCTGGACAAAGTAGTTCACTGTCAGATTTGCTTTTACCCACTGATACTAGGGATGAGCGAACGCAGTTCGGAAGTTCGGAGTTTGGCCCAAACTCGGCCTGTTCGGATGACCGAATGCGAACCCGAACCCGAACATACCGAACAGAACAGAACACCGAACGGCAAAATGGCCGAACAGTTCGGATCACGTTAGGGTGAGTTCGGGTGGCAAAAAAAGGTTCACTGTAAGGTAACAGGGAGGGGTAGTACTAGTAACTGAGGAGCAGACTTCCAGGCACCAGGGGTGGAGAGGCTTGAAAGAAATGAAACTATCTGTCTCCCCCCTTCCCAACACCTTCTGAGCTAGTCACTGTTCCTGAACAGCAGGCGTTAAGTAGGATTTTTAGATTGCTTTAAGTTTCATTTCAGTTTTGTACTGAAATGAAACTTAAACCTTAAACTGAAACCTTGTGTTTGTGATTCCCCCCCATTCCAACTAGAGAGAGATAGAGAGATATAGATATAGAGAGAGAGCGAGATAGGTTAGGAATAGTAGTTGTAGGAGCTAGCTTAGAGACAGCGTTAGTGATTTAGTTTTAGTGTTTGTAGGAGTAGGCCTGTGTACTTATTAGATAATCCATTTAGTTCATAGATTAATATATATATACATATATATATATATATATACATATATATATATATATATATATATATATATATATATAAACAAAAAAAACCAAATAAAAAACAAAAGAAAACCATACAAAACCCAATAAAAAAACAATAAACCATATTAAAAACAAAAAACCCAACCATAACATTTCCCAAACGGCCGAACTGCCGAACAGAATGGCCGAACCGAACAGCCGAACCCGGCGAACTAACCGAACTAACTAACCGAACGCAGCCGAACCGAACAGACAAACCATCTATGTACCTTGTGAAGTAATTGCTATTGCAAATGCAAATTGACCCATGGCAACTTTCCCCCATATAAACCAGTTACAAGTGCCCCCTGCCTTAGGAAGCAATAGACTTGTTCTGGAACGTAGGAGCCACTGTAAGTGCTCTCTGGGCTGTTGTGCTCCGACCAGGACAATGTAGAGCTCGTGTGCTCCAGGACAATGTAGAGCTCGTATGTCTGCCTGCAAATATGCATTAGAGAAGGCAGGACAACTATTGTATTGGTGTACGAAATGGGAAAAGCTTAACCCCACAGCATTGTGGGAAGGCTAGATACCAAGGGAATCTGTTAATCAAAGGCAAAAAATCTAGGGAAACAAAGCCATGTTGTGCACCTTTTTTGGCCAGCAGATGACTAGCTTGTGGAATATATTGTGCTCTGTCTGTGATGCCTCTGAGTCTAAGGATCATGGCTGAAGACAAGAAGCTAGAACATTTTTTTCTCCAAACCATCACTGGAGTAGGTTGTTGTTTTTTTAAAAAAAAAAATAGATAGTTACGCTGGGTGCAATTAGCCAAGCAGACAAACACACACCAGCCAAAAATGTGTGGGTTTCACCTGGCTGTGTAGGTGCAATCACTTATGTGATGACACCTGTGGGGTTTTTCTTGCTAAGTGAGATTAACACTCACTTAACATTCATATCGGAATGCGGGTTGATTCATCGTACTCTGGATGGGCTTTTCGAAACTTCATGACAGCAGCCCACTCAGAGCACTGAAGAATCATGGAAATAATAAGCTGCAAAGTATTGTTGTGGTCAAAACCACTACAATCACACCAGGCTGAAGTCATAGGCCCTTTTTACACAAACACTCTAACACCCATAAAATGGGTGTTACATTTTATTATACATGTTGCAGGACACCACTGTAGCCAATCACCATGGGCCCTGTGCACACATAATGCTTCCACCCAGTTCCTCTGGGTGGAGATGGGTGGGGAGCATTTCCCTGGGTGGAGATGGGTGGGAGCGTCTGTGTAAATGCCACTTTCGGTGGGTGTTGGTGAGTGTTTGCTCCCGGCCAACACCCATCTCCACCCACACCCACCTACGGAGCAACAGACGCCACTGCCGGTTGCTCCATGGGTGTGGGTGGGTGGAGATGGGTGTTGTCTGGGAGCAAACACTCACCAACACCCACCGAAAGTGGCGTTTACACAGACGCTCCCACCCATCTCCACCCAGGGAAATGCTCCCCACCCACCGGCCAACACCCATCTCCACCCAGAGGAACTGGGTGGAGGCATCATGTGTGCACAGGGCCCATGGTGATTGGCTGCAGTGGTGCCCTGCAACATGTATAATAAAATGTAACACCCATTTTATGGGTGTTAGAGTGTCTGTGTAAAAAGGGCCATAGTCATGGTTATGGAAAGATTGGGTTGCCATGAATCAGGGGTGGGGATACTTTTGGAGGCTACTCAAGGAGTGTGCTCAGGATGAGAGATGTGCAAGCTACAGAACTGGAAAGGGACCAAATTAGAAAAAGTCATGGGCAGAATTTGACCCACAGGATGCAAGTATTCCACCCCTGCCATAGATCCTGGAAAGGCTCCTGTCCGTTGGATTTTTCTACCTATGCATCTTCCATTAAAAGCTTTATAACTGGAGCTCCTAGAATGCACAGATAAAATGAATGTGAAACTTAATGTCATTTTGTGTAAAGCTGTCGTCCAGGATTATTTTCAACATTATGTTTACAAAATTAAATAATGCAATGAGAAAGCTAACTGCTTCAGGATTCTGCCAAAAGCACTTGGTCAAATCATTTATGGTAGTAAATAAATGTTATGAAAGTTCATGGAGAAACTATTATCTAAATTACTCAATACAAAAAAGCCTCCATTATGTTGCCGGAATGCATTTCTGGCACAGAAAGCAGAGGTTTGTATACAATGTCTTTTTATAGACTGGACTGGGGGGGGAATGACTGCATACTGTAACAAGTTTTTCAAAAGAATTAGAAATTACATCAGTTTTAATGACATCTGAGAAGAAGAGAATTTATTTTGTTGAAAGAATTCCAATTAGGTTTTGTTACTGAAACAAACTCCTCTTTTGTTTATTGTTTGGGAAAGTTGTGTGACTGCCGGTAGCTAAATTTTTAAAAAAGAAAGTAAGAAAGAAACTGTGTCTAATTATGGAATTGGTGCCTCTCAAAAACAGAGAGTCAAATGTTGATCAGCTGAAGGTTAGTGATAGCTTTACCCAAGAACTCGATTACTGCATCTAAGCTACATAGAACAAAACTGCATGTGGAAGCATTAGGTGCAATCTGGATTCCACTGACGTCTATGGGAATTTAGCCACTTAACTGACTTCAGTTGAGTGAATAACGCATTCAGTGGGTGAAATCTAAACCCTATTGAAACTAGGAGGAGTTTGCCACAGAATTGAGCAAGGCCAGAATTTCACCCTATATAATATGCCAACATGCAATTCTCTACCTTGGTGGCTGTCAAAGATTTGCACATTAAACAGAAAAACTGAGGCTTCCTTTGGCATATCCAGGCAAAATTCAGAGAGGTGATTATACGTTGGACACCATGAATTTAACCTAACAGAGCAATTTGCTTCTTAACAGCATATGCCTTCCTGTTATAACCAAATGGTATTAAAAATAGGAGCCAGTTACTCATCTAGTGACTTAAGCCACTTTTAGATGTGCGCGAGGCAATATCAAGGTATTTAGTTTGTGATTTTAAAAGAATCCATGAGTCTCATCTAAACCCTGCTTGTAAAAATCTTGCAAGATTTCACACTGCAAGTGCCCCACGCACGATTAAAAGCAGTCTTAGTATCCAGTGAATTCATTGCAACATTGCTGAGAATGAACTCACCAAGATCTGTTTTCCTATCATTAATTATTTTTGTCACCTTTTCTTGAAAATGTGCACTTAATGATAGGTCATAGGACTCTCTGGCCTTGTTTACAGATGACAATTTCAGATGTGTGGCCTACCACTTCATCTCTAACCCTTATCATCTCTTACCCGGGTTACCCCTCACCCGTAGGGCTGAAATGAGTGTCTGCAAAAACAGCTATGCTCGTCAGAGGTCTGGTACCCAAATCAACCCACAACATTTGGGTACTAAAGTAATCACTGTACCCGATTAGTGCCCCATTCAGGTGCCTGGTGTCCCAGAATATTGACTTCCTGTCCCAGAATATCAACTGCAGTTCTGATTTTAGAAGTTTCCATCCTGATTTTGGGGTTTTCCATCCCGAATACTAATCAGCAACTGGAAAGAAATCATTAAAGCAGTAACAGAAATTACCAATTTATCAGGTAGTTGGGTACCACCTGTTATCTACCACCCCACAGGCTTCCTCTCTGACTTCAACATCTGGCTTACCGTCTTCCTTTCTGACAACAATATCCCCACCTTCATTCTTGGGGACTTCCGTATCCATGTGGGTACACCCTCTGACCTTGCTGATTCCTCTCTCTAACCTCTTCTTTTGACCTTTGTCTCTGGACTCACTGCCCAAGGCAACTCCCTTGCTCCCCTCTCACACCAACCTACCCATCACATGAACCCCCGTCCTTGACTCGCCACCTCCAATCCTGCTCTTGTGCCGATTAGTGCCTCTGGTGGAAGTTTCATGAGCTTGCTGACTTCCTCTGCTTTAATTTTGCCCTCTCTGAATTTAACAATACCCTTTCCCCGGCCAAAGTATGCTATAACTCTACAATTGAATCTAACTCCTACAACCCTTGCTGTCTCTTCTCGACCTTCACTTCTCTTCTAAAACCACCTTGTCCTCCTCCCTTTTCCTCTCTCTCTGTACAGGATCCTCTCACCTTTTCCAACAACAAGATTGATCAAATCCATCTTGACATTGCTTCTCAGTCCTCTCCCCCCTTCTTGCCTCTCCTCTATCCTCCTCCTCTTTAGCTTCTCTTAATGAGGTTACTTCCCTTCTCTGTTCTTCCAACAACTCCACTTGCCCCCTTGATTCCATTCCCTTTCATCTCCTAACAGTGATTGCCCCCAGTGCTGCACACACTCTGATGTACATCATCAATCTTTCCCTCTCTGCTGGGTCCTTTCCAGTGGCCTTCAAATATGCCACTGTCTCCCCTATCCTTAAGAAAGCCACTCCAAACCCTCTAACTATTGCCTCATCTTGCTCATTCCCTTTGCTTCTAAGCTCCTGTCTACTGGGGCAGTCCACCAGATTAAATTGTGATTCGGATCTGGTTTTAGTTTAGATCCCGCAATTTCTGGACTTAAATACAGATCCATATTTAAATCAGTTAAAAAACTTTAAAATAATTTTCAAAATTAAACAAAAAAACCTATATATGTGCACAAAATGACTGCCAGATCATTCTACGCACGCACACCCCTTCCCAAAAAGGTGGTGGAAGGATTGCCTCCATTTTGGAAAAGGGCAGCCAGTCTGCACATGAACAAAATGACCACCACACACATGTAGCCTATTCCAAAATGGCATTGACACTCCCTTGATTTCTGGGACTTGGTTCTTGACTCGTTCTCTTCATATCTCTTGAACCACTCCTTCAGTCTCTCTCTTACTGGTACCTCTTCTGCATCGCTCTCCCTCTCTTTGTCAGGTGTAGGCACTCTCCTGGCCAAACTGCTGTGAAGCCAAGAAAAAGGAAGCTACCAGAGAGCAGCGTATGCTCTGAGCTGGGGCTTTGCCTCTTATAAAGTGCTCCCAGAAGAGCCACACTGTCAGGGACCACAGGCCGGGTTCCTGGATGGAAGGTAGGAGCAGGATGAGGTCCTGGTAAACCTGGTAGAAGAGCTTGTGCAGGATCGGGTCTGGAGAGTTGGTGCAGCATCAGGTCTAGAGAGCTGGTGCAGGATTGGGGCCCAAGGTCCAGGAAATAGCACAGGATTGAGGTCAAAGGGTCATAGTGGGGATTGGCACATGGAGCAAGGGCGCAGACATAGACAAGGAAGGACTGGACTGGACTGGACTGGACTGGACAGACAGACAGGAAAGAACTGGACTAGATGTACAAGACGAGGCAGAGCTGGTACCAGGTAGAGTGGGCTCCCTGAGCAGTTGCATAAGGGGCACATCCTGCAGACGACAGGCCCCCATTGAAGCAGATTCTGAGTCCCCAGTAAAGCAGATGCTGAGAGCCCCAGGATCTTGGCAGCCAGACTCACCAGTGGGACCAGAAGGACCGGGTTCTCAGAGGGAAGGACAGAAGGGCCAGCCTCCAGCCAGCCCAAAGGACACACTAGGCTCGGGGAGTGCATAGCCGGTCCAAGGTGTGTGGAGACATGAGGAGACATAAAAGGTAGAAACAAAAAGGCAATACAAGAACCAGGAAGTAACCAATGATCCACCTAGCTTCCTGTAACTACTGTCTGGTCGTATATACAGGACCGCAGCCAGCCAGGAAGCTGAGGGTGTGGAGGGAGGCTGAGGAGGAGGTCTTATAGCCAATACTAGGCCCTAGCCAGCAGAAACCGGTGGCACTGCAGAGGCAGCTGCTGCATCCAGGATCCCAAGGTAATTCAAGTCCCGGTCCTTACACACACCGCCACTCTACAGAGTGCTCTAGGCTGGTGTCCTGCTCCCTGAAGAGTGATCCTGGTATGACCATGCTCCCCGTCCCCCGATGCAGAGCACTCTGGGATGCCTGCCACAGAGCACTCCTGGTTCAGCCACACGGCCCATCAGCATTCTGTGGCCATGGAACTTTGGGGAAATTTGGAACTAGCCTGCAATGGAGAGAAGGTTTTTGTGATGTAGGAAGAGGAGGTGAGGGTGGAGGAGCCTGGGAGGCTAAGAAGAGAGGTAAGCGGAAAAAACCAGGACATGATAGCAGCAAGGAAGACAATGTGGAAGTAGAACAGTCACCCATTGAGGTGAGACATACTTTATAGACAGTTCGTTATCCCAAACAGACATTCAGACACAACAGTCTTACATGGTAAGTCTACACTTTACTGTCTAGCTCATACCACAGATGAAAGCTATTACCATGTAGTAGAAACCACTCACTACTACACACGCCACATCTGAATGCTCTCAGGCTGCCATGCAGTAACGCTAAAGATACTACATGGTACATCACACACACACACACACCACCCCATGTCATCTCTGACCATGGTCTACGTTTACTGAATTCATGTTGGTTGTACCCAATGCCCTTTTGTATATTCAAAAGATACTCTAATCGGGGAGCGAGAGACCCGAGCGAGCAAGCTGTGTCCCGGGCTCAGGCGGCAGCTGCTGGCTTCCCTGTGCACACCTGGGACACGCACACACTGGCCGCCGCCATATCTGCTCTCTGTGGCATACACAGGGAGCATATAAGGTGGTGGCCGGCATACACATGCTTCAGTCACACACAAGGAAGCCAGCAGCCACTGCCGCCTGAGCCTGGGACAGCGGGCGATCAACCAGTTGATCACAACCAGTTAATCGCGATCCACATGTCATTTTGAGCACCCGTGCTCTAATGTCATTATTTCTGTCCCTCTGTCACTGAAGGTCCTATCTGACCACTTTTGTGGTGCAAACATTTAGGGGGCCAGAGGGGGGAGAACCTCTGGCCTGTGGCTATTTTATATTTGGTCCCTTCCAAATTCCGGGATCTGGCCCATGGATCCAGTGCCTCCCCTCGAGCATGGAAGGATTGCACTCAGGGAAAAGGGTGAGGAGAGGAGGGATCTATGGCACTGCTCCTTTATGCTTCTCCTTATACGGTCTCATCCTTGGGGACCCCTCGTTTTACTACTATAAGCCTCCCATCCTCTTGTCCAGTCTAGGCTGTAAGCTTTCTGTAGCAGTGTCTGTCCCTCCAAGATTCTTACCCAAGCTCTGACCTCATTTGGGAGCATGTGCATGCCCAGAAATGACATGAGGAAACTTTTTCTTTGTATTTCCACCCCACTTTACACGGGGCACACAGCCCTTGGGCACACAGCCCTACACCCATGCCCTACACAGGGCTTTCATTACCTCCAGGGCACGCAAGCCTTTGTTTCCTTAGGTCAATGCCCACTCTTGGACTTACAGGGAGGACCCATTAACAGCTCTGGTTCCCCACCCAGAGTCCAGGGCTCTATGCCCTATAAAGTCCCATGAGTCCCTGGCCATCCTGGGCTCCTTTGGAAACTAGCTAGTCTTTGATTTAGTCCTGGCTTACCAACCCACAGAGATAAAGACAAAAAAACCCAGCTGGGCTACTTAAGAGTCCAGGCAGCTCGTGCTGCCACTCACAATCGTTTCAGTGTCTGTTCCCAGTGTCCAGGGATCACTGTCCCCCACTAGCAGATCTTCCCAGGGCGTCCAGGATCCCTTGGGCCCTCACCAGTACTCCCAGGCTCTCCCGTCTGCTCCCATTGTCCAGGGCTTTCCGTCCCACACTAGCAGACACTTCCAGGCATCCAGGACCCCTCAGGTCCACGCCAACAATCTCTCTTCCGCTGCTCTACTGGCAGGCTTTAACTCCCCCTGCTCCGCAGCCCCACCAGTCTGGGTGGGCAAAGGGTAGTCACACCCCTTCAGGCTCCACCCCTCCAGGGTAACCCCAACCCTGGTTTTCCTGACAACAATCATAGCACATTCTCTAGGCAAGCACTCTAAAGTGCTGCCTAGTCCGTTTCAAGGCCGCTAGTCTGTTTCACCTGCGGGCACGCAACTCTACCTGTCGGCTCTCTCAGCTGTTCTGCCATTCACTGCAGTGGCTAGAAGCAGGGAGGGGAGCAACTGCCCCGCTACACTTTCTAATCAAGCCTGTTCAACACTAGGCACATTGCTGGTGCTATATAAATAATAAATCCATCGTCTGGACCCTCTTCTTCCTTCCCCCATCCTGAGTACCTCTTTTAAGAGCTCCTGCCCCTACTCTGTCTTACCTGGGCTGCAGAGCTTGTACTAACTTCCAAAGAGGCCCATAGATTGTAGAGAGAGCGCGAGCAAGTTCCCCACCCCTGTATTAGTTAA
The DNA here is from genome assembly GCA_003113815.1 of Sphenodon punctatus. Classification (NCBI taxonomy): domain Eukaryota; kingdom Metazoa; phylum Chordata; class Lepidosauria; order Sphenodontia; family Sphenodontidae; genus Sphenodon; species Sphenodon punctatus. The sequence goes on from QEPC01001524.1 coordinate 4,486,327, forward strand.
ATATTAGAAGTGTAAAGGAGATTGCATGGTCTGTTCGTATGAAGAGCAGTATCTTCCTAAACTAATATTTTCATAGCATTCCTTTCACTGAAGTGGTACTTAAAAGGGCACATTAGCTTTATCTTGATAGTATGAATCTGAAGCACAGAGCAGCAACCACTGCATCCAGTTAACATTCCTTTCTTGAAATTCTTATTTCGTAAAGCACAGGTCTCATCATACAAGGTAGCTGCTCCTTAAAGATGCGTGTCTGAAGAATTTTTTTTTTTTTTTGCAAAACTGTTAAGAGACAAGAGTGTGCGCTCATTTCTTTAAAATATCCCGGACAATGACATTGTCTAGAGAGAATTTGAGGGGATAGATTAGTTGAGGGCCCCCAGAGCTAGGAATGATGAAGAGGTCCCTTTAGCTGAATGGCACTAAGGGGCACTCCGGCAGTGCAACTCACTCTCACCCCAAGTCTTTGCAGGAACAGTCTGCACAGGCAAATACTTGCACGGGCTTTTTTTTCTCCTCCAAGGTGTGGTGATTCATAACACTTCATACATAACCCACACACCAGTTTAAAAGTACTGACCACGTAGTCCGCCTTCAGCCCAGACAACTCTGAATCAAGGTGTGATGGCACAAGGTTTTTGAGGTTTTCTGGCCTGGACTTCCTGGTGAGCCAGGCCTAGACAAAGGGTGTTTATGTTTACACAAGATGGGGAAGGGGTGTCCACAGTTATTGCACAGTCATGGGGCAGGAGCGTGGGTGAGTGCTGTGAGGGGGGGGCGCGTCATACGAGCGGCCCCACGCACAGCTGCTGAGCTGCCCTGTCCACCCCGTTCACGCACGGGGCACTCCAGCTTTTCCCAGAGTGCCCCATGTGTGGATTGGGTGGGTGGGGCATGGGAGCACGCACCCCATGCACTGTATTCAGACTGTCAGACACCACCACGGTCATCTTTGGGGGCAGGACCCACATTGGCACCCCCGGCGGATCCGCGGCAACATCCATGAACCCGAGGCCGATGCGTGTGGGGCAAGGCTGACAGGCCCCACCCCGCGCTCAGCCAGCGACGCACAGATGAGCCCTCAAGCCGCATGGGCTGAGCCCAGCGGGGCCACCAGCAGCATTGTGGTGCTCAGCACGACTACGTGCAAGGCAAGGTGGGGCCCCAGAGGATAAAAGGGCAGCCAGCACTGAGTCAACAGCCTTGTCGGTGACCAGCTTGCTGTGAGAGACTGGCCCTTGTGAGACTGTGCATTGCAGTGAGACCTTTTGAATCCTTGTCAGTGTTGGAGTGCATGAGATTGGTGAGTGTTAGAGTGTGTGATTGTGCGAGTGACTGAGAGCGTGTGTGACTGTGGAGAATGCTTGGTGCAAGCTTCCCTGCTTCTCCTCCGAGACCCGGGCCCCTCCCTGATCCAACCACCCACGAGAGATTGTACCCCAGTGCCTTCCTGCCTTGTTACCCTGGAATCCTTCCCCGCTGGCCCTCACTTCTCTGTTCTCTCTAACTTCCCGGGTGTGTTCGTGTGGGTATTGTGCATTGGGTGGTGGGTTGTCTGCAGAGCGGGGTGTGAGAGCCCCAAGCTTAGCATTGCTGATCATTCCTCCCTATGATGATCTGGCCTTCTCCCGTACGGGAATTATAGGGCCACACAAGATCCTGACGGACTACTATACCTTTAGTTGGGTGCTAAGCTCAAGGGGTGTGTGTCGAGTGGCTTGTTCCTTTCCCTTCCTCCCTTCCACTTCCCCCCTTTTCCTCACAGAGACGAGACCTCCCCCACGTGGACATTGTGTGTCCATGCATGGGGGTGTCTCCTGTAAAAATACCCAAAGCCCTGATAGCACAGGGCCTTGGAGCAAGCTCTCATCCTCCTTCTGTGGAAACCTAAGGTAAATGCTAGTCTATATGGGACTCATTCTTCAGCCTGGGCTACATGAGCATAAATGTATCAAGCATTACAAGGTACTCAATTCAATTCAATTTTATTATGCTTGACCATTGGCCATCACAAAAGCAAAATACAAAACATCATAATTTCAAATAAAATAGCTTAACCTAATACAAATTAGGAAAAGGACTAAAATATAAAAACTTTTCCTAGTCACCAGGAGTTCCAGCCCCTAGAGTAAATCATTTTAAAACAACCAAGCAAATTTAACAATCAGACTATAAACAGGATAAACCCAAACCATATTTTCGGCAACATACCTCGGAGCATCTGGCAACTAGCCAGTTCCTGGGTTAAACTCGCTCGTTTGGGAGTTGACCTTGTCACAATGTATTATGGGCAAAATTAAGAATTTTTTCTCTCAATAAAAAGGCCTGGACCAGGAATGAAGGCACATCTATAGTACATTGTGAGGATAAATAATTTAGAAATATTCTGGTTAATTCAGAGCCCGTACGCCCAGGATAGCTCTCTAAATGGGCATTCAAATATTTAACTCTTAGAGTCTGATAGAGATGGTACTCAAACAGAACATGACCTGTCGTCTCTGCCTCTAGCTGATCGTAAGGGCAAATATGTAGGGCGAAAGGAATACCATTCATCTACCCCTCCAAAGCCCTAGTTGGAAGTGCATTAAGTCAGGCCAGGTACTCAAATAATTTAGCTATAAGTGTGTGGAGTGGGAGTTGGCCCTTTAAGAACTCAGGCAGCTCCACCCTGGTACAGGGTCTACCTATCCCCATACGTGACTGGATTTACTAGGGTACTGATTTCATTGGTCATTGGCTTATTTGGAATGGCTGGACTGGTGTCTGGGCTGCATTATAATGCAGGAAGAAAACCAGGATCAAGATAGGAAGGAAACAGACTCAGTCAGAGACCCTATTTACATGGGCCGCAGCACGGGGGGTTGGTGTTCGCGCTGGGCCATGTGCAGTGGGTGGGGACTGGGTGTAGACAGGCACACACTGACCTCCAACCATTGCACACGCACAGAGCAAATGCCGTTTTCGCTGGTTGCTCCGTGCGTGTGTGATGGGTGGAGGTAATTGTGCATGCGTGTTTGTGGGAGCACGCGTGCACATTCACCCCCCTACCCACCCACCGTGGATTTTACACGAGACTCAATCACGCATGAACACCCAGATTTCTGGGTGTTTGGGTGTGTTCATGCGTGGGTGCCACCCGTGTAAAAATGGTCAGAGTGAGAGAGGTCAGGAGGGTGGAAGATGGTGCTAGGATTCTCCTCTAGGCTAGCCCTAAGAAACCTGTGGAATCTCTGGAAGTAAGTCTTCCCAAGCAGCAGGTTTTTATACCTGTAAAGCTGGAAGTCCAGAGGCACTCTTGGTGGCATTGTCAAAATATCTGGTATGCGGGACGGGTGGGGAGGCTATTTATTCAAAGAGACCCCACCCCCTTTCAGGGCCTTATGATGTCACAACACTCCAAAAGGGGGTGTGGTGACACTGGAAATGGGCAGAATAGTCCCTTTATCACACCCCTTTCAGGACACTCTGACATCACAACACTCCAAATAGAAAGGGATGGAACAGTTTCTTTGCCCCGCCCTTTCCTGACGAGACTTTTTGGTAGCCCTGTAGACCAGCTTATTCAGAAGTCTTGGGCGGTGAAGTGAGGAGCAAGTGTCCTTTCTTGCCTCCAACAGTGTCCATGGGGACTCTGCAGAAAGAGAACAACACTGACAATCAGATAGCCTTGCGACTGCAAAGAAATGTACAGGGAGACACGCTGAAGCAAGGGGTTTAGCATGGACTAGTTTGTGTCAAGAGACAGACCAGGAAGAAGCTTGAAGTTGGGGAAGAGTCTGAGGACACAGATGGGAGGAAAATTATCCTCAGAGGAGGTCTGACTGAGGCTCAGAGAGTTACCAGGAAGGAACAAAAAAAGAATCCTAAATCCATAATGTTTGGCAAACCTAGACTTCACGTTTCCCCCATCTTTCTTTTTAATGATCACAGAAACCATTTCGAGATTACTCATATTTGGCTCTTGTCCCTATTTTCTTGATAGGGCCAAGTCTGGTGCAGTGGGACTTGCTGATTTGTGTTTTCTTATAGCTTAGAGCTAATGTCAATAACAGAGCCATTCCATTATTTTACGATGAATATTAATCCCTTATGTTTACAGTGTGTGTACATCACAGGAGCACTTCACAGTATGTATTTTACAAACAGCTGTGTGTGTGTATATATATGTATACACATTGCCTAATGCGCTACAGAGACATTGGGTAAAAACAGACGGGCGGCCGGCAGGACTGCTCCCCCGGGCCACCCCGTGGCAGAAAATCACAGGCAACGCCCTGTGTCAGAGCATGCCTGGGTAGGGCTGGGAGCACAAGAAACCACCTGCCCCTGCTCCCAGTGCCCTGCCCCCGCCATGATGGATAGGCATGGTGGTCCCCTGCCCGGGGTGGGTATGCTATGCCAGAACAGATGTGCTAGCCTGCTTTGGCCCACATGAACAGCCCGTAGCCTGGACTGTGGCCTGAGAGATTTGCCAAGGTCACAGCCTGACCTAGCCACCAACATTACTCAGGGCAATCCCAGGCCAACATCTGGCAACACATGTTTACACATGCTGGCCAGTCCGGGGCCACAGAGGACCAAAGTCATATCTAGTTTTACCCATTGATTCACAGGCAAAAGTGCGTCATCCCAACTCTTTGCCAGAATTACCTGCAGCATGGAGATTAATATCACTTCCTGTTCAGGCACTGACTCAGCCCCCTCAAACGTACACACACATACACCTCCCAGCATCCCCGTGAATAACGGGGGACAGAGGCTTTCCTGCTTATCACTCCACTTAATTTCTTGTCATTCCAGTGTCTCCCCGTTGTCCTCGCCAGTGTTTTTTTTCCTGGGAGGAAACCAGGAAACAGACTGTGCTTGAGGCTCTAATCCTGGCTTTTTTGCCTCTCTCTCTCCTGAAAGAGGGACTTTGACCACTTGAAAGAGAAACACTCCTGTCTCTTGCTCTGTTCCTTTCCTCCTTGTCCATCCTAGAACAGTGGCATGGCTGTGCTGAGCCCCGGCTCATGTTCCAGTTATAGGCTCCCCCAAGGGTAAGGGAGCAGGGTGTCTCTAAGTGGCAGCATTCCCAAGGAGGGCCCCAGCCAGCCTCAGCTCCCTTGCCCCACCACAAAGGTGCCACCCTGGCTCCCAGTGAGGGCGTTTTCCGATGGACAAACTATCCTGGGGTAATTAAAATAATCTCCACTGATTATTAACCTGGGATAACAATGCGGTACCTGTTTTAGATGGACATTTCTGTCCCTGGATAACTTTATTCCAGGATAACCATGTGAACAGCACATTGATTTTATCCTGGTGATTAGAATTTCAAGCCCATGGTGCTTTTTGTCCATGCCCAGCACACTGATTTCCAGGATTGAAGAAAATCTTATTTTCTTCATTTTTCTGATTTCTGAGTTGAAGAAAATAGAAACTCATCCCTTTGTTCTGCGGGTATTTAAACTCGGCGCTCCGGTAATGGTGGTGATCACCCCACAGTCATGTATTCCTAGATACCACAGAGGCAGAAACGCCTTCACGGTCTGTCAGGTCCTGCCATTGGACTCGGTGGTGCTAATCACTGGGATAGTAACTATCCTGAGATAGGCCGTTTTCAGACGAGCGCGGCGGTGCCCGCGCTTGTTTCTTAAAAAAGCCGGCAGCCCATTCTACACGAGACGCTGCTGCCGAATACGCGCATGCGCAGCCGACGCGCATCCATTTCCGGGCGCGAACTGACCGGGTGGGCGATCGAGGCTGGTCATACGCGGCCGGAAATGGATGCGCGTCAGCCGCACATGCGCGTATTCGGCGGCAGCGTCTCGTGTGGAACGGGCTGCCGGCTTTTTTGAAAACAAGCGCGGGCGCCGCCGCGCTCATCTGAAAACAGCCATAGTCGTTGAGATGGACGTTATCCTGGGATAGTTTAATAACCAGGGGTTATAAACCCCAGCAAATTGGGTTTTATAACACCCTGGTATTTTTGTTATCCTGGGATAATAAGCAGCACTGTTGACAGTGTTCAGATGGACATGCCATCCCAGGATTAAAGCAATTATCCCGGAATAAATGTCCATCTGAAAATGCCCTGACTGGCAGCAACTGAGCAACAAAGAAAGGTGTAAGAGTGGGCAGGGGCAAAGCCAACACTCCAGCACTGCCACTCTGAACATGTCCTTCTTGGAGGCCCTTTCCAAGTGGCCTGGACACTGCTGGAAATTTTTCAGAATGGGTGTGGCTCAGGCCTCTTGTAAAGGCCCCCCTAAAGTCCAGGGTCTGGGCACAGCTGAGCTCCCTTACTCCTCCATGGTAGCTTACACCCCTGTCATAGACTGTTAAGCTCTGTGGTACAGAGACCCATCTCTAATTATGACTGTATAAAAAATAATAACAATAATAATTTATGTGCACATATTTCTGTAAAACAGGTCTGATTCAGGCCAAGGCACATTCTTTTCTGTATGCAAGTGATCTAGTTAGAAGGCAGAAGAGAAGACTATTTGTGCATGATCTAACTCTTAAAAATTAGCCTGTATAAACTAAGATTAACAGCAGCTGCTCCTGCTCCACGGTTGTCACACAAGCTAAGAGCCTTCTGCCTGGGATGGAAGAGAACACAACACTCTTTCAATGCATGTCCCAGGAGCCATGGACTACTGTGTCTTACAGGCCAGATTAGGGCCCCCACCTCTGGCAGCTGTACGAGGGAAAAAGGGGGAGTACAGCTCCCCTGCACGATCTCCAGACATCTCAGCTACAAGCCTGAAGCAGAGAGTGATATCTGCACACCCAATATTTCCCCCCCGCCCCTAACAGGTTAGCCAGCACAGCTGAGTCCTGTGGAGGGCGCAGAATTATTTTGGTAAAGTCCAGTAGCACATTACATCATCCGTGAGCAAGAAGGGATTGGGGAAAAGCAATGTGTAGCCTAAACTCCCACTGGGGTAACACAGCTCCGCTCTGGCCTTTGTACAAAGCTGTATATAAAAGCTGGGGTAACATGTCTCTGCCCCGGACTTTTTACAAAGCTGTATCATTTGCACCAAAATTGACATATTATATCCACATCTTTATTTGAAAGGTAAAAGAAGCCCTTAGCCTAAGCCTCTGGGAAACTCCCAGCAATACAGCCAGACACAAGATCTAATGAGGGTAAAAAGTCACAAACACCAAATTCATGTGGGTTACCGCAGTGGCAGAATAAGCTCAAATGGTTCTTTATCTGCGTTTAGTGGTTCCCACCACACAGTAAAGCAAAGCTCTTTGGCTTTGGAGAGCAAAATTACTATAGTCCTGTGGGCAGGGCAAACATGTTAAAAGCACCAAATCCATTAAAGTGTGAGCACTGTTTAGCAAACCACAGTTCTGTGTAGTGTTTGCCAAGACCTTTCAAATCCACTAAATTGACATGCCCATGCATTTATCAGTGTTAATTGCTCCTACAAGAAGAGAGATTAAAATTCCAGACTATCACACTGGATTGCCCAACTTTATACAATTAAATATAATTTTCTTTTTTTTTTTTCTATTCAGAAGAAATTACTTCCTAGAGGGTAAAAGATGGCCTGCAAAGATTATTTTAGGGATGGGCGTAAGGAAGCCAGGAAATTTGGAGATTATTTCTGCTCTGCCACAGACTTACCATGTGACCTAGGGCAAGCCACCTGAAGTTACTCTGCTGCATTTTACCCATCATGAACTAGAGAGGGATTGTGTGTTTTAGATAATTAATTTAGCTATTCAAGATCAATGTATAAAAGGGCTCATGCAAGTCTCTCAACCAGTCTCTCTCTTTTTCATGGAATAACATATTGATTACTGCTTCTCATCTTTTCATGGCATTCCTTTGTTTCATTCATTTTGTTTGTTCCATTCACTTAAGTGTTCATTTATCCAGTTCCTGTTTTTAATTCTACCCCATCCACTCTCAATTGTTACTGATGAAAACAACCAAAACCAACGGACATAACCAAGAGTGCAAAAATTCAGTTGCTCAAACGTTGCGATGAATAGGGTTTGGGTGGACGTCAGCCTACCCAAAATTGCAATAAATCCCCCAAACTCACAAACATTTATTCTGCTAACTATTTCAGCTCTTGTAGCAAACGCCAAAAATCAGCAGAGGAAGAACACCAGATTAACTCAAAATGATCGCCTTCAGACTAACTGCCAAAAATAAAACTTGGGATAAGCCAATGTTTCTGTTAAAGCATAACAAAGCACATTATTGAAACATAATGAACTGCTTAAGTAAAGCTCTAATTCAGTCATGCTGTAAGTGAAATCCAAGTTTTTGTAAAGTTCTTCCCCTTGGGATGTACAGTGATGCAGTCATGTTACCTCATTTCAATTCACACAGGTTCCTATGCGTATCAGTGCATTCTGAACAGAGCAAACCATTCACAAAAGATGGCAAACTCTTTGCACCAAAAGTCACATATTATTTGCACATCTTCCCTCAGCCGCCCACCCTCATCGCTGCAAAATAAATAAATACCTTGTCCGTTTTGACGAGAATTTTTGCTCTAAGAATAGCGTAACCCCTTTTTAAACGTGCCGCTCACTTTTTAGGGACAGGAGTCCTGGGAGTCCCAGCTGTGATGGGGAATTTGAGGGGAGGCTCCCAATTGCTACTGCGGTGCTTAATAATTATAATATACCCTGGCGGTGCCTCCACATGGATGAGCCCTATCAATAGAGATTTCTGTGATTAGAGCAACCAGGAAACAACATTTCAGACCTTCTGTCAGATAAGAAGTCTGGCGTAATGTGCTCGGGTCGCTGCAAGCACATTACACCGGTGCTCCGTTCTCTGCACTGGCTGCCTATAGTCTTCCAGGCCCGATTCAAGGTGTTGGTTTTGACCTATGAAGTCCTAAACAGCCTGGGCCCTGCCTAGCTGCAGGATTGCCTCACCCTCCAGCTCTTGGATCGACCCTTGCAGTCGGCTGGGAGAACCCTCTTCTAAGACCCCCAGGTATCCTGGGTGGTGACGATGAGGAGGGCATGCTCAGTGGCTGCACTGAGGCTGTGGAACTCCCTCCCAAGGGAGGTCCACCTGTCTCCAGACCTCCCCTCTTTCTGAAGACCTGTTTGTTCTGCCAGGCCTGAGGCAAGGGAGGCCGATGATGGGTGGGGGGTTGGGTTTGGGGGGTGGGAGTGAGCTTTAGCTCTGCTTTGGGTTTTTATTGTTGTTTTATGCTGTTATTTTCTATTGTTATTTATTTTAGATTGTTTTATATTTTTATATATTTAAAATGTTCTGAGCCACCCCGAGCTGCTGTAGCAGGAGGTGCGGCTAATAAGTCTAAGGAAATAAATAAATAAATCAGCCTATTTAATCTATTACAACTTTAAAACTAGAATGAAAATAACAACAGAAGAAAACACCACCAGCACCTCCCAACCCTCAAGGTCAAACCAGAATCCTTGCAGTTTGCTTGCGTAGGCGCGCTAGAAGTTGGCAGGGTCCAGAAACACAGAGTTCAGCAGCTTTCACTCTCAAGAAAGAGACTTCAGAGGACTGTCCAGAATGTCCCACTAGAAGCTCTGCTGGCTCACCGGCCTTTTCTGAAGAGACTTCCTTCTGCTTTAGCCCCAGGCCCTGCTAGGTCTCCTCCCGGGCTATTTATACGTCCTGTGGGTGGGTCAGCGAAGCCGCCTTCCACAGTAATTTACCCACTCGGGCTCTGGGGTTCCCAATATAGGCCTAAGAGTGAAGCTCAAACAGAAGCCTTCTCCATACTCTTCCCCCTTAAGCTCCCAGCAGCATCTCCCTCTCCCTCTCCCTCTCCCTCTCCGATGGTCGGCTCTCTAACCGCCGCGGAATCTTCGACCCTCTCCGAGCATGCGCCAAACCCCAGGTCAGAGCCTGATGTGATGTTATTTAACACCACTAGCCACCACATTACACGGCCACCTGAGTTTAAAGATTATTTCTATTTACTTGTAGAAGCAGTAGGTTCTTATCTGCTTTGATACCCCTGCCATTGTAAATGGAGATGGTATACTTTGTGTCAGTGTGTCAGTCACACAAGCTCTACCTCTCTTTTTCATCCAATCCAGCTCCTGCAATCTCAGTGCTGCTAGTGCTTACCCATTGCCTGGCTGTCGTTGTTGGGGACTGGATGAGGGTCAGCTGATTGAAACTGAATCAAGAGAAGTCTGAAGTGATGATGGTTGTCTGACCCTGTGATTAGGAGGGGATTGGGAGCCCTGCCATGGGTGGGGGGTGGGGAGGGGGTGTCCGGCACCCTCTAGTTACTCAGGTTTGCAGCCTTGGGGTGCTTCTAGATCCCTTGCTGTGTCTGGATTGTCAAGTTCCAGTGGTGGCCAGAATCTCTTTTCACCAACTCTACCCACTGAGGAGGATGCAGCCCTTTCTTTCTGATTCCGATCTGGTCACCATCTTCCATGCTTTCATTTCTTTAAGGCTAGATTACTGCAGTGTGCTCTATGTGGGGCTGCTCTTGATGATTGTTCAGAAGCTGCAACTGGCAGAATGTGGCAGCCTGGCTCCTTTCGGGGATGGGTTGGTGAGCACATTACACCTGTGCTTTACAGTCTGCACCGGCTTCCTATAGGTTTCCAGACACAATTCAAGGTGCTGGTTTTGACATTTAAAGCACTAAATGACCAGAGTCCCACATATCTGAAAGACTGCCTTTCCTTGCATGCGCCATTGCAATCCCTGTGTTTTTCACGGGAACACTTTCTTGTGGGTGCTACTTGCCAATCTTGTCCATATGACAAGGGCCCACAAAGAGGTGTTCTCGATTGCTGCCCCAGTATTATGGAACTCTCATCCCCAAGAGGAACGTCAGACCCTGAGCTTAGTCCGGAGGCGGTGTAAAACTTCGCTTTTTGCCAAAGTATTCGGCAGGCGGGGATAGGGGTTGGGGTGGAAGGGTTTCTAGGATGAGGGTGGGAATTATTTAGGGGATTTTATTGTATTTTGCTTTTATTACTGTAAGCCGTGCTGAGCCTTCAGGGAAGGGAGGAGTATAAATTTTAATAAATAAATGCATTAATTAAATAAAATAAATCAAACAATGTCCTCTTTTCATGTCCTATACAGCCCTGACAAGATTGTCATCATTTCAATACAATGGCTGTGGTCTCTTGCTGTGGAGTAGTCCCTTTTAAAGCCAGGATTGCAGCACAAAGTCAACAAAAACAAATATAGCCAGTCTTGATGATGAAGCCATAAAATGACTGTTGTTCATAAAGCCACCAAAAACGACCCTGCATCACCAACTCTTGCTGGCAGTATGCAACATTTTTCATTGTTCGAGCCATTTAGCAAGGGAAGTGGAAATATGTTCAAACACACGGGAACTCAGTTTGGGGTTTGGTCTGCCAAAGACATGAAGTAGTAGTGGCTGGAGCAGCAGCCCAAAGAAATAATACCACACCATGGAGACAGCACGAGTTCCAGAAAGAGTAAGTTCACATCTGTTTGCTGTTATAAATAGCTGATCCTGCAGACCCAATTCAGGCAAAACTCCCGTTAAAGTCTACCTCAGGTCAGGGGGTGGAATCAATTCAAATGGCTGACAACAGTTGACCTTAATCAAGTCTCACTTCGCCTCTGTGTGCCCTTGTTTCTTTTCCTATTCTTTATGTATTGCCTATTATAGAGGTGCCAGTCATGGCTTCATAGTTAAACCTCAGCTATGGTGTTACACCTACAGATGGTTATTTCTGTTCCATATGAAAAGGATAATGTGTTTTCCTTAAAGCTACAGCACTGATGTTTGAGAAGAGAATGAATTCTGATTTTGCAGGTACTGTCTCTCATTGTGATTGAAACCCTAGCCCAGGGGGTGGGCAAACAGTGGCTCGGAAACCACGTGCAGCTTTTGGGTAGTTTATGTGTGGCTCTTAGCCAGGACCGATTCCTTGGCCCTGCACTGCCTCAATGGTCCGGTGTCTTACTTCAGTGCCTGTGAGTCACAGCTTCTCATCAGAATTTCAAAAGCCAGGACTGGAGAACGTGGCTAGGCTACCCCACCCCAGCCAGTCATGAAGCAAGAGAGGTTTGTGTGTACGTACCTGCATGTGTGCATGAGTCTTGGGGCTCTTGGCCACATGATGATTTTGGTACTTGGCTTTTGGGGTTAGGAGCTTTGCTCACCCCTGTCCTAACCAAAGGAAAGTCAACTGGCTTTAATGGGGAGACGATATCATCTATTGTACCATGTCCAGCTGCGTGAAGCTTCAATATCTGCATGAGGGCTGTAAAGAATATGAACTTTCATATTCATGAAAGTAATTTGCATATTAATTCCCATGAATGAATATCCAAATTCATCTTTGTAATTGTTGCAAAATTGTAACTTTATGTCTTTGTACTCTGTGGGGTAATAGTGTTATAGTGGGGTAATAGGTAATAGTGGGGAAATAGTGTTATAGTGGTGATACTATTTGGTGGGTGGTTGTTTTTTTAAGTTTTGAATGTGATTGGCCCAAAATGAAACGATCCTCTTCACATTCAAAAATCTGAATGTGGTGGCACTGGGAATATCCGGCACATTTGAATGTCCCAACAGTGCCAACCAAGTGAATGAAGACTGCAGATGCGCGAGAGAGGAGGAAAACACTGGTGCATGTGCAGTCGCGGGTGGGCAGGCAACTTTGCTCCCCCCCCCCCCCGGCTGGCGCGCGTTGCATGCTGTCAGGACCTTTGACCAAGCACCGGGGGGGCAGGGCTTAGGTAGCCGGTATAGCCAGAGATGGGAGGGGGATGAGGGCGGCCAGGCCCGGGATGACTGGAGTCCACATTTTAAAAACAAAAAAACCAACCAGAATTAGCAAGCAGGGCTGCTAAGTGGGCCTGAAGGGCCCCCAGTCAGTGCGGGCCCTGGGACAAATGTCCCAGTTTATCCAGTGCTGGCTATGCCCCTGCACATGGTGGGGGAGAATTCAGAAAGCTGAAGACTAAGGAAAAATGTCCGATAGGGATGTGGCTCCTCACCAAGGCTATTTGCCAAACCTTCTGAAAGGTTAGATGTCCAGAAATAACATCAGATATGCTGACATACTCATCATTTGAAAATGAGTAGATTGTAAGCGCTCGGGCAGGGGACCGTGTCTATCTTGTTTTTTTGTAAAGCGCCAGGTACATCACTGGCGCTATATAAATGCTAATAAAATAATAATAATAAAATGAGGTGCAACCTAGGATCAGTGCAGTCAACAAGGCCGGCAAGCATTTTGCAATGAAATCAATGTCAGAAAATGAAAAGCATGTGAGGAAGCAAGAGAAACTATGTAACATGTCAAATAAATGCTGAATATACCAGTTGAGCAAGCTGACTGCTTCAAAATATCTGAAGACTTTAAATTACAGTAGATTGTCAATGCAATACCAAGATAACAGCTAGAATTCAGCAGGAAAAAAATATGCTTTCGATAATCTTAACAGAGTGCTGTGCTGCCATGGGATGAAAGTAGAGTGAAGATGAAGACTGATAAAGAGCTGTGTATGGTTGACACTCTTTATGGGTGGCAAGAGCGTTGAGCCCTTAAGGGCTAAAAGACATCTTAGGATCTTTGACGTTTGTTGTTACAGGAACATGGTAAAAATTAGCCAGAGGCAGAAAATGCAAAGCAGTAAGATGTTTCAGAGGATGAGATGTCATTGACCGGAGAACAGCTTGTTACTATGATAGCAGAGAAGAAAATACAGTTTTGTGGAGACGTCATGAAACCATCTTATGCAGGTTCTCTATTGTGGTTGAGCTTTCATGGTGAAATGGAAATGGAAACCATCCAGACGAAGGAGAACAATAAGTTATTTTGACATTAGGACAAAGTGCACTGGGATGTGACAAATAACAGAAGCACTAGACATGGTATGGGACCGAGAGAGGTGGAAGGCAGAGATGACAGTCAGGACTTGATTTATGCCAGGGCTCAGTCCCAGAAACTGTTTTCAAGCCATAGCACATCCCTGACACCTCTTCCAGGCCCTGTCACTGATGCTGCTCTGCAAAACCCCAGAACTGGATGTCTACACTGCAGAAGTACCTGCTTCAGCCCCAGTCTCTCCTCTGAGTATTTTCAGACAAGCGTCTCCCCACCTGTTACCCATTCATCATGCATGTTGCAGGGCTGCATTGATGCCCTATGCAGCCCTGCAACATGCATGATGGTGGGCAATTGGTGTGGGGGCGCTTGTCTAACCCTCTGACAGAGCCGGAATTTCTGTAGACGGGCAGGGTGTGTGTGCTGCTACTGCTACTCATCAGCTGCTTGGCAGGGAGAGGGTTTTGCCACTAAGCAGCTGATCAGTGGTGGCAGCACCATTCCAGCCCCATCAAACTTAATCTGGTCCTGAGCAAACAAAGTAGGGGCTTGTGGACCCTGGCAAGATAACTTGGATAATCATGGAGCCTGGCAAGATAACTACACCACCCCCAGTGAATCTTTCCATCCTTCTGGTATTCTGGATAGCTTGGCAGTTATCCAGTAACTTCCTGGTAACCACAAAGGTTAGCTATCAGTCCGGAATACCGGATGTTACCATTTACCACATTACCATTTAATGAATTACCAAACCAATCTGGATTGGAGGGGTGGGGGGTGGAGTATAAAAAAAAAAGTCAGCAGTAATGCGGTAATCCAGTTAACTGGTACCAAACCAGACACCATTCAGTATTGGACCGGATACCATGATATCTGTCAGGTTACCAGATAGTGGCACGGATGCAGGTCAGCTCTAGGCAAGATTTCCAAGGTAAGTTTAGGTCCTGGCACCATTTTTCTTCCCTTCCAAATTAAGCATGGTTGACAACCTTCACATCAGAGATGGTGCCTAATCAACCAATTTGAAACCAGTCTTTTTGAGGCTTCTAATAAAGGATAGTGACAACCCAGGTGGCAGAAAGAACGCCCCATTTTTTATGCATTAGTGCATCATCTTCCATGGGGCTACTCCTTATCACCCGCTGGGAACAGGAGTACTTTCAGCACGGCCTCTGTTGTGGTGTTAGAACTATGTGCTGACCTCTCTGCATGTCACCTCTCTTTATAAGAATTTGTGTCTTGCAAAGAATCTTCGGGAACACTTTGCATAAGATGCCCACCCCTGATCTGGCCTTTTGGGTTGTTTAGAAGGGGTCAGACAAGCGTAACGGCGCCCAGAAAGCTTTGTGTCAGCTACAAGATTCCTCTGGCTGGCAACTGAAGAAGAAACCATAGTCGTCTTTAGGGAAAATTTCCTCATGGCTGCAGGCAAGGACATCAGCAGACTTATGTTTGGGGGCGGGAGGGACAGGGAGCGAGAGAGACACTTCGCTCCACCTCTTTCTGACATGACCTTGTCCCTTTTCCAAGCGTCATGGCGTCACAGCACTCGGAAGGGTTGGGGGCAGGCAGGAGTCAGGTGGGGCCAACCGCCTCCCAACACCCTTGACTGCAGCCAACCCAAATCTACAGCTGGCAGTTATAACTCGCTCCTGCCTCAGCCCAGCTGAGCTGCTAGAAAAGCTTAGAGGTAATCAGTCTTCCTGGTTGGCTGCAGGAACTCCTACCTGACTCTTTCAGGCTGCTGCAGTGCTGACTTCCTCAGAGCAGCACAACAGAGAGAACTCCCTGTTCTGATTTGTCTTTGCTACTACAGCCAATGTCCCACTCTCCTGCCTCAAATCTAGCCCTGTTCATGACCTCCTGCTTTGGGCTGATTATCCAGCTTTTGACCCTTGCCCCCAGCTGCCAACTCTGACTCCCTGACTTTTGACCCTTGGCTCTGGCTCCAGTAGAGCCAGAGTCAAGGGTGGCTGCAGACCACATCCTCCTCTCATTCCTTGGCACAACACTTCAGGCCCCAATCCTGCAAGGCCTCACCTCAGGCTGCAACCTCAATCTCCATCTCAGGCGACCCATGACCCAGCTACTAGGGTGGCCTCACCTCCCCTTTAATACAAGACGCTTAGGAAAAAGACATGGCGCACTATGTAATTTTCATGTGTCCTGTATTAAAGGGGAGGTATGACTACCCTACCAGTTACCCTTACACATTTCACATGTTTGGGCATAGGGAGTAAGGCAGATAATGAAAGGAGGCAATGCCGCAGAGGGTAGTCTACTGTCGTTCTGACAGGCTTCTACAGCGCTGTAGATACTAGTATGTTTGCAGTGTGGTGAAGCAGCCCAGAACTGGGAAGGTGCAACAGTAGTTTAAAGCTTCCATAAATCATGCTCCTCCTCCAGGGTTGTGAGTTTGGTGTTGCACCTCTAAGTGGCAGAGTACAGAGCCTCATCTTTTGTGTTTTATAATACATATTCCTATTTCTACATCTCTCAGTATTATATGTATGTTCTTAAACAATATATGTATGTTCTTACATACTATGAGCCCAGTTCTATCACCCTTAATAATGATGAGTTGTATTTTTTCAAACAAGCAATTGCATTGAGCTCAATGGGACCAATTCCATGAATAAGTGCCATTCAAGTTCTGCAAAAGGGGGGGGAAATCAATGTAGCATTTTCAGTAGGTATTTCTTGTATTTACATGTTTTTCAATGCATTGAAGGAGCCAAGGATATTTGAACTCATGCCCTGAAGTTTGTTGCAAGATTCCTTTTTTAAAAAAATACCAAACCAGAATTTATTTTGGCAGCAGATACATGAAGTGCTTCTTAAAGTCTCCGTTTGGCATACGCTCAGCACTGCTTGCCCATTAACGATTAACAAGGCACATTTAACTGAATCCCTACTGCTGCAATACGATCCCCTGCCATGAAATGTGCAAGATTCTTTGCTCACAGCTAACAGTGAAGCCAAAAAAGACTGACCATAATGGGCTAAGCTAAGATAGGAAACAATCACCAACTTCATATAACGTAAAGTGCCGAGATGGAATGATGGGGCAAAAGCAAAAGCAATCCTATAGCCTATCTGTGAGTCCCTGCAGAGGTGCAAATTCCAATGTGTCAGAATCTTTAAAAAGGCAATCGGATAAGATCTCCAAGTGTGCTATACCATTTTCTTTAATGCGACTTCAGCCACTTCTTTAGTGACTGAAAATGATCAAGAAACTACTCTTGGATAAAGCAATTCACTAAGGCTGAAAGACAGAGGAGGCAACACATCTTTAAAAGCATTTGAGAAAGCTGGAATGACAGCAATCAGTTAGCAGAGACAGTCACTTTTCACGGGTACATGCAGAAAACTTTTGAACCTCCACCTTCTCCCCTTTCCCTGCCCCACTTGATCCAGCTAGACAAAATGTACTTATGAACTTCACACGTCAGGAAAGTCCCAGTCAGAAATTCTCCTCTAAATGTGTATTTAAAATGTCGGTAAAGACTCATGCAGCTATCAGATGCTGTAATGGAACTGAGAGCAAGGTAACATTAACACTGATGTTACAGAGTTACTGGGTAACCTCTTCTGTCCGCTTACAGAGGCTGTCTCATAGCTCCCTCCTGTATTGCAGGATTAAATCAAAAGAGCTAACAGCCCCTTTCAGTATTCTGAAATGAAAGCTCTCTTTAAGAATAAGTTTTAAAACATAAAAACAACAAAAAAAGAGTCCGTCCTTACCTACAAGGCAAAGCAGAAACGGAAGGTCAGAGTTTCCATTTGACCCAATTCCATACTTCCACTCTCATTCTCCAAAATACTATAAAACTATTGGGAAGAGGGGGCTGGGGAAGAAGACTGAGTTTCTAAGATCTTCCTTCAGAGTTTTAATAATTGGCTTCCCAAAGCGAGTTTAACAAATACCACTGTGTTCTGTCAATATTTGTATGCAGCACCACAGAGGGCAAGCTGCCAAACTTACATGGTTTAAAGAGCCAAGAGTAGAAAACTGACACCCTAACAAACACACTCCCTGCTTTGTCTCTTTTAAGGTGGTGCTCAAAGTGTCATCTTTGCTTCTGACTGCAGCTGAGGGGAGCTCTTTGTCCGACCCCTGCCCAAGAAATAAAAATAAAAATGGCATTCTTTAATAATCTGGTTGACTAAACTTTGGGGGGTTTGTCCCCAAAGTTTCTCACACAATGGCAGGGCTTTCACTTTCGACCAGCTGCACTTTAAATGTATTTTAATTGGCTGGAATTTAGAAAGAATCCCATTTGGCAGTAATTTACATTTGAAGCACACCCATAGCAGCTGAAACAGGCCCCAGAAGCAGGCTGATTTACTTCATCAAAAGAGGTCATTTTAAATACCATTGACTCCTACATAACACAAGTGAACTCTATTATATAGGCAAGATGGTGTCATTACTAATTTTCTGTTAAAATTCTTAATTAATCTGGAAGCAAAACAAAAAGTCCTTGATCTGGTAACAAATCTACAGAGAGAGCTGTGGGTTGGTAGTGGTAATAATTTCTCTTTTAAAAAGACTATTCAGGTTTTTATTATTACACAGGGAGGCCTGTAAGTTCTGTGATCTTAGAAAGCAACATTCCCATTTAAATTCTCTTCTGAAAATATTACCAGTTTTATTCTGAGTGTATTTTTACTAAGTGTCTACTTGGTTAGTTTTTATATCAGATGTCCTTTGACGAGTCTAGTGCATTAGATGCCATAGGATCAAAAGATGTACTTCAAATTTCTCCTTTGCTAGGATTGTTAATATTTACCTTTTCTTCTTCTTATTGGTTTTTTTTACATTGTTTCCTAAAAGGCTTTTACATGAGCCCTCCTAATTGGACTCGCAGCCTTATTTTGACTTGGTAGGGTCATCCAAACAGTTCTTCTGACTGTGCTATAACTATGCTAGAGATTAGAAGCTTGCCGCTGTGAGGAAAACTGTAGCTAACAAAGCATGGGGTGGGAGGAAAATGGGACATCTTAAAATTATGATAACTGAGATGTCACACAGCAGAATACAATATTTAGAACTAATGGAGCAACATTAAGAAATCAGATTTTTAAGCACACGGAGGCACTTCAAAAGTACTTCTGATTGAAGGCTTGGCATGCGAGAAGCCCAGTGTTTTTCAGCCTCTGAAAGCTCCTGTGAAATTGTATGCTGAGAGTTCACTTATCATCAATGTAGGGCTAAGGATGAAGGAGCTGAAAAAAAGGGGGATTATTCTCCAGCTGAAGTACAATGAAGACTGTTCTCTTCATTCAGAGGTGAACAATTCTCAAAGAGGAATTATAACAACGTTCGCCAGATGCAGTAAAATGCAGCAATTAAAAGCCACTTCTTCAAAGAAAAAAAATACAGTACGACTACAGTATCGCGAACCCCTATGGGATCAGAGACAAAGTTAATTATAGCAGGATGTTCACTTTAATAGAAGCTGGCAATTGATAGAAATGGTTCTCAGAGTCAGGATTGTTAAACCGGGGTTCGTTGGAAGCAGGGTTTCTTATATTGAAATTAGTGCTTAATTTGTTAAAAAAAATAAAAATGAATTACCGGGGCTCAAACCTACCCTGGAAGCAGGGCTGGCCTTACCACAGGACAAACTGGGACAACCGCCCTGGACCCAACACTTTCTAGAGGCCTTGCAATGGCCCCTGCTTTCAACAGGGCAGGGGTGTGTGTGCTTACTTCCTCCCAGTGGCGTCCCAAACAGGACCATCTTTAGGGCCTGCATAAGGTGCTGCCACCAGGTCCCCTGCATTTTATCTTCGCCTGGAGTCGCACAAATTCCAAAGCTGGCCTTGCCCAGAAGCCACATGCCCTGCCACAAAGCTTGTCAGAACAGGGAATTGAACCCTAGTTTCCAGCTAGTACCCCACCTGGACCACTCTGCCTCTCTACAGCTTAGTATAAGACAGGAATATAATAGCGGCAGTGGGGTTGGAAAACACTGGCCCTTTAAGAGGGCAGGAAAGATGCTGGCCCTAGCACTAGCCGGAGGACTGCACCCTAGCAGGCACTAAGGAGAGGAGCAGGTGCACTTCCAAATGAAGGGTAGCACCTCTCTACACAGGTGTGCAAGTCTCCTCAACCTAAGTGGACTGGGCATGGCCAACAGTGTTTTCAGACGTGACGGGGCCAATTGGCCCCGTCACGAAAACAATAAATTAATCCCCCGCCGGGATGACCCCGTCACGCCCTAACAGATGTGCTGGGGGATCCCGGAGGGAAATTGGGGAGGGGTCGCGCGGCGCAACGTGCGGCCACACAGCCCTGCCCCCTCCATGCTCCCCGCTGCCCGCCCTCTGGGGAGACGGACGGCCGCCGCGGCCAATGCAGCCGCAACACTCGCCCGATTTAGCCACGGGCCAGAATCCCTGCGGGGATTCTGGCCCGTGGCCGCCGTCCAGGAGTGACGGCGGGGTTCATCACGGCGGGGAATCGCCTTCACCACGCAACCACCGCCGGCCCCACCGCTTTGGCAGCTCGTGTGGTGAAAGTGATTCCCCGCCATGGTAACATCTGGGATGGAACATCCATTCCTCCCAACAGACGTTACGTGATCGCAGCCACCACAGGGAATTGACTGTGGTTGACTGTGATCTCGTAACGTCTGAAAATACCCTAAGTCAGCCTTGGGGGATACAAGAGAGAGGGGAGAGCTCTCAATCAAGGAGACATAGTTGGAGAGGCAAGAGCCAGGGGGTGAACCCTGGGCAGGAGGGGTCTAGGGGAAGAGACACCCTGATGCTCTAGGATCCAGGTTGTGCTATACTTGGCTTCAGGGGGGGACTATGCATGCCTGCCTGCCTGGCCAGTAGAAGCCTGCACTGAGAGGTACTCTGAGAGCATATATGTGGGGACTCTGTGGCAATGGACTAAATAAAGCATACCGTAGAGGCTGAGATCCCATGTGGTCTGGGTTCCTTGAGGTTCAATCCTGGAAAACTTACCCCTTCTGACCCGTACCCTGTTACAAGGACTGCTTGTGGTTTAATTTATATAATAACCAGCATAGGGAGTTGAGATGGAAAGTCATTAATGAACATCAAATAGACTATCCAAGATTTTTCTGGCTTTCCATTTCCAACCCTGAAATGGCCAATATCAACATTTTCCTGGTCTGTCACATTTTGGGGTACACGCTTCTGCCAGGAACATTTCCCAGGGCTCAGGTCCCCTTTAAATGTAATTGCTAGAACTGAGCTGTGGCAAGCCCCCCCCTAAATTAAGCCCAAAGTGAAAAGTCACTGTACTAACACGCACACACACTTCATATTATTAACAGAGATTAAATTAATGATTTAATGATTTGACCCATGTACTTCCTTAAGAATGTATACCTAATGCCTTAAAATTACAGTGGTGTCTGCTTAAGTCAAAGGCCCTTTTTAAATGAGACGCATCCACTCATGCCCACCCAGTGGATATGGGTGGGTGTGTCTTGTGTGAAAGCGGCAATGGGTGGGCGTGCATGTGTGCACGCGCGCTCCCATGAAACATACACCGCCACCCATCGCTCCCACATGAACCAACTGGCGAAAACACAAGTTGCTCCATGCAAGGGTATGTGTGGGGATCTGCACCACCCACACAGTATGTTCTTTAAATATGTTCTCAGACCACAATATCTTAAGGGTTGAATCCTGCTATGAAGGGACTTATATGGAGAAAGATAAAAGGGTAATGTTTTCAAAAATCAGGAGGAACAAGTTTGATTTTTTAGATACCTCGGAGTTAAGAATATTAGAGCTGTCATTCTGGGTCATACCAAATCATCAGGCCATCTAGTTCAGTAGTATCCTGTATTTGGCAGTGGCTAGCACCAGATGCTTCAGAAGAAGTTACAGGATAATTATAGAGTAATTAACCCCCGGTTTCTGGCAGTCAGAAGTTTATGGGCATTCCTAAGCAAGAGCCCGCACCCATGATTGTCTTAGCTAAGCAGCTACTGATGACTTTCTTGTCAAGTTTTAATTTGCTTTTTTATGGGTCTGGGGTGACTTGGGGGGATTGGGACTCCTGTCATTGATGGGGTCTGGCCTCTTCTGGTTACCCAGGTTCACAGTCTTGGAGTGCGCCTGGTTCCTTCTCTGCACTTGGGACATCAGGTTGTGGCAGTGACCAGGAGTGCTTTTTGTCAACTCCATCTGGTGAGGAGGCTGCAGCCCTTCTTTTCTGATTCATATGCCTTAAAATATGATTCATATCTGACCACCATCATCCATGATTTTATAACCTCGAGGCTAGATTACTGCAATGTGCTCTACATGAGGCTGCCCTTGATGACTGCTCAGAAGCTGCAGCTAGCGCAGAATGCGATGACCCAGCTCCTTTAGAGGCGAGTCACTGTGAGCACATTAGGGATGGGCAAACAGAACTGAGTTCGGAAATTTGGTTCGGTTCGAAAATCGAGTTCGGTTCGGAAGTTCGGTTCGGTCGACCGAACTATTCGAGTTCGGTCCAAACCTCCAAACAGAGTTTGGAAATTCAAACCCCATTGAACTAAATGGAATATTATCTTATATGGATGAGCGAACAGAACTGAGTTCGGAAATTCAGTTCGGTTCAAAAATTGAGTTCGTTTCGGAAGTTTGGTTCGGTCGACCGAACTGGTTGAGTTCGGTCCAAACTCTGAACTTCCGAACCGCGTTCGCCCATCCCTAACGCACTTCAGAGTCTACACTGGCTACCAATAGTTTTCCAGGCACAACTCTAGAAAATGGTTTTGACCTTTAAAGCCCTAAGCAGCCTGGGCCCCACATATCTGAAAGACTGCCTCTAGACTCCTACTGTTCTCCATTGCAGTGGCATAGCTATTGGATGTGGGGGGCTTAGTCCCTGTGGGAGCCTGCTGGGACCTAGAGCTGGCCTGGGAGTAGGGATTGGGGTCTGGTAGGGTCCGGGAAGCGGGTGCACAGCAGGCGCATCTCTAGCGCAGGTGCACGCAGCGGGAGGCTAAGGTTAAGGTGGCAAACTTTAGCCCCTGCTGGTGCCGCTGCCGGCTTTCTCACATTCCCTGCTAGACCTGCCCACAGCCAGCTGTCACACATGCAAGAGGCCAGCACCAGCCAGAGTCTCTAGAGAGGGATGTCCCACTGTCCTGCACCAAAGCTTCCCAACACAGGGACGGCTCTGTTCAGCTCACCTCTCTTGCATGGAAGCAGATTTTATATATCCACCCTGAGAATTAGGGGAAGGGCGGGATATAAGTTTCAATGAAGAAAGAAAGAGGTGTGGTGACAATGTTTTAGGCACTTGACTACATCCCTCTAGTCCACCCAGCTGTGAATGGGGTTCCATCCCGATCCATGAACTGGGGAAGTCAAAAGTGGCATGGCGTGGTGGTGTCTACTTCACTTCCTTGTGAACTGTAGGCCACAAAAACTGTTATGCCTTAACCACGCCAGCTCAATGGACGACTCAGGCTCAGGGCGAACTTGGACTTGTTTCATATACGAAGAGGATGTCCTGGTAGGAACGCTACCTTGTAACTTCCTACTGTGGACAAGGAAATCTTATTGGCCTGATAGGAATCCTTTGATTTGGAGCACATTGGGTTACTGGTGAAGAGGAGGAGCAGGTTGGCTAGTGGTGCATTGTTTAGACTTTTGGCAGCCTAGACCAGGTTGTCTTTATCTCAGGTGGTAGGCACCATTGCCTCTTCACTGAGGTCTTATTCATGCAACTGCCTTGCCAATTTCAAACTCACCTCTTATTCCTTAATCTTGCCCCACTGCAATGAATTTGAACAGCTGCTGTTTTTTCTGCATTTCAATGCCCTGTCCCTTGCATTAGGTGGCAGATAACAAGAGGTTGTCAGGGAGCAGAGGAAGTGGTAAGGATTTCATCCAAAACTTAGGGTGTTTTTAAACAAGATGCTACCACACATGGTCCCCCCAAGAGCCACTCATCTGACTGCCCCTCTGAGGGTGGTGCAGGGTAACATGCAATCCCATGAGCCACTCGGCACCCACTCATGGATGCTCACGGGACACTGCCGAGAAATCCGGAGTGTACCGTGAGAGGCAAACCAAAAAAGTGCATAGCAACATGTACCCATGCATCCCCTGGCCATATGAACTGGGGCAGCCACCCATGACAGCAGACTTGTTTCCCACTCATAGGCACTGTGGGAAGGGGACACAGCCATTGTAAGTCACACGAACTGGCTGCGAGCACTGTGGAGCCGGGTTCCCAAGTCCTCATTCCGTGCCGGAATTGGCAGAACGGTCTTGGACTGGTTTCGTTCGTTCCTGGCTGGGAGAACTCACCGGGTGGTCTTGGAGGAGTGTACGTCTTCCCCCCGGGACCTCACGTCTGGAGTCCCACAGGGTGCCATTCTGTCCCCCCTCTTGTTTAACATCTATATGCAGCCGTTAGGGCAGATCGTGAGGGGGTTTCGGGGCATGCAGTGTCATCAGTATGCTGATGATGACACTCAGCTCTACCTCTTCTTTTGCATGGACCCAGGCCGTGCAGTCTCCTTATTTTCCCAGTGCCTGTCGACTGTGGGGGCTTGGATGAGGTCGAGCCATCTGCAATTGAATCTTGACAAGACGGAGGTGATGTTGGTGGGCGAGGGCTTGGGGGGCCTGGGAGTGGTTGAATCTCCTCTTGCTGGGGGGGTTCCCCCTCCCATGGTCTCTCAAGTGCAGAGTCTGGGTGTGCTCCTCGATTATGCGGCTCAGCCTGGAATCTCAGGTTGTGGCCGTGGCGGGGAGCGCGTTTTGGCAGTTACATCTTGTCCGGTGGCTTCGGCCGTATCTCTCAGACTCCGACCTCGCCACTGTCATCCATGCCTTCATCACCTCGAGGCTGGATTACTGCAACGCGCTCTACGTGGGGCTGCCCGAGAAGCTGGTCCGGAGGTTGCAGCTGGTGCAGAATGCCGCGGCCCGTCTCCTGACGGGGGCGGGTCGCAGGGAGCACATGACACCAGTGCTCCGGGCTCTGCACTGGCTGCCTATAAAGCACCGGGCCAGGTTCAAGGTGCTGGTTTTAACCTTTAAAGCCCTTCACGGCCTGGGCCCTGCTTATCTGCGGGACCGCCTCACTCCCCATGTGCCCGTGCGACCCTTGAGATCATCCGTGGGAGCCTTTTTGGAGGTTCCCCAGGCGAGGCGGGTGGCCACCGATGTTAGATCTTTTTCGGTGCCTGCCCCTGTGCTGTGGAATTCGCTCCCAGAGGAGGCTCGGTTGGCCCCCACTCTCCTGCTGTGTATGTACGACCTGGCCGTTCCATCAGGCTTTTGGTGAGGGGTAGGGGTGGGGGTGAGGGTTTCCCCACATTGTATTGTATTTTTTAAATTGATTTTAAAAATAAATAAATTATTGAGTGTTGTTCACTGCTCCGGGCTGCCCTGTGGGCAGGAGGGGCGGGATATAAATTTTAAATAAATAAATACCCAGGACATGTTCAATTTCAAAGGTCAGCCTGGTGTACTCCCTCCCCGTTCCCCATTATCCATGGCAGTGGGAGTGTGTGGTGACTGCTGCGGTAGCCATGCTGGGAGTTGCCTGTTAGAATCCCTCCCCACGCACTCCACCTGAGTGGCTGCTCTGCAGCTGTGCCATTCAGCAGCCACTGAAACCCCCACCCCAAGCTTTGCTTGTTTAAAAACACCCTTAGAATGTAGGTTTGTGCCACTGTCCACTCTAAAAGAGTGCTGCGTGAATGAGTCTGCGTGTAGTGGAGGAGCAGCCGTGAAGTTCTCTAAGCGTAATTTCAGATGTGATGGGCCTTTCGGCCCGCCACGCTGAACCCTGGACCGGGATCCGTCTCGGATCCCGATCCATGATCAGACCGGCCATTCTTTAGACATGCCAGCCTGATCGCAGAGGGGAATCAGGGAGGGGGTGAGGCTATGCGCCCAGCCCCCCCCAGTCCCCCCCCTCTGTGCCAACGGCTGCCCGCCCTCGGGGAGACGGGCGGGCACAGCGGCCAATCAGGCTGGCAAGCAGACGGGGCTGGAAAGCAGACGTTCATCGTGGCCATTGCCAGCCCAATCCCGGACCGTAGCCAGCCTAACCACGATTCTGGAGGTGAGGCTGGCCTCACCTCCAGAACCATGGTCAATTTGATCCCGGCCAGGTGTTCACTGTTGTGAACATCTGGCCGGGAGCAAATAGATGTTCGCAAGATCACTGCCACCACACGGGATCCACTGCAATTCAGTGTAGTGAACAGCGATCTCGTAATATCTGAAAATACCCTAAGTGGTGGTTCACTTGTAGGGTTGTCATATCTCCCCTTTAATCCAGGACGCTTATGAAAAATACATGGTGCAGCGCTACATTGGTTCCAATGCCCTGTACTGGTTCCAATGTATTGGAACCAATGCAGCCCTGCACCATGTATTTTTCATAAGCGTCCTGGATTAAAGGGGAGGTTTGGCAAACCTATTAACTTGTTACTTTTCATTGATGATGATGATGATGATTGTTAACATTTGATATTTGCCTCTAAAATTCTCTATGTGTGTGGCACTGACTATAATTTCTTAAGGAACATTAAAACCAATCTTCCACGGGAGGAGTATGTTTATTCCTTAGCATTGTGTGGGATTCAGGTCACACCTACAACAAGCCTCGGAAAAGCTGTACACTAACTGATTCCTCTGGTAGCTTTTCCACAAGAAAAACCCTTTGCAATAAGAAAACATGAGCATATGAAACACTTATTATTAAGCCAGTTAATAGCCCAGAGCACAGCGAAAAAGGAAAAGCACTACTTTGAAATTTCAAAAACCATAAGAAATATGGCTTCTATCGCAGAAAAGATAATCAATCCTTCTAAAGCAAAGACAGCAACAAGCAAGGAGTACTTCTACCGTCCCTAATGGAAATTCTACGCTGTCTTCCTTTTCATCCTGTGGCAGGCATGCAATCGGATGAGAAAAGAGTTACAGTGTTGGGGAGAGGCAAAGAGAGAGCTGTTGGCAAAGAAGGGACCCCACAGAGAAAAAGAAGCTAATTTATGGCCCCACAGAGAAGAGAAAGCTAATTTTCTCCTATGCAAATGTTGTGCATCTATGAAAAATAGCAGAACTGTCTTGAGGAGATATTTAAGTCTGTTAGCATAACCGTGTCTTAGTTACAGTCAAGAAAGTAACTTGGATAACATCCGAGGCCTAGCAAAGCATGCGAGGAAGGGTAGGGAGAATGATCTCGCAGATGCTGTTATGGCATGTATGCCGTGTGGTTCATGTGCTTCAGACAGTTTGAGCTGAAGCACATGATGGGAACTGGAGATAACATAAATATCTAATGCAAATATCTTATCCATTGTATTAGGAGGCTTCAAACCAAATTGCCAGACTGGATATGGCTTACCTCTCCACTCCTGTTTCTAATCACATTCCTGCCCAGAAGCTTTGCTCCTCCTCTGCCACCACTCTCACCTTCTTGAGACTCCCTTGCTCCTCAAAACGTATTTGCCCCTTCACCCATGCTGTCTCCCATGCCTGGAACTCCCTCCCTGGATACATTCATTCTTCTCCTTCCCTCCCAACCTTCAAGTCCCTCCTGAACCCTACTTCTTCCATCAGACTTTCCCTAGCTCCCCATGCCCAAAGACTCGTCACTGATGCTGCATTCTTCATCCTTCACTCAGCATCATCCTCTTCCCTGTAACTAAGTTAAGCACCTGCACCTGCACGTTCTCAACTTCATGAACTGTATCCCTGCATCCCCTAGGCTCCACTCACCCTTGCCTCTACTTCCCGTCTTTCCTAGACTGTAAGACCTTGTGGCAGGGTCCTGTCTCGAACTACTGATTGTACAGAGCCGAGCACATTGCTTGTGCTTTTTAAATTATTAATTAATTAATAATAATAATGAATAGAATAAATATGTGTTCTGCTCCATCAGCATCACTTCATTCCGTTCAGTTCACTTTGTTCAGTTTGCAATATTTAGCACTATTGTGCTTGTGCAATACACCAAGTAACTGAACCAACTGGCAGACTGAACAAACCAAACAAACAGAACTGAACCAAGCCATAAGTTGTGGCTGTTGCTTGGCTGTTTGGCTGCCTACCCAAATGCGAGAATAATATCCACGAATACTGAACTTCAGCTATTCATTTCACTGCTAGAGGAAACAATGTTGGTGGAGTTTTTTCCCTTCAAATACTTGACTAAAGTATCCAGTTATTATTTAGTTATTTGCACGGTGCCTACAGATAAAAGAAGCTAATTGAATGGCCAGATTCATTGTCTCTAGGTCCAGATGAGGTCTGCAAGGAGAAGGAAGATATGATAAGCTTTCCCAGGTTTATGCTCTAACAAGATGTGAACAGTCACTGGTCCCTGTATCCATCCCAAGGTGGCCCATTCAGCTGGGTGCACTGGTGGAGCATCCAAAGAGTGTATGCTCTGCAAGCTGGGGAGTTTGGTTAGGAATTGGACCTTAGGAGGCATAAGCCCCCTCTCTCAATCTCCCAGAATGTGGTTCAAGGCCACATTCTACAATCATAGTATTGCAAACCCTGTGTCTCCTCAAACTGCTTAATGATTTCAGTGAGACTGCTTGGAGGAAATGGTTTGAGGATTGATGCCTAAGTATTCAGAGTCATGATTCGGGCCCCATGTGGCAGAGTGCTGGAAGAAAATCCTTGCAAGGATCAGACCCGCAGCTAATCAGTGCTGCTGGCTATCTGAGAGTGCCCCCGTTAGCAGTAATGTGTTTCAAGTGTGGGCCAGTGTCATGGGATTGGGCGCTCACTACCCCACTCATGACTCAGTTTCCCTGGCTTGGAGCTCTCACTGGATCAGCTCTCTCTCTCGAACTGATTGAACCTGCAACGGGTGAACCTTCCTGCCACCTTCTCAGCCACAGAGTTTCCCAGCACAGACTCTTTCTCTCTAGGTTCGTCTGTGTTTGTAAACACAGAATTAACCGCAAACTGTGTCTCGTCAATGTCAGGACTAGCCATTCCACTGGACCATATGAAGTTCAGTAAAAAGTAGTTTAATGAATAAGCATGCAGTACAAGAATATACTTGAAAGTTCAGAAAATAACATAACCAATAACGCATTCCTATCTGTACTTGGATTCTGCTGATTTAGGCTTACCCTAATCCAGGTCCAAGGGTATTTCAATTCATGTCATAGCCAGCGATGGAAAGCTTGGCCGGGTATCAGTCTTTAGAGTTTCCAAAAAGCCTTACTTCATAGTTCCTTTGGTGCACCCCTTCTTTGGCTGGTAAGATATGATGATGCAGATGAACTTCAACAGACTGATTTCCACCAACTGAGAGAGATAGCAAAGACAGCTCTTTCTTTGTCTTGTCTCCACCCTTAAGTACTTTTCCAGGGTCCTTTGTGTAGATTTTCCCGCCAGGTGACTCTGTGCTTTCAGTCACGTCCACAGGAAGAAATTCATTTGCAACTCAATGGTCTATGGCAGTGTCTGCAGAGGTGTTGTTTAGGCTTTTTCTGAATACACATTTGGCATGACTTTGCATTTCTCCATTGCATGAAGTGAGTTCCCAGTTCTCAGCTTTCACATTACATACATGTTTAACCTTTACCTTTACATATTTGTTAGACCTGTAGTCTACATGTAGCCCAGTATCTCCTCATCACAGTGATAAGTATTTTAAATTTAACCTTTACCTTTACATATTTGTTAGACCTGTAGTCTACATGTAGCCCAGTATCTCCTTATGACAGCCAAATGACCCAAAGCTGGGTATAAGATCTACTTATTTGGCCAGGCCTTTAGCAGGTAGGGATAAGGTTCATGGGGTGGGAGTGGTTTTAATTGGAATTTGATATGGTTTAATATTTTTATTGCAAAATAATATTTTTAATATTTTTAATACATTTATGCTACAAGCTTCCCTGAGCCTTCAGGGATCGGTGGGATACAAAAAGAAAGAGAGAAAGGGTGATTTTACACAGACTGCACCCGTGCCACTGCTCACACCCGGGTGGCCTGTCTGCTTAAAGGCAGGATGCCTGGGGGTGAGGCTGAGCAGGCACCGTCAGGGCTGTACGCGACTCCGTGGGGGGTCACCCCCTGAGCAGGTCTGGGGCGTAGTCTGTCTAAAGACACCAAAAGAGAGCAAGAAAGAGAGAAAAAGAGGGAGTTCCCAGGTAAAAGACTACCAAGGAGAGGCAAGGCTTTGGAGTTGCCTCAGGGGGCTGAAGTTCACCTCTCCTTAGAAGAAGGGAAAGAGGCCGGGAGCTTGTCCAGGATTCCTGCATTGTAACAGTTCATCCTGAAGCTAGTTGACCAGTGAAACCAGGCCTGGGGGCTTGTTACAAAGCTCTGCCTTGATAGGGGCTGCCAGCTATGCAGAAAGGGTTTTGTAAATAAGACAGAGATTGCATGACACTGTGAATAAAAATAAACTAGCAATAAGAGGCAAGAGTTTATGTGGACTGTAGTTTGGTGACCTGCTCCTGCTGCTACTTACCACGGATGCAAGCCAGCTTTATCTCACACACCCCTCCCCCCCCCACCCAAAAAAACCCCTATAAGCTTGGACTTTTAAAATAATCATTTAAAAATAATAAATTTGTGGTTCTCCTCAGGGCTTGCCTTTCCACAGAGCGACTTGGGGCAACCACTCTGGGCCCTACTCTTCAGTGGCCCCCGTTTTCATCACTGCAGGATTCCTAGCAGGGTCCCAAACACAACCATCTTTAGGGTCCTGCTGTGGATGAAGGGCCACCAGAGTCCCAGCATTTTAGTTTTTACTCTGGCCCCACAAATTCTAAGGCCGGCCCTGGTTCTTTTAATTGGACAGTTGGTTACTGAGCCTTTCAGTTACGCTCGGTTCATATTTTCAAGGTTTTTTTATCTGCAACCGTGTAAGTGAGGCTCTTACATTTGTTCAATGAAAGCTGAGATATCATAACTCCAGAACCTACAGCTTTATGGATAATACCAACTGCAGTGAGACTATAAAATGGTTTGAGTTGGCAACACAAGAACATATATAAGTAGGAGCTATGTAGAAGGAAGAGCGTTTGACAAAATCCAGATGGTCCTGATCAGCATTTACTATTTAGTAGATGCTTATATGTTAAATTAGTGTAATGGGTATGACTTTGTTGCCAAAAACGAAGCATGTTAGAACATCTAAAGAAGATACTTACCTTTCCTTATATGCTGGATTTGAGTCAGTTTGCTTGTCCTCTCCATTTACTGAGGGGTTCCACCGTGCATTATCTTCTGCCATCTGGTGTTGCTCACCGACAGGCCCATTGAAAGAAATTTGAGCCGCCAGTAGCTGGGGGCCTCCTTCCTCCTATCTCCCCTTCCCCATTTGAGTTGAATTCATGTTTTGAAATACATTTCTGGAACTTTCATACATATGCCAGTTTCAATTATTTTATTCATTATATTTTAATGTATATTCTAAAAGAACTCTTGTAGTGTTGGGGGTCCCCTGCTGAGCTTCGGGGCCCAGTACAGTTGTACCCCTTATTTCTTCCCTTTAGACAGGGAACCTATTAGAGGGGTGCACGCAGGGGAGGAAGAGGCCTTCTCAGCCACACAAACACCCCACATGCAGCAGACTAGCAGTGAGGTGTGTCAGCCTGGAGAGTCGGGTAGCCCATTGGGTCAAATTCGGGTACCAGTTGGTGCCCAAATACAACCGGGGGCAAGTTGTGTACCCCAGATTCGATGGGGTGCCCGACTTGCTGGGTACCCAGTTGCAGCTCTAATTTCCAACAACCAAAGAGAGACAAGCCCCACCTCGTTGGTCAATAAACTCCATCCACGTGAATGAGCTCCATCCCCACGTGCTTATAGCTTACACACACACCTCCCAATATCCCAGATGCATAGAGAGGATCCGCAGCTCTGCTGCTTATCATTCCAGTTAGTTACTTCATCATTCTGTCATGTCCCCACTGTTGTCCTCTCCTGTGTTTTTTCCTAGGAAGCAACCAGGAAAGAGGTGAGTGAGGGCTGAATATCAGTCTTTTTATCCCTCAAAGAGGGACTGTGATCCCCCTGAAAAAGGGACAGTGGGATTCAGCATCCAAGAAGGGGCTGTCCCTCCTAAATAGGGTCTGTTGGGTGGTATGGGGATGCAGTTTGGGGCATAGTACTGAAAGGCCCATCCAGCAAATGGTTACCCTTTGATTCAGTTCCTAAATCTTTAGAAATGTATGCAGTTGCTGCCTCCTCCATTCTCCATCTTCTTGTGCCTTGGTACAATAATGAAACACACAGGGTGCAATCCTCCATCTGTTAAAGTCAACAACTCAGCTCCCATTGGCATTAATGGTGGGGGGCTGCACCCACAATTCTTTATAAGCAAACCCTACAAACCTGTAAAGATCTGAGGATGGAGGCATTTAGAGAAGAAATGAAAATATCCTGAGCATAAGGTCAAATGAATGCCCTAAGCAGACTTAGCTCAGACATTAAAGCACATTAATCCGCATTAATGTCAGTTTGGGAGTCATTGTAGTATCATGCCCTTGGACTTATTAACATCAGCCAGCCATCTCTGTCATCAAATAGCATGTCCATAAACTTGCCCTGACATTATTTTCTTTTTTTCTTCAGATCTGGTCAAAGGGCGGGGAAGCAACATTTAAATGCAGGTCAGTATTCATGCTGGTTGAGACCTTTGCAATCTGCCATGCAGATTTCTCATGTCAGAGGCTGTGGTACTGTACTGAAGAATTCAAACATCTCTGTGAAAAACGCCTCCACCACCCCAGCAAGTAGGAGGTGGAAGACTGCTTGCCACACACACAAATACACACACACACCTGGGAGAAGGGGACAGGACAGGGTTGAATTCCCGCCCTCGAGGGTTGCAAATCCCCCGGAGGTGGGACGAAACCATGTGCACGGCCGCTGCGACCAGGAAATGAAACCCAGCCCACAGCTGCCAAGAAGCGAAACCTGCCAGGGTTGCTATGCAACCCTGGCGGGGAAGGATAGGGTTGACAAGGCCATGTGGACTCCGCCGTGGACTGGGGGGGGGCACCTCTCCTGCTCCGCCATGGCTCCAGCCTCAGTTGCGGGCTGGAGCCAGACAAGCAGCACAGAGCAGCTCCTGTTTGTGCAGGCATGTAGGCCCATATCCTTGGCGGCCCGCCCAACAACCCATCCACTGTACCGGCATGCAGGCTGCAGCGACGCCCACCCACCGGGGAAACACAGGCTATGGTAGGTGTTCAGCCAGCCACACCCCTCTCAATCCCCCTTCTGTGAGATGGGGAAAGATAAAAGGAAAGCCGCTGCTGCCACAAGCAGACGGAGGTGGGGGCCCAATAGCCGGTGGCACCCATGGTAGTGGAAGCGCCTGACAGCGCCGTGAGTGCAGGGGGGTTGGGGCTGGGGCAGATGTCCCTCCCGGGCCCCCTGGGCTCGGGGCTGCAGGTCTGAAGTGGTGGGGGCGGATGCCACCCTCCACGTGAGGTTGGCAGGGTGTGATGCCCTGTTCCTCGGGCTCTTGGCAGCAGGGGTGGGCACTCCCCAGGATCAGCCCTCAGTGTTTCTCGCCCCACAGCCACAGCCCCTCAGCCCTGTCAGCACAGGGGAGCCCCTTGGCCAGATGGGGGGTCCGCTTCTGGCTGGGGGTTGGGGAGCAGGGGACAGCAGACCCACAGCCAAGGCGGGGTTGCCACATAATCACGCACCCTGCCTGTTTCTGGATGACCCTCTGCCTGTCAGAGCAGGAAGGATGGACACTAACCAGGGCTACCATGTGGGCCCCTCCCCCCTGGTGCCCGGGGTCCCTCCCCCAGGGGATGTCCCCCCTGCGGTCGCAGGGGCAGTGGGGGTCCCACTTCTGGAGACCTCTGGGGGGGAGCAGGCCAGTGGGGTTTAGGATTGCCTCCCTTAAGGCCCCCACTCAGTGGGCTTGGGTCATACACCTCACCACCACCCTTTCTAGGTCACCAGATGGCCAGCCTCCTGTTGGGACCGGGCTGGGACCTCCCACGGGGACACGCCGGCCTTGCACAGCAAGGAGCCTGGTGAACACCCGGATCCCTGAGGGCAGGAGAGGGATGATCTCCTTCGGAGGATAGAGGCGATCGAGTGGACCATCTGAACAATGGCTGAACAATGGGCCCAACAGTCACCAACCCAATATGAGCCACCCCTTCCGACTCCACAACGCAACTCAGGTGAGGCAGGGGCCTATGCATAGGGGTCAGGCACCATGGGCACTGGGGTGATGGCCCAGGCCCGACCCGTGGGAACCCAGGACACTGGAACCGCCAGCAGAGCGGCAGTAGGCCCCTGGCAGGGGCTGTCATCTGGCACAGGGACAACCTAACTCCTGTGGTGGCAGTGCCCCCTGGCCCTGCCCCCAGGGCTGACACCAGAGCCAATCCCTCACAGCAGTAGCCCCCTGTGGGCCAGTGGGGTAATGTTATCCCACACACGGGTCAGGCGTTACAGATCTGGGCCACCCCAGTCACCCCCGCGGGGCAGCTGAGCATTGCAACGTACTCCCCCCAGCTCCTGGGCAAGGCCGCCAGGCAGCACCCCCCCTGGGGGTGTGTATAAGTCTCCACCCCCATAGGGGGACATCTTCTCCCTGCCACCTGCGAACAGATCTGGTGTGGAGAGTACATCGATATATTTACCCTCCTGTTCAGCAATCCCATTGTGCATCCAGTGGACCAGGACAAAAAAAAAGAGAAGGAACGCTTCAAGTGTCCCAAAACAGCCATTGTTCAGCCATTGTTCGGATAGCAGGGTGACTGGACCAGTTCCTCTAACCCCTAATCTCACTCTAACTGGGACAGAGACAGCAACTAGTGCGCAAGGAGGGATAATGAAGATTCCTCCCTCAAAGCTCAACTCTGGGTGCTGCCCTGTTTGTTGTCCCTCCTTGTGCACTAGTCTCTGTCC
>QEPC01001524.1:4521738-4546131 GCA_003113815.1 Sphenodon punctatus
GTGGCTACGCCCCTGCAGCGGACTCTGAAGCAGGTAGTCAGAGTCATCCTAAGTTCATTCATTCAGTGATTTTTCAGCATCACGGTGTGTCAGGGACTCACACTCAGTGGCGGAAGGCAGCATAAAACCGCTTGTGTTCACAAACTGTAGACAAGCCGCATCTGCAGATGCTGGCAGCAGGTTATGCGAAATCACGGAAATATCGAGAGGAAGTTGGCAGCAAGACACATTAAGTGCCGAGTTCTTGGACTGGAATGGTGGTGCGGTAACATCTGCTGCCACTTCAGCCCTACCTGGAAGACTATCAGCAGCGAGTGCAGAAAGCAAAGCACTGGTTTAATGTGCTCGTGTCGGCCCGTCCCCATTAGGAGATGAGCTGCCGCATTCTGCACCAGCTGCAGTCTCCTAACTGACAAAGAATGAATGGACAGGAGGGTGGCTGGTCCCTTCCCCCCTCTTCCCCAACATGCTGGTTTACCCCCACGGGGTGATCCCCCAAAAAGGCCCCAGGGGAGTTCTGATTGATCCACCACCTCT
Organism: Sphenodon punctatus; assembly: GCA_003113815.1. Classification (NCBI taxonomy): domain Eukaryota; kingdom Metazoa; phylum Chordata; class Lepidosauria; order Sphenodontia; family Sphenodontidae; genus Sphenodon; species Sphenodon punctatus. The sequence goes on from QEPC01001524.1 coordinate 4,522,276, forward strand.
CCTACCCATGAGGAAGGCCAGTGAAAGATGCCATACCCAAGGGCATGACATCAGTGCCCTATGACTCAGTTCTGGAACTGGTCAGGCACTGTGGCCAGGGTGCCATACTGGTGAAGTGTGAAATGAAGTCTGCTTTCTACCTACTCCTGGTTCATCCAGAGAGTTTCCTACTACTGGGATTCCATTTCCAAGGGCGGTATTACTACGATAATGCCATGCCAATGGGGTGCTCCATCTCTTGTTCAGCGTTTGAGAGATTCAGCTCCCTGGTTGAGTGGGTGGTATGGCAGCAGGCTAATGCCAGGGAGGTCACCAAATATCTGGATGACTTCCTCTTCATCGGACAGGCCAGCACAAGTGAGTGCTGGGAATTGATGCAGACCTTCCACTGGGTGGCAGATGAATTGGGCATCCCCCTAGCACCAGAAAAGACAGAGGGACAAGCCACCAGGTTGACATATTTGGGGATAGAGTTAGACACGGTGACAGTTGTCTCCTGCCTAGCAGAAGGCAAATTGGGATCCCTCTGGGCCAAAGCTGATGAGTCTCTAAGGGCAACCAAGGTGATGGTCCGCCACCTCCAATCATTGCTTGGGAGCCTTAACTTTGCATGTAGGGTGGTGGCACCAGGGCAAGCCTTCCTGTCCCACCTCTATGCCAAACTCGAGGGCAACCCCCCTCCTTACCACCACATCAGGCTCACTAAGGAAATTAAGGAAGACCTGGAGATGTGGGCGGCCTTCTTAGCAGGGTTTAATGGGACTGGTTTTGGGAGGGACCAGCTCGTGCTGGAGGCAGAGCTCCAGGTGCACTCTGATGCAGCTGGCGGTTTTGGCTTTGGGGTATATTTCAGGGATAGGTGGGAGGTGGCCCCCTGGCCACCCAAATGAACCAAAGCCAGGGTCACCAAGGACCTCACCTTCCTGAAGATCTTCCCCCATAGTGCTGGCAGTTCACCTATGGTCAAAGGAATTTGCAAAACACACAGTGCTCTTCTGGTGTGACAACCAAGTCGTACACATCATAAATACGCAGTCCTTGTTATCCCCATGTGTTATGAAGCTGGTCAGGGCATTTGTGCTCACCTCTTTGAACTTTAACATACTGTTTCAAGTCAGACATGTCCCCAGTATTGACAACGGTGTAGCAGACACCCTCTCTCACTTCCAGATGGAGCGTTTCTGCTCACTGGTGCCATGGGCCAGGGTGACCCCAGAGCTGCTGCTGCCATCAGTGTGAAGCCTTGGGTCCTAGACCTCTGTGCTGCCATTCAAGGATCCCTGGCATCGCAAACAAGGGTTGCCTATGACAGAGCGTTCCACAAATTCCAGCAATACCGAACTCTGCAAGGGTGGGAGCTGGGCTTTCTGATCCTGGAACCCCAGATGCTCCAATTTGCCCTCTACCTGTGGTGGAGAGAGGTGGCGCCAGGCACCATAGCTGATAAACTGGTGGCACTGGGTTTCATGAGTTATCTCGCAGGGCACCCACCCCTGACAGAGTTTTTTTCACCAGGCGCCTATTAGAAAGCTGGTCCTGAGAGCAAGGTAGCACCCCCGACCACAGGATCCCCATCCCCCACCCCCCTTTGCTGCTGGAAACATGTGGGGCCCTCCCCCGAGTTTGTGTTAATGTTTATGAGGTTTGTTTGTTCAGTTCAGTGTTCAAACTGGCATTCTTCGGGGCTTTCTGCATAAGCGAGCTCGCGGCTGAATCATCCAGGGACACTACAGGTAGGACGCTTGGAAGTGATGATGTCCGGATCAGCCCGTCTGGAATGTCTCTGCGGATCCACCGCTTCAAAACAGATCAGAGAGGCAGGGGACTGACGGTCTGGCTAAACAGGGCCAGAACACCAGATTTGTGTCCTGTTTGCATGCTGGAGGCATACCTCGCCATGAGACCCCACATGCCCGGCCTACTATTTATGCATGCCAGTGGGGGGAGGGTGGTTTCTGACCAGGTACCAATTCATGGCTGTCCTGAGGGCCGCACTGACCAGCCTGGGTCTGCCAGCAGAGGACTTCGGGACCCACTCCTTCCGCATAGAGGCTGCCAGTTTTGTGGTGGCGGCAGGGATGTCAAACCAGGACATAGAGGCAGTGAGCCATTGGTGGTCAGGGGCCTTCCAGTCTTATGTCTGGCATGACCTCTCCCGCTACCAGTGCTGATCAACCTATTTGTTTCCTCAGGTGCTCCCCCTCACCGCCGAAGGCAAGTCTGGATCATCGGTCACAGCTTGGTATGCTGGGCTGGCAAAGCGACCATCTATACCCAGTGGGGAACACAGCTGGGCTTATTGGCATGAGTGGAAATCCAATGGAAGGGCCATAGCAGCATGAGGTGGCATCAGCTCCTGCCCAGTCTCCAGGCGCCACACAGTCCCCACCCCCCGCCGTATGTCATTGTGTTCCATTTAGGCAAGAATGACATACCCCAGCTGAAGAATGTCCAACGTGGGAGATAAAGACGCTCTTCCCATTCGCTCTTATTGTCTGGACTGACCTAGAAGAGCGGATGCCCTGGGGCGAAGGAGTGCACCTAAGGAAAACAGATAGAACCTGGAGGACCATCAACAGGGATATAGGCAGATGGCTGGAAGGTATAGGAGGGAAGTGTATCCACAATTACACCCTGTTGCATAAGGGGCCTGAGCTGTACCACCAGGACAGGGAGCATCTGTCCGCTGAGGGAAACAAATGCTACTTGGAGACCCTGAAGGAGAAGCTAATGTGAGCACTGGATTGGTGTTAGGTAGGTGGGGGTGAGGTTAGTCTGGGGAGTCCCAACAACCCCTTAGTGGCAGGGGTCCAGTACTGCAGTTTAGAGGTTGGTATAGAATTAATATAAGGATGAGTCATTAATATAAGGATGAGTCATGATGGGGAGGCCACACCTACCACAAAAGCAGGGTATGGCAAGCAGCGGGGTAGCCTCCCTGGCAGGGGTGTCCAGCGAGGGCAGTAAGGATAGGTATGGTTCCCAGCCTGCAGGCGCTTTCCTCTTTACTCAGGTCCAGAAGAACCTTGGTCCCCCTCACACGTGGCCTGTGCCACAAAAGGGGGGGGGGAGACATTGTGTTTGAGAATGGGGTGGTAATTGAGGGTCTATCGAAAGCATCCCTGTGTTCCTGGTTTGATGGACAGTTAAGTACTGGACCCGAATCACACTAGGCGATTTCCCCCCACCTATTTCTAATTATGACTGACTTAATAAAGAGTGCAGCCGTTTAAACCCTATCTTGTCTCCTTCAGGGTGTATCGGCAATGAGGGATGATTATCAGCTTTCAACACTCAGTGACTTCCTTTGCTGCCTGATCTTGTGCCACTGAAATCAATGGTTATTTTGTGCGGGGTGGGAGAAGCAGCAGCAATGATTTTGCTTTGCCAAGCTAAATGAAGAGGCCAGAAATATATGTAAATATGGGGTAAATTTCCAAGAGATGAAGATGAAGGGGACTTAAAGGCCGTTTTTACGCGGATGGGGGGCCGTGTACTTGCACGGTGGGGGGGTGTCCTGTCACACAGACGCACCCCCATCTCCACCCACAGAGCCTCGGCCCCGTGGGTGGAGGTGGGTGGGTGATGGGTGGAGATGGGTGTGTGTCCGGAGCGCACATACACAAACACCCACCGCTGTTTACACGGGCGGACACCCATCCCCCCACCCACCGTCAGAACGGACGCCCCCACCTAGCCAACACCCTCCCGAACACCCAGCGGTGGGCGGGGGTGTCCGTGTAAAAACGGCCAACGTTTGAAGACAGAAAAGCTGATTAGGATATAGGCCCGGACAATGTAAAAATTGGAGTAGAAAAGAAAATGAAGGAATGGAACTAAGTGTCCAAATTGCCCACCTTTGCAAAATACACACGAGCCCCTATGCATTGCTGAATTTGCTTCCCTGAGGTGATGGTATCAGTTTCAAATGAGTAATGTTTACATTGATGCACCATGACAAATATGTCATTTTCAGCTGCTACAATGACTTATGCCGGCATGTGATAGGATGACATGTAACCAGACAGAACATGATTCTTGTGTCATGCTATAAAAACTTGAAAGCAATTTTTATTTAAAAGGGCTGGGGGGTGGGAGCAAAGCGGTTGTATCACTCACTGCCTTTGCTGGCCGATGTAGCAAAAAGTAGCTATCTGTAGGCAACGGGTCTTAAATATTTCAGAGGCTGATGTCAGATGCAGATCCCTGCTCACAAAGAACAGCTTTGAAAGAAAAAGCCAGTCTTTAACGCAGCAGATGCCAAAGCTGCAGTCTCCTGTTATAATGTAGCCAGTAAGGTTTCATTACGTGCACATGGCTAACAAGTGAGAGAGAGTGTCAGCCCCCCAAACTCTCTCCCCCACCCTTCAAACTCCCAAACAATAGGAACTAATGGGGCCAAGCACTCAGGCTATGGCCCCTCCAGCCGCCGGCCCCTGTGCCGCAAGCGGGGCTGGTATTTAACTTACTCCTGCCCCTTTGATGGACCGTACAGCTGTAGCTTGTAAGAAAATTCTCCTGGTAAGTGCTAGCTATGGGAGAAATATCTGTAATAAAAAGAGGTACTTTTCGACAAACACACTGCCCTGGTGCTGGTCATGCCAGCCCACCTCACCCCCAGGCTGGCCCATTCATCTAAACGGTGCTCCTTACTGGATATGAAAGCTCCAGGTCGGCCCTGCTTGCGGTGCAGGTGGAGGGGCCGGTGGCTGGAGCGCAGGCCAAGGTGTTGTGAGGCCTAGGGGTGGAGGTGCATTCACCGACCCTGTGAGGCCTTGAGTAGGAGGAAAAGGCCCTTGCACTGCGAGACCTGTATCTGGGGACACAGGCCCTGGCACTGTGGGCTCTGGCATAGGATGCACCAGTCTTGCTGTTGAGGGCCTGGGGATGAGGGTACAAACGCTGGTGCCACTTGGCCTAGTACTGCAGGGACGGGTCCAGGTGCTGGAAGGGCTGGATTCACATGAGCAAGGCCAAATGGGGGGCGGGGGGCTGCCCTGTACCAGCCTTGCTTGTGGCCATTTGTCTCATGAGGCCCTCATAGCCCACCAGCCTCTCCTGTAAGGACAGGAGAATGGCTTTGGTTCCACCGGTCTAGGAGGGGCTGTATTTCCTGCTTGTGCTGGTTTGCATGGGGGAAATGGGCCACAGGTACAGGCTCCCACAGTCCTGGGACTTGGCCGGAGCCTTTCCTTTTACCTGCTCCTTTGGCATCTTGGCCATTCAAAAAGGGGGAAAGGGGGGGGAGGGGAGTCCACAAACAACAGAGTAGGAGAGGGAGCCCCAGTATCAGAAACTAGGAGAAGGGGATGGTATGCTCTCACTTACCCCCTGGAATGGAGACTCCTGCTGTGCTGCTCTCACTCCTTCCCGTCGTTCACCTCCTCTCCTCAGCCACCCCCTACTTGCAACAGCCTGGGCACTAGGGATGGGCGAACGCGGTTCGGAAGTTCGGAGTTTGGACTGAACTCGACCAGTTCGGTCGACTGAACCGAACTTCCGAACCAAACTCGATTTTCGAACCGAACCGAATTTCTGAACTCGGTTCTGTTCGCCCATCCCAAAAAGATAATATTCCATTTAGTTCGATGGGGTTTGATTTTCAGAACTCTGTTTGGAAGTTCGGTGTTCGGACCGAACTCAAATAGTTCGGTCAACCGAACCGAACTTCCAAACCAAACCGAATTTCCGAACTCGGTTCTGTTTGCCGATCCCTACTGGGCACTCACTCTGGTAAGGAGGAGAAAGTCTGTCTGCTACTGGTGCTGCTCTGATGCCCAACTCCAACTGGCCCAAGCCTCGGCCGGCACTGGGAATTTAAACAGTCTCACATCACGAGACTCAATTTTGCGCCCCTGGCCTGGTTGCCCTGGTATATTAAACTGCTGGGGGAGGTCGTGCGCAGCGGGGGAGTCTTCTGTCATCAATATGCGGATGACACCCAGCTGTATTTATCATTTTTAACCGACCCAGACCCAGCGGTCTCTTTGCTATCCCGGTGCCTGGCTGCTGTGGGAGATTGGATGAGGTCAAGCCGACTGAAGGTCAATCCCAACAAGACAGAGATGACGTTAGTTGGGGGGGGGTCAGAGATCTGGGGGAGGGGAGGGGGACATCCCCTGTATTGGGAGAGGGTCCACCCTGAATTGGTAATATCTGTCCGGAGCCTGGGGGTGCTCCTGAATGCGTAGCTGCGCCTGGGTCTGCAGGTGTCGGCTGTGGCCATGGGCACCTTCCGCCAACTACATCTGGTGAAAAGTCTCTGCCCATATGTCTCGGACTCCAGTCTTGCCATATCATCCATGCCTTTGTAACCTCGAGGCTAGACTACTGCAATGTGCTCTGCGTGAGTGATTTGGAAGCTGCAGCTAGTGCAAAATGCAGGAGCCCACCTGCTTACAGGGATGGGCCGCAGGGAGCACATAAAACCTGTGCTCCAGGCATTGTGCTGGCTGCTTATTGTCTCCCAGCCCAATTCAATGTGCTGGTCTTTACCTATAAAGTCCTACACGGCTTGGGCCCCGCTTATCTTAAGGATCGCCTCATTCCCTGGGCCCCTGGATGGCCCCTGCGGTCATCCGGGAGCACCCTCCTGGAGGTGCCGCGTTATAGGCAGGTCCATATGGACAGGTGGGTGTTCTTGGCAGCCGCACCATCACTGTGGAACACGCTCCTGGCGGAGATCCGCCTCAGCCTGAATCTTCTTGCCTTCCGCCGGCAGGGTAAAACCTGGCTCTTCCGTCAGGCATTTGGTGAGGGAAGGAGGGGACGTGGGTATTTATATTTATGTTTTTTATGCATAATTGGTTTTGGTACTGTTTTATTATGTATATTTATATTTCATTATTATGAATATGTTTTAATGTTGTATTGTTTTATATATTGTGTAAACTGCCTCGAGTCGCCGTTAGTAGAGAGGGGTGGGGTAAAAGTACCAATAATAAAATAATTAATAAAACCTGGCTGGATATTAGCCTGCTTCGCGCCTCTCCTGAATGTTGCCTTGGCAACCCCAGCCTGTTGCTCCTCACTCATTCTTTTCTTATGGGAGCCCAACAAAGCACCTTTGCCATCATCCCCCCAAATATGCATGTGGGGGGTGAAGGTAGCAAAGGGGTAATTCTCTCGTTCCTTCAATCATTCTCCTCAGGATAGTTTATTTTGTATAAATTACCATCTCTCCAGCACTATTAACACTATCTTAGGCCTTGCGCTGCCAGGCCTATCTCCCAGGTCCCACTCCTGACCCAGAGCTGTTCTTTTACCTTTTCTCCTTCTTAAATTTTCTGGCTCTTTAAAAACATGCCTGCCTGAGGCCCTGACCAGCCAGCTCGCAATCTGAACCCTCAGTTGTGCTGTCCCATCGGGGAGCCAGGCACTCAGGCTGGGGGATTTAACCCTTTCTTTGACTCTGATGCTCTGCAACTCATCCCAATCGGCTTGCAGTTTCCCCCTTCTATAGGGCCACTTATGTAAGTAATAAAAGCCTGTGGACTGAAGAATTGCTGTTGGGATATTGATGGAACATGCTTAGGGAAGGGGAGGGACTGAAGGAGCACAGATTAATCCCCTCACTTTGCTGCCAAAGTCATCCACCTTGCCCGCTAGTTTGAGCATGTTCAGCCTCTCCTCCTGCCCTCCACCTCCTCATATTTATTATTTATTTATTATTAAAATGTATATGCCACCCCCTCCTGCTATAAGCATCTCGGGGCGGCTAAGAACATTTAAAAAGACATAACTAAAATACAATTAAAACAACATAAAATCCAGATTAAAATAACCCACACCCAAACCCTCCCTAACCCAACCCACCCATCCCATCTCCCTAGGTAAAGGCCCGGTGGAACAGCCAGGTCTTACACTGTCTATGGAAATAGGGGAAGTCGGTGGTCAAGCAGACCTCCAATGGGAGGGAGTTCCACAGTCACGGCGCAGCAACAGAAAATGCCCTCCTCATGGTCGACACCGGAAACCCGGGGGATCTCGAGGAAGGTGCCCCCGGCCGACCGCAAGGGCCGATCCAGAATCTGGAGGGTGAGGCAGTCCTACAGGTAGGTGGGTCCCAGGCCATTTAGGGCTTTAAAGGTCAACACCTACACCTTGAATTGGGTCCAGAAGACTATCGGCAGCCAGTGCAGAGCGAAGCACCGGTGTAATGTGCTGGCGTTGGCCCGTCCCCTTCAGGGGATGGGCCCTCGTATTCTGCACCAGCTGCAGTTTCCGAACCAGCACCAAAGGTAGCCCCACATAGAGTGCATTACAGTAGTCCAGTCTCGAGGTAATAAAAGCATGGATGATTGTGGCCAGATCCAAGTCTGAGACATACAGCCTAAGCCAATGTACCAGATGTAATTGGCGGAACGTCCCCTTCGCCACAGCCACCACCTGGACATCCAGGTGGAGCTGTGGATCCAAAAGCACCCCCAGACTATGGACCTAAGATACCGGGAGAGATGGACCCCATCAATGATGGGGGCCATCGCTCCCCTGGCTTTCCCCACAACTATCACCTCCGTCTTGTCAGGATTTAACTTCAGGTGGCTCGCCCTCATCCAATTCCCTCACAGCTGACAGACACCGGGTAAGCATATCCAGCAAAAACCCCTTGTCTTCACCTTCAAGACTCTTCATCTTCACAGCCTTGCTCTTCCCTATTTTTCTACCCTCATTTCCTGCTACATCCCCAACTTTACTCTCCTCAGCCCGCATCCCTGCCTGCCCCAGAGTCAATTGCTCCTTGAACAGTCTTTACTCCTTCTCCCATGTCGCCCTGAGCCCATTCATTCTGCTCCCTCCCTCCAACATTCAAATACCCCCTAAAAAACCTACCTCTCCCATCAAGCTTTCTCTTGCTCCTCACCCCCCTCCACTGATGCTCCCGCTACTGCCCTATCATTCAGAGTCTCCCTTGCCGCCCCACAACTAAGGTAAGCACATGCACCTGCTTCTTCTCAACTTCATGAATGTATCCCTGTCTTCCTACGTAGGGCTGAAGCGGCAGCAGCTTTTACCACGCCGCGATTCCATTCCGCTATTTCGGAATTGCCCGCGCCACACCACGGCTTTTCTGCCGACATTCCGCTAATTCCGCCGGCATTCTGCAAATTCGGAAACTATCAGAAAAATTGCAGAATTGTCGGAAACTGTTGGAAAACTGCTGTTCCGCTATTTTGTGGTGCTGGCGGAATGGCAGAAGTAGCGAAAATGGCATGTTTCCGCTATTTGTGAAGCCTGTGGAAGTAGCAGAATGAAATTAGTGGAACTGCGGAAGTAGCAGAATGAAACCAGTGGAATGAAAGCCTCTGCCATGCCGTACCACTAATTGTGGAAACACAGTATCCGGCGGAAATAGCTACTGCTGCGACTTTCCGCTACAGCCCTATTCCTACGTTCCCGTCTCTTTGTCATTTATCCCTGATTGTACATCCCTCAGGGCACGGGCCCATCTCTTAAAAAAACCCTCAGAGGTCATCTAGTCCACCCCTTTGCTCAATGCAGGAAAACCACAGCTCAATGCAGGAAATCTTAATTCATGATTGTTCTGTGCCAGCCACATTGCTGGCACTATGTTAATAATAATAAAATAATAATAATAATAATAATAATAAATTAATAATTATTAATAAGGACGTGGGGGTGAGGATGTACACTGAGAAGGGGAAATGCTGAGATGTGCAGGCAAAGGCAGGAGCTAAATGTATGGGATGGATCCATGAATTGCAAAGAGGCTGGCTATAAAGCCTGGGCCCTATTTGGCCTCTGGGACTGAGGTTCCCCACTGTTGTGAACGAATGAGAAAATACCTAATCTGGCCTAATCTATCCCATGGGGTGGAAGCCTAAATGCAAGATTAGGTATTTTCTCATTCGTGTACAGGCTTATTATTTAGAGGTGTTATAATCTTGGTTCACACATTATTTTAATAGCAATGCTCAAAGCACTTTGCAGACATTAGTGAATTTTACTCCGAACACCCCGGTGAGGCAACAAGTATGGTAATTAGGAAATGACACGGTGTCATCAATATGCATTTTGAGGTATAGCGCATGTAAGATAATTAAATCAGGCTATAATTAAAGCTTATCCTCCTGAGAGAAGGACAAGTAAAATATAACCTCAGCCTGAGCTCAAGGAATTAAAAAAATGTCTTTTATATCAAGTTTGACCAATTAATTATTAACATCAGTGTAGAATGATCCAGGAGGGATCTTCCAAAGAATAATGTCTAGGATTATTATAACGCTATATGATGAACTTATCCCCAAGCCAAAATCTCTTTTCACCTGCACTGATGTAAACCTGTACAAGGTCACTCACTTATTGGTGTCAGTCAGGGTTTACTATGGTATGACCAAAAGCTGATTTTCATCCCTGCAGTGTTCTTTTGGATCAGGGGAAAGTGAGATTTAAGAGACCTGTGATACCTCTCATTCTACCACTGACTTCGCTCCTGTGCCATTAAGGCCCCCAATCCTGGAACTTTTTTACTATCATGAAGAGTTCCACCGAAATGACACAAGCACCTTTGGTTTCTGAGAATTGTGGTCTAACATAAGATAGGACTAGAAATAGGGGTTTGGGTTTATTTTCCTAGCTGTTCCATAGACTTGGTGTTTAATTTACGGGGGGTATTTTCAAACAAGCGCCTCCCACACATTGGTTGAAGAAGATATTACCCACGCATTGGTTGAAGAAGTTAATTGAACTTTAGGCCCTTTTCACATGGGCCTCTCCCACTCATGAACACGCAGAAATCGTGCATGTTCATGAGTGGGAGAGGCCCATGTGAAGAACGTGGTGTGGGCGCGCTCCCGCCTAACATGCATCCCCACTCACCCACCACTCCGGGGGAAACGGAGGTTGCTCCATGCGTGGGGGTGAGCGGGAATGCGTGTGTGGCCGTGTGCATGCCCCGTCCACCCACTGCCCATGCACCCCCCCACCTGGCAGTGCTGTTTAAAAACGGCCTTAGTATCATGGTTTTCCAAGTTGTAAACTGGAGGATAAAACACCTGCCTTGCCTGGTAAATGTGGTAGGATTGGCACTTAATATATATTAGAAATGAACTTTGTAAAGTTGTGATAGAAAGCATTGCAGAAGTGAAAAATTGCATTATAAATTTAATATATTTATGAAAATCTGTAGTAAGGAAACTGGAATGGATTATATATTTTACACATATGTAATATTCTAACTGGATTTTCTCCATTTGTAATGTTTATGCAATAATAAGTGAGTCAAAGGGTTACTAACTATGTAAATGCTAAAGTAAGTTGTAGTTGCCCTAAGGTCATGAAAATAAATCAGGGCACAGTCAGAGACGGCTTTGTGCATAAGCTGCGGGATATTCCAATTGATGCTCTGTCTTGGTGGAAATCAGTGAAGCTCTCTCAGGACTGAGGATAGGGATGTGGTCAATTATCATGCAACAAGTGAGTAATTATGTGTCTGAATTTTTGAACAAGCAGAACACTTAGCAAGGATGCAGCAGGGAAGACCAGGAAAGAGATAATTCCAGAAACCCCAGTGAGTGGTCATGAACACATATTCCATATTCACATGGACTGGGGATTGAGAAAAGTAAAGCTAAACTTCCGGAATTAGGAACTGCGGAATTCTGGTCACTACTCAGGGAGAGGAGAAGAAGTGGAGAAAAGGATGAGAAGGTTTGGCAATTTTGGCTTGGAGGTGAAGAATCACACTTTGTATTTCAATCATTATCAGTTTTAATAAGGAGACTGAAGTATGGTTTTCAGACAAGCGCCTCCCCACCTATTACCCACATGTTACTCGATGCCTGGCGGCTGTGAGGGATTGGATGAGGGCTAATTGACTGCGGCTGAATCCTGACAAGACGGAGGTGATGTTAGTGGGTAAGGCGATGGAATTGGTGGCCCCCATCATTNGCTGTGAGGGATTGGATGAGGGCTAATTGACTGCGGCTGAATCCTGACAAGACGGAGGTGATGTTAGTGGGTAAGGCGATGGAATTGGTGGCCCCCATCATTAAGGGGGTCTGTCCTCCATTGACCTCCCAGGTACGGAGTCTAGGGGTACTCCTTGATGCGCAGCTCTGCCTGGATCTCCAGGTGGAGGCTGTGGCGAGGAGTGCTTTCCGCCAGTTGCATCTGGTGCGATGGCTTCGGCCCTTTTTTTCGGACTCTGACCTGGCCGCAGTCATCCATGCTTTCATCACCTCTCGACTAGACTACTGTAATGCGCTCTACGTGGGGCTACCCATGGTGACGGCTCAGAAATTGCAGCTGGTGCAGAATGCGGCGGCCCGTCTTCTAGTGGGATTGGGCCGCCAGGAGCCGTGCTCTGCTCTCTGCACTGGCTGCCGGTGATTTTCCGGGCACGATTCAAGGTGTTGGTTTTAACCTATAAAGCCCTAAATGGACTGGGTCCTGCCTATCTGCGAGACCGCCTCACTCCCCGTGTCCAAGATTGGCCCCCTGCGGTCGTCCGGGGATGCCCTGCTCGAGGTCCCCCAAGTTTCTCGGGTGGCCACGCAGGAGAGGGCATTCTCAGTGGCCAAGCTGCGCCTATGGAACTCCCTTCCGGTGGGGGCCAGCTGGCCCCGGACCTCCCCTCTTTTTGGAAACGTTGCAAGACCTGGCTGTTCCGCCAGGCATTTGACGGGGGAGAGGGGTGATGGGGAGGTAGGGGGTTGTTTCCTCTGCTTCTTCCTTTTATGATTGTTTTAACTGTTTTAATTGTATTTTATTGTTGTTGTAAGCTGCCCCGAGCTGCCTGTGGCAGGAGGGGTGGGGTAATAAGTTTTTAAAATAAATAAATAAAAAAAATAAATATTAGCCATTGGTTTCCATGGGTAACCAGTGAGTAGTGTGTGTTAGGGTGGCCATACCTCCCCTTTAAAAGAGGATGCTTATGAAAAATACATGTTGCAGGACTGCATTGGTTCCAGTTATTTTAGTGTTGTAAGCCACCCCGGGCTGCATGGCAGGAGGGGCGGGATATAAATTTATTAAATAAATAAATTAAAATAAATTTAAAGGGGAGGTATGGCCACTCTAATGCGTGTGGCGGCACTTGTCTGAAAACACTAAGCGTGAGCTCACAGCTGCACTCACTCCAAGAGCCTGCTTTTCCTTAATGCCTAATGGTTGGATGCTTGAGTGGAGAGGGGCAGGGGAGGTGCTCTAGGCCAGGGTGGGGAACCACAGGCCCAGGGGACCAAATGTGGCTTGTAGCTAATTTTGATGTGTCCCATTTCCATTTCCTAGTATCCCCAGGCACTGAAAGACTGAACTCTGGGTAAGCGAGGAGCAACGAGGGCATGCTGCTCAGAAGGACAGGGAATAGATCCAGGGCACAAATCCATAATCTGGACCCTCCTTTTTCTGAGCGCACACCCCTTAAGCACCCGCAACTTCCATGTGGTCCTTGGAGCTTATAATAATGTTCAAAGTGGCTCCTGGGAGGGAAAAGGTTCTTCACCCGTGCTCTAGGTATCTCTGGATGAACTGGGGCTCACAGAGGAGAGCCAACAGGGAAACAGAGGGAAGGCTGCAAGGAAAATGGTGCCTCCAGGTTGAAAAAGAGACTGGGAGGAGGGGGTCTCCGGGGCAAGGTAGTAAAGCTTTAAGAGGTTTGTTTTGTGTTTCTGATTCTGTGAGTCTGACTCCTTTGCGAGGCAGGAGGGAGCCCTGTAGAAAACCAGGATGTGTTGGAGAAGAAATGAGAAAAAAAGAGTCCATTGCCTGAGAGATGTGCAAGTCTGGTATCTTTCTCGAAACTGAGGCTGCTTTCATACGTTACTGGGGAGGCAGGGAAACCTCCGTGAATGCAATTGGGGCTCTATTTTCACGTGGAACAGGCATTCATGGAAATGCGCTATCCTGCTTTTATCCCACGAGAACACTCTCGCCTGACTGGGTCCCCCAATGTAGCTTTTACAATGACGGGTGTTCTTGCGGGATAAAAGCAGAATAGCGCATTCCCATGTGCACTAATTCCCATGAGAATAGAGTCACGATTGCCTTCATGGAACTTTCCCTGCCTCCCTGCTGAGAAGACTCTGTAAGACAGCACAAGTGAGAGACAATCCCCCACAGGCTTACTTTAGGCATTGCCTAATTTTTTGTTTCTTGGTGCTTTTTGTAGGTTTTCCTATGTTCCTGTACTGATACTGCAGGATAATGCAGAATCGAGGTACTGCGTTTTCAAAATACTGTAGTAATATGAGCTTAGATGAAACTTTGGGCTTGTTTTCATAAGCAAGAGCCTTTCACCTCTGCTCCTGTGAGCTGGAAAAACCAGAGGTTGAAGTGTTCTTCCCTTCTGGTGAACTAACTGTTTATACATTGCCAAGAGAAGTTGCAATAACAAGTCATCAGGGAGGTAGGGGAGTTTCTCTCACTTATAGCGGGAGGGTGGGTAGCGAGCAGTCATATGGGTCACTGAGGGAGGGAATGTTAAGACTGCTGGGATTGTGGAGGACTGAGAAACAAGGACGGTCCCTTCCTGCCAGTACAGATGAGCACTCCCCTGGAGTAGTAACCTTACTACTCCAGCACACTTTAATGCTGTGTCTGGAGAGAGAAGTATTCCCATTTTACCCTCACTTTAACCCTTCTGCTCATGGAAACACAAGAGGAGGTTAAAGTGAGTTATAAGGTACTTACTTACCATTAAGCACTTATGAAAATCTTACAGAGTTTAAACAGTCTTCATTGAGAGGCATTACAAACAAGCTTTTGAACTTCAGAGAGTTTCTTGTATGCTGTTACTTGAAATTTTCCTTCTTATTACTCTTTATTTGTAGGAACTATTTATATACAGAATGTCCCTGAAGAAGAGTTAGAACTCAAAATGCATTGGACTTTTATTACCAATTTTGGATTTGCATACTATATTGATATTTTACTGACTTGTTTTTATTATATGGTTTTTAATGAACTTTTTTATTGTCTTTATTAAATTGAATTTTTTTCATAATTTAGTTTTTTAGCTTGTTTTTACAGTAGTTGTTGTCACTGGTTGTTGTTCTGCTACTGTTTCATTCCTCTCTTTTTTGTTTAATTACAAAAATCAAGTCTCATGGCCACCAGGGCATGGGGGCACTGTGGCAAGGTCAGCATGGGATAAGTATGGGCATAGCTTACACAGATTGCCTAGCTGGAAAAAGTATTTTTGAACCACGTCCGCTACATGTGTTTTCATGGACAGAGCTCTTCTGTACACTCACATGAACTCTTTGTGCAGTTGAAGATTGGCCTTCAGACATCTCTCTCTCCAACCTATGCCCCTGCCTCTTTAAATCTGCTAGATCACTGTTGTACCGCAGTGGTCTATGGACCGTCGAGTCAACTAGGGTCTGGCGAGGAGACAGGGAGTTAAGGGCCCCCTCTAACAGCTGAAGGTAGCCATCGATGAGCTTGTCAAACTGCTGGTGGGATTCAGCAGTCTCCATGGCTGCAAAACAAAGGATCAACTACTATGCTGCCCAATGGGTAGAGCAGCACCCATACTGAAATACCCAACAGGGATGACCCAAACATCTAAAACCTTCAGACCAGGCTTGAAGAGGAGGTCAAGTGCCCATCCAGTCCTAAAGGTGCTCTCCTGAGTCATCTGGGTAAAACCCAGAGAGGTCATTGCATCCAGGATTTCAGGGAACGAACCCTCCCACCCCCAAACCATCACCGACATGCACGTTGAAGTCTCCCAGGGCAAGTGTCCTAGGAAACTCCAAGAGCAACAATGACACCAGCTCCAAGAACTCGGCTCCAAATCCCCCCATGTTATTTGAGAGGTCTATATACCAGCAGGACCAGAAAATGTTACCCTGCCTCAGTGCCACAGGACATGGCTAGGCACTCAAAAGCAGTCGCCTACACAGTGGGCCACCTCGTACACTGCAGGCGAGAAGAAAATGTCAAACCCACCCCACCATCCATCAGGCCTGTGCATTGTTCTGCACAAGCCTGATGGATCTCTGAGAATGTATAACTGGAGCTACAAAGGGTGCCATCAGCAGATGCTGATGAGGTGTTCAGAATTAGTGCATTCCTCAGCCACCCTGCTCAGGACCTCCCTAGTCAATGCTGAACACTGTCTGAGCAGTAGGTAAGCAAATAAAATGAATTAATTTATGGCATCATAGTAGAGTTTCCAGAAGCCTTCTTCATACATTATATTAATGGGGTGAGGAAACGTTTCCCTCCCACGAGCCACTTTGAAAATTAGTGCAAGCATCCAGGGTCATGTAGAAGTTGAGGGCAGGGGTGCTTAAACGTGATCTCAGGAAGTGGAGGGTCCAGGTGATAGATCTCTACCATGGGTCTGTCCCATATCTTTGTGAGTCTCCCCTCATCTCTGTTCCCTTATACTGAGCTCACTCTTTCAGTGCTTGGGAGTAGAAACAACTGAATCCAAGCACCAGAACTGGGAATCAGAAAGGGGACAAATAAAAGCCAGCCACAGGCCAAACAAAAGCTAACCATGGGTCGCATTTGGCCCCCAGGCCTGAGGTTTCCCCACCACTACTTTACAAGCTTCAAGAACTCAGCTGCTGACTTCTCAGCTATGAGCCACACATGGTCTATCCATCTCCTCGCTGATGGTCCCCTACTATGCTACAACTACCCCCCATTCCTTCTACAATAACATTTATGCAGTTTCCATTGCCCCAGCACCCCCGGAAGAAGACAAGTATACGTTGTGTGGGATTTAAAGGCCGCACTCTTTATTAACTGAAGGTTAAAGTTGGGGGAAGGGGCATTACCCCTCCTGGGTCCAGGCTACACTATGCTTTTAACTGCGAACCATAACTTCTAACTTGTGTGGCCCGATGTCCCTTGGTGTCGCTGAACTTCTCACTGCTGTTAGGTCACTCCAGCCGCCCAGCTAGTCAGGGAGGTACGAGACCTCTCACGACTGGAGGAAGAGGGAGGCAGCAGCTGCCCCGGGGACCGCCCATGTCCTCCGGTGTATGGCTCGCCCCTCCCTTCTGGGGCTGGGTTAGAAGCTGGCTGCCCCTGCTCTAGCTTTTCCTGTGGCCCCATCTCGTAAGGAGATGACTCAGCGAGCAGCTAACTCTACAAACCCTGCTAATTAATACCCCGGACCCCTGCAAGTGCGACAAAGAAAGAACTGGTATGCACATCCGACCTCTCCCTTTTCTGCCAATCGTAATCTTCATGCACTGCGAGGAAGGCGAGAAACCGACAGGCCCCCAAGCCAATCGGGGCCTGGCAACAAAAATTCCGTCCCAGCCCCCAATGAAGGGCAGCCAGCATAGAGCCCGCAGTGACATGGGGGAGGGAGGGTGGGTGCTTCTCGTTTGGTGCTCCTCTTCCCAGGCGTGCCCCCAAAATGGCGACCCCCAAGATCTCACGAGACTCGGTCTGAGCGCCTCCGGAGCCAGCGGCCCAATGTCCCTGGCTTGTCTCCATCCGTTTTGGGGGTGGAGCAAATGCCGTTCCCCCGTAGGCGCCTCTGCAGGTAAGGGGGGGGGAGGCGCGCGGGGAACGGTGATGTCCACACCTGATGTGACCATATAACAAGAGGCTGGTCAGTGTAAGTCTTTGCAGGATTCATTCCTGAGCTAGCCAGCACCCAAACAGTAGCTCAGGTGAAGCTGGGGAGGTAGCAGCTCTAATGGGCTATGTAAGAAATAATAAGCAATGGGTGGGCAAAGTTTCCTAATCCCAAGAGCTGCATCCATTTACCACAATGGGGCCAATGAGCCGCACGTGGCTCTAGAGCTACAGTTTGCCACTTTTGTAACAAGCGGTCAGAAAGGGGAGGGGGGGCTGAGAAGGAAAATGCAGAACTTGCCAGGCAAGTGTTGTGGTGCTAGGGAGAAAGCTAGAGAAACCCAGAGGCGCAGGCACACTGTCTACAGGAATACTTTAACTTAGGGTGTTTCACTGTTTATAAATGAGTCAGTGTGGTGTAGTGGTTAAGGTGCTGGACTTGGGTCATGGGAAACCAGGGGTTTGAAGCCTGCCCTAGCCATGAACTTATTGGGTGGCCTTGGGAAAGTCACAACTGTTATATCCCTGGTGTGGACTCTACTGGATGTGTCCCTAACAAAGGGCACTCCCACACACTGGCTAGGATCAGGGATTGGATCTCTGAAATACAGCAATCTCTCAGCCTCAGTTCCCCATCTGTAAAATGGGAATTTGTGTGTGTCTGTCTCTCCCTGTGTTCCCCTCACCAGTGTCCATCTTGTATTGTAAATCCACCGGACAGGGACCTGTCTCCAAAATATGTGACTGTAAAGTGCTGCGTATGCCTAGTGGTGCTATAGAAATTAGTAGTAGAGACAGTAGCCCACTGGAGTTAGCGGCTGTGATCCCAAACCTCCTGCATGTGGGGCTGTGCAGATCCTGTGCAGCTTGTGTGTGGCACAACGTCCCTGCAATGGATGCGTGCATGATGTGTGTAGGGCATGGGGATTGGCCCCACCATTTTGTCTGTGCAGCCCTCACTCACATTTTTTAGCATGTAGAGCTAATAAATGGGCAGCCCCCTGCCCACATGGTAGCTGCCACTGGTTGCACCACTCAGGGTTTTCCCTCTCCCCAGCCCTGGCTCTGATGGATATGGGGAGGTCACAGCCAAAGAAGGCTTGGCTGCGAACCCCCCTTTCCAGTGCTTTCCTCTTGCAGCCACTTCACAGTGAGCAGCTATGAAGCGGCTGCAAGAGGAGAGAGCAGGGGTGCAGGAAGGACTTTCTCCTCTTGCAGCCACCCAAGCAGACAAGTGCTGTTTCTGATGGAAATGGTGGTCAGGTCACAGTCAGAAAAGAAGCCTTCTCTGGGGGTGGCCCCCGCCCCTTTCACTCTCACTCTCTCCTCTTGTAGCCTCCTGTCAACTAAGAGAGCATCTCTTCTCTAGCAGCCTTGCTAGGCATGACTCTGTGGTGCTGGGTGGACCTGCAGGCGAGGCTGCACTCAACCTAATTAATGAGACGCAGCAGCGTGGGCTCACGTTAGCTCGCACTGGCCCACAGGATGGGCCTGCAATGTCCATGGATGATGCCGTGAGTGGGTACGCGTGGTGGGGTGTGGACCAACATCTGGGCACACAAACACCCACTTGTTAGGGGCTAGTGCAGGCTATCATCTCATTTATTATCACCTTAAGAAACAACACTGTAAAATAAAGACCATAATGGTCATGGTGAATCTGACATCTGTGAGTTCCTAGTCCAGCAGCGGACAAAACAAGGGGCCTGATCCTGCAAGGACCCACCTACTCTGCAATTCTCCGGCTGTTACAGACTGATATACATAACTTTTCCCCTGTTGATTTTGAACAGCAGGATCTACTTAGCTCCAGTATTATTGCAACTGTAAGCATTTGTCATCTTTTCTGTCTAAGATGGAAGCAAGAGATTTTGGCAGCACGACATCTCGAAGGCTTCGGGGTGGTTGTTTTTTAAAGCTACTTTGACCATTTCAACCCCTTTTCCACTATGTGCTGCAGCACACTCTTCCCCCAGCAGATTCCTTGCCCACATATAACTATGCATTTTGATAGTATAACATACTTTACATTAGTCACTTGGCCTTTTAAATGTACTCTGCAGCTAGGGTCTTATTAAATATAAATTAGCTGCACATTTTGAGGAAATGCACTTACCTGTGTAACACACCTGGCTTGTTTCATTTATGAGCCCTTAATAGACATCTCCCTCTTGTGTTTGGCTAAAAGATCTTGCTGTAAAACTTTAACAAAGGGGATGATTCACCCCAGTTCTGGATGCACATGTGCAATAAACATCTGTGTGGCTACCCAACACACCCGCTGATGTCTGTGCAGGAATTTATACAAAACCGATCAAGCAAACAAAAACATGCCTGCGGAGCATTTCGTTAAAAGCAAAGATTTCTGCATTGAGCAAAAACAATTGCAAGGAAAATTTCTCCCCTTACCACCCAGTGCCTGGGCGTAGATTTTGTTCTGAATCATCTGCTTGCTCTTAAAAGTGCAATGTTCCCAATCACTATCTGTCAAAAGAAAATAGCCAAAGAGCCCAGGATCAGTTTGGCCTTGTATCACCTATGAAGATTGATTGTTTCACACCCACCGCAATAGCTGGCATTTCAATCATGCACTAGGTCTCGCTAGAAAATAGCTTTAAAAAAAGGCAACAGCAGAGATACGGCTGCAGATACAGGAAAACTACAGCATATTCTCTGGATCTCCCAGGTGCTAGACAGAGTGTTTGTGATGAATTGGCTCATCTACTACAAGAGGAGTATGCGGGGAGTATGGCACGGTTGCTGTAGCTGCTACCACCCTCACTTTTGACCTGTACACTAGGTTGACTTGTACAGGGGGGTTGAGAAGGACCTCTCCGCAAGCAGGCTGCGGATTTTCAGACCTGTCAAATATTAACTCCCTGGCAAGTGTGTTGTATTTTGTTTTGTTTTTATTCCCCTACATTTCATGACACTCTGAAGAACTGAAAATGAAACCCTGGACTATCGGTCTTCCTAGCACATTTGAAGAACTTGCTCTCCTGTTATGATCTTTGTGCCATGCTGTGGCTTGTCAATAAAATAATAGGAAAAGGGTGGGGGGGCAGGGGGAATTAAAATTCTCCACCTGAAAGCTAATAGGAAGTTCCCTGTATGACTCCCTGCATTCCAAAGAGCAAATCTCATAAGATGCAGAGAAAAACCAGTTTGGCTAGGGTTACCCCTTTAAAAGAGGATGCTTATGAAAAACACACGTTGCAGGGTTGCATTGGTTTCAGTGCAGCCCTGCAACATGTATTTTTCATATGCGTCCTCTTTTAAAGGGGAGGTTTGGTAATCCTAAATTTGGCATTGCCAACAAAATCAGGGTGTGAAGAGACTGAGGGTGAGGCCACATGAACGGGAATGGCCCAATCCCTGCATAGCCCCACGGCAGGCAATTGCTACTGTTAAACTGCGGGGTCAGCATGAGAAGCCGGCAAGATGGTTGTGGGGAAGCCAGGCAGGCCGACCCCTGCCAGAGCTGCTGCCATGGCCGGGGTGGGCCACAGAGCTGCCCAAACAAGTGTGTGCCTGGCCCGTCTCTCTCTCCCAGCCAGACCAAAATCCCGCCCCCGTCTGTGATGTGGCTGTCTGCATCACAGCCCCACTATGGAGCTCGCCCTGTAGCAGGGCAGGTTACCCTGCCCCCTGGGTAGCCTTACTCCAGTTGAGAAAAGGCTGCTCTGAGATGTGTCCCCTGAATTTTTCGGAGGACACATTGCGTAGCAGGCAGCTATTCACCCCGCCATGGGGCGGGGGGAATCATCTGGCTTTCACCAGCCACACAATGCATTACATCGCATGGCCCAGCTGTCCAGGGAGGGGTTAGACCGTGGTAGCCTCCCCCCATCTCATCGGGCTGCCCCCTGAGAAGCAGGACTGGAAAACACATCCTTTATTGCAGCTTACCTCCATCTTGGTTATCACAAGTTCTGTTCCTGGCTGCAGCATGCTTGGTACAGTCCCAAGGCTTATAACAGTAATTAACTATTTCTGCATTAATGGCCACCAGCTGGCAACAAACAACAACACTGCAGTGGAAGACAAAGGGTTCAGGGCTGGTTTTAGGATTTGTGGGACCCATGGCAAAGATAAAATATGAGGGCCCTGGTGGTCCCTCCCCCTTGGAGACAACCTCTGCAGTGCCCTGAAGGTGGTCATGTTTGGGGCTCAACTGAGAGGGTGTGGTGCTCCCACAACCTGTCCTGGTGAAAATAGAGGCCACTGCAGGGCCCTCAAAAGGAGTGGGGCCCAAGACAATCGCCCCAGGTTACCCTGTGGTGGTCAAATGGACCCTGAAAAAGTTGAGTTTAGAGCTGCACTGAACAGTAAAAAAATAAATAATAAAATTGCAAATATTTGTGAGTTTCCAAGGATTGGCTCTGAGTGTTTGGACAGTCCTCAATAACTCGGCCGAATACTCAGTAAAATAAAACCAAGTACCAAGTATTTTCCGAGTACCAAATACTGAGTTCCCTTATATAGGACCAGGAAAAGCCCCATATGTTGCCCATATGAGTACCGAGTACTGGATCAAGTACGAGGCCAATTCCTTGGTTACTCACTACTCGCTAAAACCAAGTTGAATACCAAGACACTTGATAAAAACCGAGTAATTTCGAATACCGAGTTTCAGCACTAGTTGAGTTCATTAAGTGGCACAAACTCTGCAGAAAACCCTCAACACAGCTGCGCAGTGAACTGCTACAGGATGGCTTTGCAAAGGGAGTTAGCAATAGCTGGCAGTACATAAAGGGGGTAGGCTTCATATCAGTCCTTGATTGGGCAAAGGGGGGTTGGAAATGGGATACACTTATGGGGTCCATGGATGCCAGGAGGGGAATGAAAGGGAATGCAAGTGCACCTCCCAGATGCTACCTGGCCCCACCCCTTCCGAGTCTCAGGATGCTTGGGAAAGAAGAGTGGTCACATCAAAATGGGACCACCTTTGCCCTGCCCCTTTCTGACATGCCACACCCCTTTCCTAAGCTTCATGGCATTCCCCCATTTTGTCACTACCAGCTTCAGTCTCTTTGTTTCTCAGACCCTAACAGTGGGTGTAGCAAGGCTGTGGTGGGCTTAAACGCACTTTCCAATGATGGGTCCCTCCCAAGGACAAGGTGGCAAGGTCTCCAGGGTGGAGCAGAAGGAGGTGGGGTGAAAGCCCCCGGTTTGGGCTGCCACCTCTCTAGAGGGGCCCCAACTGGGAGCCCTGCTGCAAGCTCCCGACATACACAAATACCTGGGCACTGCTAGGAAATTTCCAGAGTGGTCAGAGGAGGGAGCAGGGCCAGTGCTCCACACCACACCCACTCTGAACATTTCCTAGAGGTGCTCAAGCCACTGGCAAAAGGTTCCTTCTCCAGAGTCCAGGCCCGGGCTCAAAAGAGCCCCCTCACTCTAGGGTAGCTACATTCCAGTCATTTGGGCTTGCATCTGCTAACAAAATGCAGCAATGAGGAAACCAACCAGGGGTGCATGGACTAACAGAGTGTAAGTCGTCTGCTTAGTTCCATTTTCTGCTCCCCATTTACTCCCCCACCACCACCTCCGCGCAGTTGATGAGTCCTTTTGCGTCATGGGAGGTTTGTTGACAGGTGTTTTAATGTGTGGTTTAATAACTAGACCTGAAATTACATGTACACATTGTATGAAACAGAGGCCAGTAAATTATCGGGAGTGATTCAGGCCAAGTTTTAGTCATCTTTCCTCAGTACGGCAGATCCACCCATGCCACAAGCAAGAAAATGAACAATGCAGGAAATCAAGAATGAACTTGAACTACGGGTGGGAAGGGCGCACGCTAGGCATTCATAAACCTTCAGTGTAAAGCACTCAGAGATGGAGGAAGCCAAAAGCTTTATCTTCTTATGTCCTTTGAATGGCTTGGGTTCAGGTGTCCTGATAAAACATACCTAGTCCCAACGGTTCCTATTTTAGACTTGGGGGGGCGGTCCTCTTTGGGTGCTGCATCCAACTGTCCTTACACGGATCAGAGATCCTTTTTCAGGAGAGAGAGATAGAAAGCGGTATTCAAGTCTGCGGTGCCTCTTTCCTGGTTGCCTTCCAGGCAAAGCCCTTGAGAGGACTATGGGGAGACGTTGGAATATCAAGTAGAATGCTTCTGCCCCTCTTTATGAACTTGGCATGTTCGGAGGGCCGTGCATGCGAGCAAGTATATGAGGGGCAGAACTTATTTGCCGAGGGACAGAACTTATGGGCTGAGAAAATGGGCCAGTCTTTGGCCACTTGAAATGCTGGGATGCATGATAAATCATAAAATCTTACAGTTGGAAGGGACCTCAGAGGACATGTAGTCCAACCCCCCTTCCCCCCCCCCCCCCCCCC
>QEPC01001524.1:4556927-4609340 GCA_003113815.1 Sphenodon punctatus
CTGAATATGCTGATATTCATCTGAATAATGATCTTCACAGGGACAACATCAATTGCTTATATAATTGGGTCCCTTTATCAAAATCTCCTGTACATTTGCTGAAATGGCAGGAAAGGTATTTGATACATTCTTATCAAATATCCTGTAAGCAGAATGGAATATCAAACTGTAACAGCTGGAAATGTATTTTCAGGTTAATGTCTTATACTCTTGGGACCCTTTATCCACTCTTTCCTAAAATTGGCAGAAATATTAAGCATATGGAGGGATGTAACATGCACAAGTTTCATGAACATTGGATGCAAGATAAAGAAGTTGTAGCCATGAATGTGTATGGAGCTTTTCTTAAAATCACGTCATTCAATTGCTTCTGAAATCGGTTTCCTTTATCTAAGCATTCCAAATTTTGGTACACCTAGTGCCCTCCATTGGGGGTACAATCTTCGTACATTTCATCAAAAAGTAATAAACAAAAATGTTATAGCCAGAAATATGTTTTTTAGTTTTTTCCTTTTATTTAAAAAAACAAATGTCATTTTCAGTTCCCAATTGCACCAAACTAAAGACCAAACCGATCCCGACCAAAGCGAATACCGAATCCGAACTCAACATTCGACCCGAACCACCGAACGGCTGAACATCTGAACCGACGAACTGAACGCAACCGAACCGAACGGGCGAAACGAACGCAGCCGAAACGAACGGCCGAACCCAAACCGTGATCTGTTCGCCCATCCCTAATGCCCACTCACACACAGGGAGGAGGAACTGGTAAAGGTAGTGCTGGACTGGTGGGGGATAACAGGGCACAGTACCAGGATAGTGAATGGGAGTTGGGGTTTCTCGCTCGCCAGGGAGTGAGGAAGGAAGCCCGGGGGGTGGGGGGAGGAGGTCTTTCACCGCACACACCCACAGCACCCTAATCCCCAGACAAACACAGGGAAGAGGGACAAGGGACACAGTCACACAAGCACTGCCAATTATTCCACACACTTAGGACACACACAAATTTAGCTTGCTCACGGGCCGGTTTCTCCACTCTGATTACCAGCACTGTGTGCCTCACAGCACTGGCCTTTTATGTGCTAGGCTCCACCCCCTGATGTGCCTGTAGCCGTGCGGAGCATCGCAACGGCACAGGCAGCGATCCCAGGTCATGTGAGGCCGACAGCTGGGACACTGTACTGTCAGTGCAGCAGTGGGCCGCCCTCGCAACCCACTGCCTCGGGGATCCAACAAACGCCGGTGCCACCGCTTCAGCCACAGGAGGTGTGGTGACTTGATCAGCCGGGGGGGCAAGTTCCGTGGCCCCACAGCCCCTCCCCTGCAGGCAAGCATGGTGGCACATGATGACAGTATCCCCCTTTAGCCCCCCAGCCTAGGAACCAGTGAGGCCCCAGCTTCTCGGGGTGTCAGCGGTGGAAGGTGCACAAGAGCTGAGGGGCTGAGAGGTTAGCAGCCGGTTCCCATGATCGGTCATCTGGGCCATAGCCAGCCCAGTCCACGAGGTAATGCAGGTGATCATAACGGAATTTAGAATCAAGGATGGCCCAGACTTCGTATTCGGGCCCAAGGGCCATGCAAAGAATGGGCTCAGGTGGCTCTGGTGGGTCGGTGGCATTCCAACTCTCCGCCTTTTTCAGGAGGGAGACATGAAAGATGGGATGCATGCATCCATGAGTGGGGAGTTGAACGGTGTATGTGACACTATTTACCTGTTGGGTGATAGGATAGGAGCCCATATATTTGTGGTCCAGCTTCACTGACGGGCGTGTGGATGAGTAGTGTTGACGGTCTACCCACACGAGGTTGCCTGGCTGCAAGGGGGGCACCGCTCAACAGTGTTTGTCGGCCTGTGTCTTGTATTGTTGCCTGGCATGTTTAAGGCTCGTTTTAGCTATGGCTTGAGGCTCTTGGATATGACGGGCTAACACGCCTGCTGCTGGGACGTGTATTGAGGACAAGTCTGGGATTCTGATTTGGGGGTGAAACCCGTAGGTTACATAGAATGCAGAGTTGCCAAGAGATGAGTGAGGTGCATTATTGTAGGCAAATACCGCTAGGGGTAGCCATGTATACCAGTCGTCCTGTAGATGGTTGATGTAGCATCGAAGGTATTGCTCAAAGTTTTGGTTTACCCACTTGACTTGCCCATTAGCTTGGGGATGGTAGGTGGTGGTGGGTTTCAGCATAACGTGTAGGGAGTGAAAGAGGACCTTCCAAAAGGGGGATATGAATTGGGATCTACGGTCACTGATTATCTCCAGGGGCCATCCACGCAATTTGACCACATGCTGAAGGAAAAGCAAGGCCGTTTTGTGAGTGGAGGGTAAACCTTTGCATGCTATAAAGTGAGCCATCTTCGTGAAATGATCTACAATTACAAACATGGTGGTATATCCGTGTGAAGGAGGAAGTTCAACAACAAAATCGAGACCTATGCGCTGCCATGGTCCCTGCGGTGGTGTGGCGAGTTGCAGGAGGCCCTGGGGCTTGTTTTGGGGAATCTTTGTGTGTGCACAGGTGGTGCACCCTTTGACATAGCGTTGGATGTCCTGCTTCAGTGTAGGCCACCAAAAGGATCTCTGAATCAATTGGTGGGTTCGTTCTTGGCCTGGATGGCCGGCGAGTGGGGCCTCATGATGTGCCCATAGGATAGGGCCTTGACAAGATGGAGATATGACGACAAGACCTTGTCGTTTTATCAGGCCGTCTTCCTCCCTATAGAGAGGATCATCAGTGAGGTTTAGCTCATTTGCTGTGGCAGTCTTTATCTCGTCTAGGGGTACGTAAGTAGCTGCAAATACTCGTTGATCTAATATGGGTCCATGACCTTTGATATCCGTTTCTCGCCCCTCGTGATATCGTGATAGGGCATTGGCTAGCACGTTGAGCTTTCCTGGTCTATAATGGATGGTAAAAGACAATCGTGAAAAAACACAGCCCATCGGGCATGTCTGGCGTTGGTTATGTGTGCAGTTTGGAGAAAGATGAGATTTTTGTTATTGGTTACAACAGTTATTGGGTGACATGCTTCTTCTAAATAATGCCACCATGTTTCAAAGGTGGCTTTAATTGCGAGTAGTTCACGATCAAGTATCGTATAATTTTGTTCTGCGGGGGTTAGTTGCCTGGAATAGTATGCACAGGTTAACAGGCCTGCCTTCACCTTGTTGTCCCCTTCTTGTAGCAGCACTACCACGAGGGCCCTGCTGGATGCATCTGCTTCTACTTGGAAGGGCTTTTGAAAGTTGGGGTGTTGAAGGATTGGGACTGAGGTGAAGGACTTCTTCAAGTAGTCGAAGCTATGCTGTTGCTCCGGTCCCCAAAGATACACTTGACCTTTTTTCAGCAACCGGGTCAACGGGGTGGTAATTTCGGCATAGTTGGGGATATACTGCTGGTAGTAATTAGTGCTGCCTAAGAACCTTTGTAGTGGTTTCACCGCCTTGGGTGCCAGCCATCGTTGAATAGCATCTGTCTTTTGAGGATCCATCTTAACCCCCGCTGGGCTAATGATGAAGTCCAGGAATTCCATGGTGGTGGGATGGAAAGCACATTTCTCTATTTTGCAATACAGCTTGTGGGCTTGCAGGCGTTGGTATACTTGTCAAACTTGTTGCACATGTTGTTGGGCAGAGGCAGAATAAATCAAATTAAGGTATGCAATTACAAACATGTCCAAGATATCTTGAAATATTTCATTAATGAAGTGCTGGAATGTGGCGGGAGCGTTGGCCAACCCAAATGACATGACGAGATATTCATAGTGACCATAGCGGGGTGTGTGTGTGTGTGTGTTTGAATATTCTGTCTGTGTGTCTGAGTTTTTGAGTGTGTGTGTGTGTGTGTGTGTGAATATTCCGTGTGTGTTTGTCTGAATATTCTGTGTGTGTGTTTGTGTGAATATTTTAATAGTTTTAATTGTTTTAATTGATTTTAAACGATTGTTTATTTTACTTGATTTAAATTAAAATTTTAATTGATTTTAATTTATTTCAACGTGCGACACCTAGCACGTTCGGGAATGAACAATGCAGCTCCCAGCCTCAAAAAAGTTGCCCACCCCTGCCCTGACTGCAGGCCCTTCACAGGCCAGGGCTCCTCACATTTGAGGCTCACGGGTCCACATGTTGCACTGGGAGCTTGTGGCAGGAGCCATTTGTAGCTTCTCTCTCTAATAAAGAAAGAATTTGTAGCCTAACCACCTTGTCTCCAACCTATGTTTGAATGCCTAGAACACAGCCCACAACACTCACCTTGTCATTTCCATGCTCATGGAGCGCAGGTATTGGGAGGCTTTGGTGGGAGGGCACCTGGGGCCCTCAACAGTTTGCCTGGATTATTTATTTGTTTGTTTGTTTTATCTGTATAGTGCAAGCAATGTACCTGGTGCTGTGCTATCACAATTAGAGATGGGTTCCAACCCTGAGGGGCTTAGAAGCTAGGACTGTACTGGGGCCACATCTGGCGTCCCGGAAACAGACGCGCGGGGTATGGAGCTAGCCCAGATGGGTCATAGCGGGTGAACCGGACCAGCATCATGTCTGCCAGCACCCTAAATGTCATCTCTGCAATATGGTTGTTTTTTTTCTTTACAGTTATGCCTTGAACCAAGCGGCCCGATATCCTTACAGATGCCCCCTCCAACCCTTGGATTCTTAGCAGCGGATGAACAGCTGTTGAAACCTGGACTGTGTGAGATAATAGATATCCCAGGCTGGAAAAAAAAAATACAGAGTCTGCCAGCTGGATTCAGTCTCTTTCAGGACTGTGTCGATGTTGAAAACATTGCTACAAATGTTCATTGTAAGGATTAGCCACTTGACAGACCTATAATTGGGACGGTCTCTGTTCTTTTGAATTTGTAGCTTCCACTCTCAATGGGTCTTCTGGTTGCTTTTCAAATCATTACTTTGTGTGTTAAGCTTATGCATGTTAAGATTTCCAGCAGACTGTTCAGGAAGGCAGTCAGGAGACTAATGAGATCACTGCATATGGCCCCTGGATTTTGCAGCAGTTGTAATCCCAACAAGCCATAAAGGATGCTGTATATCATTCTTTAACGACTTCTGTTTCTACGAAGGAGAATCCAAGTCCCAGCAGCATCTATACCCCAGAGATCCTATCACCGCAGTCAAAGCTGGGAACAAAAGGCAGACCATGGATGATGTACATTCAGCTCGGTGACAGATTGCACCCTACAGTATGCAGCATTGTACCATCTTTGGCTGAGCTGAGTGATCACAATTAATGGGCTGATTAAAGAATTTTCCATAAAGCTATTATCAGCTCTGTAGAACTGAGTAGGAGGCTAGCAAACCCTTTTGGATGTTGATCTGTGAGAGGTCCTAAATTTTTCAGATTGCTTTGCAGGTACAATGCCAGCTGGCTCCTGTGAATAACATATACAATGTCCTGTATGAATCTTTGGCTTTCTGGCAAGGATACATGTGATGACTTATCCATGGTTACAAATCACGTACAATTTTGTACCGTGCTTGTGCTACCTTTGCAAAATGTTTCTACAGCTGCTTTCAATATGTCTCCCAAAGTGAAGAATCTCTATCCTCCAGCCTGCACAAACCATGATCCTCCAATCTCCGATACTTCAGCTTCCTTCTTCTCTGACAAACTGATGAGAAAGTGGATGAATTCAAAGTAGTCACAGTGATTCCAAGAAAGGTGACCTAAGATAGATGAATTGCATCTGGTAGCTTTACATGGGAACAAGGTGAAAGACTTCCCTTGAACTGTAATAGAGTAGTGACTTCATCTGCAGCATAAGAGTCAGGGTGGTGTCGTGGATAAGGTGCTGGACATGGACTTCGAAAACCAGGGTTCATCTTTGGCAAATCACAACCTCTCAGCCTCAATTCCCCATCTGTAAAATAGGAAAGCGTGTGTCGCTTCCTGTGTTCCCCTCACCCGTGTCCATCTTAGATTGCAAGGACTTGTCTCTGAAAATCTGTGGCTGTAAAGTGCTGCATACGCCTGGTAGTGCTATACAAATGAGTGTAGGAATCGTACGAATGCTGTTACTTGCCCAGGGTGTGGGAAAGCAGGTACTCACTTTTGTATTGATGCACAGTTACTATGGAAATTAATAGTGGATTTTGTTATTCATGGATAATACTCACACTTTTGGATAGCTACCTGAATAGCCAAGTAATAGCGGGTGTTTTCAGACAAGCGCTTCCCTACCCATTACTCACTGGTTACCCACAGTAACTATAACCCAGAAGCAAACACCAGGAAAATGTAACCTCTGATGCCAAAATATTTTTGGCCAATATTCCCCTCTATCCGATTCCTAAAGTTCAGCCGCATGAAGTCTTCCATAAATACATAAGAACTGCCATACTGGGTCAGACTAATGGTCCATCTATCCTTTCTCTGTGAGTGGTCCATACCAGATGCTTCAGAAGACAGAGAGTAATTTGAGGAATGAACCGTTCCCTCTTATTCACTCCCAGTTTCTAGAAGTCAGAGGCTTTTTCATTGTGGAAACTAGAGGGAAGGAAGCCAGCAGAAAGCACAGGCTGTTTTTACACGAGCATTAATTCAAATTAATTGGCTTTTAATTAGAATTAATGTGATCATGGAAACACCCTAGTCCAAATTACTGACCCCAGAATCAAAATTTAATGCAGGGTCTGGAAACCTAATTTTTGAAGATTAACTTGTATGCGAATAAAGCTTTGTGATAATTAGTGATCGTGTAAACATTTAATTCGCACTAACTCCAAAACACCATAGAGTGCTGCAGATAGACATGTTTCCTCTCTAGTCACCCCACCACCCATATCTCCATGGTATCCCAGCTATCCCTGCACGGTGTGCTGAATTTGCTGCTCAAAGCGGGCACTGTAGCAGACCCAGAGGGACTCTAGCATGCCCGTGGAAAACAATCCTGCCCTTTAACTGCAGGCAGGCCTGAGGCTTGTCTCCAAAAGGCTATGGGGAAGGCAAGGCAGGAAGGGGAACTGTAGGGGATTAAAGTCTTTGCAAGTGACAGGTATCACACACGTGTTCATTCCCTGTGCCCTCTTGGCATGTGGAGAATGTTTGATGGCTGCAGAGTGAATAGGAGCCGCATTGACAGAGGTTCAGTTGCAGGGACATGGTTTCGCAACAAAAAAGTAGCTGTAGATCCAGAAGGGCCGCACCGTGGGATTTCACAGTCTTCCTGGAGATCCTTAAAACACATTGATATGTTCACACTGCAAGAGCACATTCAATATTAATTCACCTTAAAAATGATCATGTCAATGGTAAATCCGGAATAATAACCTCAGATTAATTAATCCACGTTAAAAGCCAATTCAAATTAAGTGTGCTCGTGTAAAAACAGCCACTGTGTGGTAACTTGCCACAGATTTATTTGTGACCTCTGAACATTTCTACCGCCGGTTTTGGCACATGCTTGAAGCATTCACAAGTCACAAAGAAATTCATAATAAATGACTGCGCAGTTCTTTCTGATTGTCTCACTACTTGAAAATTGTGGCATCTGTCCGAAGCTGAACAGTCCTAATTAGAGACAGGTCCCTGCCTCAAGGGGCTTACAATCTAGCATGGACAAAGAGAGGAGAGAAATGGGGGGGAACATATGAAAACAGACATACATGTAACTCTGCTTTAACATTTCTTATGCATGTTGCAGGGCTGTATTGGCACCCTATACAGCCCTGCAACATGCATGAGCATAGGTGACTCATAAGGGGGGCATGGGATGGCATGTTCCCCACCCCCCGATTCTTGGAAGTCCAATAGAACTCTATAGACCCCTTGTCTGTTCCCCACTCCTGTGCCCGCCTGCCCCACAACAGTTACTAATCACCTATGTGCATAAGAAATGTTAAAGCAGTGTTAAAGGGGAGTTAAGGTGCATGTCTATTTTCACTCATAGTGAGAGACAGAAATTCTGCAGCTGTTTCAGATCAAAGGTTTGGAAATATTAGGTTGTGGATTTAGGCAGCACTTGTTATGTTCATGAACCAGGATTTCAGTTCAGCATACGCTGATGAACCAGGATTTCAGTTTGTAAACTCACTATCTAGGCACAGACCCACTGATTTCAAAATTAAGTGATTTATGTTGATTTATTCCAACTGAGCAACTGATCTGGTCTCATTAATTATGTTTACTAGGCTGTAGAAATTCCAGTCCTTAGAGTATTACTGTATGGGGGGGTTGTGAGATTTTTAATTGTATTTGTTGTTATTTATTTTAAATTGTTTGAACATGTTGTTAGCCGCCCCAAGATGCTTTTAGCAGGAGGGGGCGGCATATAAATGTTATTAAATTTATTAAACTAAACTGTGCCTCTAGCTATGGGCATATATAAATTATACACCATTCCGCCTTCAGTGAGATTATTTTAAAGCACTCAGAAATTGTTTTAATACACAAGGCAGACCGAGGTTAACAAAACACATTTGGGCTGCATTCTATTTATCAAATTATAAACCATTTTATTTAAATGTAAAATCAATTCTCAGTTTCAGTGTATCCACTCTGAAGTCATGACACAAGCATAATATTTTTAAAGACCATTTACGCTAATGTCCAACATATTTTTCATTAGATCACATTACTGACGGGTTTACCAGCAGTTCACATCTATGTCATATTGCATGATTTTTGCCTTCTTCAATTGCTGAAGCATTAAGAATCCCACTTTTGGGAAGAATTCCAGCTTGGAGTTATTTGTCCATGAGGTAGTTTAAGTCTCTATACATTAGCACATGATTATTTTGGCGTTGGGTGTGCATATCTATGTTGGTTTCCTGTAGCATATATGAGAGGGCATAGTTTAGGATGTTCACACATTTCTGAAAATAAAAAAAATAAACTTTAATAAGGCAAAGGAATTATACAACCAGCAAGCATTATACAACCAGTTAGTGAAATCATATTTCAACAAAGCAAATAGGGTAAGCAATAGTTTAATCAAAGATAGGCCTAAAACACAAAGTTTGGATTCAGAGTTACATTCCCTTCCTATTCAGGGATCTGCTGTTTAGATTTGGGCCCAACCCTACATTTTCTCCATGCAGCCAATTTTTAAAAGGTCATAAACTTTAAAATCATAGTCAAGATAGTATGTTATCTACACGCTTTAGATTGTGGATGGGGCCTATGAATAAATTAGACATAATAACGTGTAACAGCATGCCTGCAATTCAGGAAGATCTGGCCCATGAAGGGGATATTATGTTTAACTGAACATAAAAAATTAATTACGGTAACATTTCCCTTTTTCTATGTTCCTTTAAATATTCCTATGTTAGGTGGGGGCCTATAAACATCTGGCTTTTTGAAATTCTGCATAGAACTTCTCCCAGAACTTTTGTGCGTAAAAAGTTCTCCTGGTAAACTGCTCCAGGCAGCTGTGGTCACTTGGTTTCCATGGCAGCCCCTCACGTTTACAGCTGTGGCTGCTTTAGGCTGCCTCAGGGCAGTGTGTGTGTGTGTGTGTGTGTGTGAAAAATGCATCCAGGAACTGCCTCAGGGCAGTGTGTGTGAGAGAGAGAATGAACAATGCATCTGGAACTTACTTGTGGACTTGTAAACCCAGAAGATTGAAAAACCTGGAACTTTAAGGTGTGTGTAAAAATGTCCATTGTGTAAGTCTGTCTATTACGTATGGGATATAATTGTCTTTGCCAGCAAAACAGCTACATTATGCCAGGGTCTCAGCAAACTTTCTTGTAGTTACATTCTCGCCTGAAGAACAGGTGTGCCTGGTAGTGCTTCTGTGCTGCTTTTGGGCAGAATGGTTTCCAAGAATTTCATATTAAACAAAAATATCACCGCTTTGAACTCCTGCTGCACCTTCATGTTCACCCCACCCTTCTGAGAGGTAGGTCTGGAAAATAATGAGACTGCTTCAGCCCACCCTGGTTGTGCAGCCTGTTCTCTGGAGAAACATAGCATCTGTTTAAAATTGCGAAGCCCCCTCTCCAACCCCGTTCAGTTTGGGCTTGCAGTGGTACTGAGGTCTACATCATTTCTATCAAAGAAGGTTGATATTTACCTAAGAACAGTATTTGGCAGGAGATTTAAAACAAATAAATGGAAATACTTTTTCACTCAACATGCAATTAACATGTGGAACTAGGATATTGTGAAGGCCAATAACATAACTGGGTGTTTTTAAGGACTGGATAAGTTTTTAGAGGCTAGGTCCATTAATGGCTGTTAGTCAAGTTGGTCAGGGAACCTAACCCCTAGCTGTCGGGAACTGGGAGTAAATAGGATGGAATAGATTGTTCCATTATGATTTGTTGCATACTTCTATGGCACAACCAAAGGCGGTCGCTGTCAGACATGGGATGCTGGGCTGGATAGACCATTGGTCTGACCCAGTATGGTGTTTTTTATGTTCATGATCATTTCATATGGAAATGGCTTTGATGTAAGGCTGAAATGTGTAGCTAAATTGTTACTCACAGGTAATTCTGCCATTTCAGGAACTGCCATCCGAATCCTGACCATGTCCCTCTCACCAATATAGGTACTTGACTTCCTTAAATACTGGGAAATACCATAGCAATTTACTGATTTTCCATTTACCATCCTACTGCCATTATCATCTTTCCAGGTTACCAACTTATCACATTGCCAAGTTTCCATTTTATTCTAGGTTTCTATCCATTAGAAATGAAATACAGAATAAACCAGAGTAGCTTGATGTCACAGAGAGTAAGAACGCTGAAAGGGTTAAAACTCTGTGATGTGTACTATGGGCTCTGGCCCTTTAAGAATTCAGACAGCAAGCCAGAAGGAAGTCAGCTACTGGCTACATCTGGCTATAAAGCCTCATAGAAAGCCCTCAGAAGGAGGCGAGTCTTGGGAAGAGCAGTGGCTCCTGAGTAGTGCTAAGAGCATTTGGGAGGAGGAGGCAGGAAGAAGCCAAGCTCCCAGGCAGCTGGGGACCGACCTGCTAAATTCTACATACAGACCTGGAGAGAAACCTGGATTAAAGCAACAACAATAAGGTCTCAGTTTTCCTTTCAGAAAGGCCAGAAGTTTACGTTTTGTTTGGGGACCTGGCTAAGACTGGGACAAGCCCCTTAGAGAAGATTCTTTAGAGATGGGCTATAAAGGGAGAAGAGGAGGCCCATATCCAAATTTAGATAAAGTTTGTCAGAGCCGTAAGGCTACATAAAGCGAACTAAAAGACTGATGGAATCTATGTATGTAGCAGGTGTGTCTAACTACCCAAGATTAAGGCTATTCTGCTAAGTAGAAACCATTCCCTGCTACACTCACTGTTTTTTTACACAGACTTTTCTCCTGCAGGTTAAAAATCCAGCGTGGGGCAACCCCTAAGGGGGGAGGATTTAGATGCTCCTCGCCAGATCGGAAGTCGCCCGGACTCCATTGGAAACATCAGCCACAAGCAACTCCCAGATGTTTTGAGACGTGCACTAGGTAAGTCACTAATAGCTGAGGTCTTACAAGTTCACATCTCAAAACTTCCTGGAGTCATCCAGCAGCGCAGTTTCCAACAGTGCCCAGGCAACGTCTGGCAAGTAGGGTGGCCATACCTCTTAAAAGAGGATGCTTATGAAAAGGCTGCTCTGGTTCCAGGGCAGCCCTGAACTATGTATTTTTCATAAGCATTCTCTTTTAAAGGGGAGGCATGAACAACCTACTGGCGAGGAGCATCTAAGTCGTCCTCCCCCTTCCCTATGGGGTTTTCCCCAAGCTGGATTTCTAAGCTGTGGGAGAAATGTCTCCAGTGTAAAAATGCCCACAGTGTTGATGATAGGCTGAATAAACCCATCTGTAGCAGTGGCCCTGGGTGCAGTCCTCTCTCGACACCCTTTATGGGGAATTAGCTTGACCAGCTACTACCTTCACCCTCTGTCTCCATCCTGTTTAGCGTGGGCAAGTTGGTTTTCTCACAGGCCTCCCATCTGCCCCACACAGCCAGTCCCGATCCACACAATACAGGGGCTTCTCCCACTAATGAGGTGGGATCCCCTGGGGTTTCCTCCCCAGTCAGCTAGCTCAACCAAGCCAAAACTGATAGGCAACTTAGGGTGATTTCAGACGTGACGGCTGGCACCATTGGCCGTGGGGTGGTTCGGACCACGGGCGGGGCTCAAGGGGCGCGCCAACAGTCGTTCGCCCCTTTCCCCCCGGTCATGGGGACCGCCGAACCACGGCCCAGGGTCAATGCTGCTGGCCGTCACGTCTATTGTGAACCCCCATCCCCCGGAGGGGGAGGGGCTGCACAATGCAGCATGCGGCCGCACGGCCCCGCCCCCTGCGCTCCCCGGCCACCCACCTTCCATGAGGCTGGCAGCCGCTGCGGCCTATCTGGCCGCCACCCGCCACCAAGACTCCGGACCGCGGTGAAGGTAAGGTAACAGACGTTATTTTTCCTTCACCGCATTCCGGATTCCCCCTAACCATGCTTCGTTTGTCGCCATGGTGCGGGAGAACAAAGCGTGGTTAGGTTCACCGCGGGGGGTAGTTGACTGAGGTGAACATCTGGATGCGAGCAACCAGATCAATTTTAAATGAGGAGAGAAGTGAGCATTTGTGTCTCGTGTACGTAATTGATCAATTTGAATGAATGTGTGAGAGGTGAGAGCATGTGTGTACTGTGTCTGAATGTGTGAGTGTGATCAGTTAGAATGAGTGTGTGAGAGAGAGGGGAGAGCATGTGTGTGGATGAGTGTGTGGCCTTTTTTTACATGAGACACGCCCACGCAGTGGCATGGGTGGGTGCATCTCATATGAAAGTGGTGGCTTGTGCACTCCTGTGTAACACACACCTCCACCCATCACCCCTGCACAGAGAAACCTGCAAAAAAGCAGGTGGTTCCATGTGGGGGGATGGGCGAGCAACTGGAATTAAAGCCTCTGGCACTTCTGCCCAGCAGCCCCAGATACATGTTATGGGCACCGGGGTTTGGGAGGTGGTGTCTCGTTCTTCCCCCCTGTGAGAGGGGAGTACAGGCAGAAGGGAAACACATTTGGCTCAGTAAGGCCAAACCTCCCAGACGGATGGAGAATCTAACCTGTAGAGGTGGGACCCCGGGCCCATTACCGGCTACCGGATTTACCGGTTACCGGTTCTCTAAAAACCGGATTCCCGGATTAAATCCAGTATACCAATGGCTGCAATGTAAAAAAATCCGGTACCCGGAATCCGGTACCCGGACCGGATTTACCGGGTCAAATCCGATAATGCCGGTACACCCGGTACCGGCATTATCGGATACCGGATTTACTGGTTTTCCCGCCCCTACTAGCCTGTATTC
The DNA here is from genome assembly GCA_003113815.1 of Sphenodon punctatus. Taxonomy (NCBI): domain Eukaryota; kingdom Metazoa; phylum Chordata; class Lepidosauria; order Sphenodontia; family Sphenodontidae; genus Sphenodon; species Sphenodon punctatus. The sequence goes on from QEPC01001524.1 coordinate 4,570,214, forward strand.
AAAATAATAGGGTATCCACAAACGGTTCCATATCACGAGGAACCTTTCCACAGTTTGTTTGAGGGCTCACAGCCGTCATTATCTCTCATTGTACTTGCTCTAGTTCTGGCTATTTATATTCAATGTTAGTGTGGGTCTCTTAGGAAATGACTATAGGACAGGGGAACGGTTGATATCAATGGAAATCCCAGGAGCCCATTGAATCTAAAACATGTTGCAGTAGCTGACTAATGGTTCTGCGCATTAATAAACCAGCTCTTCCCTCCTTCTTAAGTACCTGTCCTTTCTTCTTTGAAAGTAGTTATTGAAGTCACTTCTACTAATGTACTTGCTAATCTTATGTATAAATATCACATGCCCTTTTGGAAACCCAGGTAGATTAGTTTTTCTGCCTTGTTCCTCTCTACTTTCTGCATCATCTCCTCCACTAAAATCAACTAGATTTTTGTCAGACAAGATTGACTCAGTCTTTATAAAGCCATGATGGCTTGTTTTTGTCAGCTCCTATTTCTCCAGATGTTTTGTGATCTCATCCCTTATTAATGTCTCTAGGATCTTGCCTACCACTAAGGCTAAACTTGCCAGTCTATAATTTTTCATCTCTTACCACCCTCAGTCGCTCCCTGGCTGACTAGTGAGGTCAACCAGAGTGAGCTATATATATATAGCCAACAACATGCCTTGGGCTGCCTCGCAAGGAATAGTCAATGGAACTTGCTTTCATTTAGTAGCTAAGATGTTTGAAACGGTGCAGACATAAATGAAAGTGTTGTACGAGGCTAGGTCCACAAGGTCAACTTTGAAATAAAACTGGAGTTGGGTCATTTAATAATTTTAAGGGGAGGAACTAGTAAATGGTTCCCACATTCAAATTTAACCACATTTTGGATCTCATAATTAAGATGAAACTGCTTTTCCCTGTCTCTGAAAATTGACTTTCAATTGACTGGTGTGTTCCAGGTTGTTGCTGATGTTCTGGTTAGGGCCTTCTGTTTCCCAATGCAATGAGTTTCGGTTTCTGAAAGGGGGCTCTCAGAAAGAAATCCCAATGGAAAGCAGCTGGTGGTGATGTGGTATGGGCAAGGTGGGAGTGTAACATTGCTGTTGTGTAGAGGTGACTGTTGATAGTAGGTGGGCACAGCCCCACCCCCACCCCACCCCCGTAATGATGGGTGTCCACTGCCCGGCCCACTAACAATGGGGATCCAGTGTTCAGCAGGCAGCATGTACAGCAGTCCTGGCTCGCTGCCTCACAACATCTCCCCTAACCCCTCCCCTTCCAGCATGCTGTGAGAGGGGAGGAGGAAGATTCTGATGGCCATGGAGTGGGCGGGTGGGGCATGGTGGGTTCAAGTGCGCACGCACACGCGTGCACACACACACACGGTGCCCATGCTTTTTTGAAATCCACACTGCCGTACCTCATGGTAAAGCATTGGTTCAGTGGTGTAAAAGTTTCCACTGATATGGTTAGAAGGCTGGTGGGAGGCCAACAGGCATACTTTGTGCAGTACAGAATTGGGGCAGCCATAATACTGAGTATTAGCCCTTGAACAATGGAACAACTCAGGAATAAGTGCTTGGAGGAGATTGTGGATTTCAGCTGCAACCCTCATTCAATCAATGGGGTTATACACAGGGCTAGGCTTAGAATTTGCAGGGCCCGGTGTGAAAATAAAATGCCCCACCCAGAGTCCCTTTAACAATCGGTAGTCTGGTGTTTGCTTACAAAAAACCCAAAGGATTGTTGATGTCAGACAGGGGTGGGACAAAGAATGTCCCCGCCTCTCTCTGTCATGACCACACCCCCTTTCCCAAGTGTTATGACATCACATGGACCTGTGCTTGCTTGCTGTGTGGAGGGGGAGTTGCACTGACTGAACCATCCTCTGTGTGGGGAGGAGGAAATCCCTGTCACCTGGCTCTCTCGTCTCCTCCTGCAGAAGTGTCCTAGGTTTTCATGCACACATGTACACGCACAGACTTTACACACACACATCTCTTGCTGGGGGATTCAGGGATCAGGGATTAGGGATTAACTGAAAGCAAGAGGGCGGGGGGAGAGCCCTGCAGAAAGCAGCCACCTGCATCTAATTAAAATAATTTGTGGGGCCTGAGAGTTGGGGGTGAGGAGAAGGCCCCAGAGAAATAGCCAGTCCCAAGATCTCAGAAGTGATGGACCTGATGGGCTAACAGGACCGGCCTCCCAGCTTAAGACCAGTCCTGGTTATGCATGCAGAAGGTGCATAGCCAAGTGCCTTAGTAAACCTAAGAGAATGCCAAATCCTCATTCACAGGGAGAGGCATCATTGTGCAGTATAACCGCCGTCAGTGGGCTGCTGCCATAGCGTGGGAAGGAATGTAGAACTAGAGGTGGAATCCGATAGAATCCAACTGTGACAGAGTAGAGATTCTTTGCAGGATCAAGACCCTGAAGAAGTGGCATATTGACTCTTTAAGAAGCCCAGACTGTGAGGTAACTGGGTCATGTGATGTGCACCTGGGCTGAGGAGGCAGTAGAAAACCCAGATGTCACAGGGAGTTCTGAGAGTGGAACTGTGAAGCTAACGGTTACCATCAGGCTGAAGGAGAAGCCTGACTTAAGGTTTAGTAGAGGCTTTGACATTGGAGAGCAGACATCCAGCAAACCTGACCAACAGACAGAGCATTGGAACTCCAGGTGGGATCTGCCCAACTATTGTACACAAGGGGAGAGCTTGGCTTGACTTGGCTGGGTGTAAGCTTCTCTGGGGAAGACACCCCTGGGGACACACTTGTTTGTGGGATAAGCCCCTACAGCCTACAAAGAGAGGTACGATGAGACTGGCTGTGAGGGGAAGAAGAGAGGCTAGTGAGCAAAAGCTACTCCAAGCCAACCTGAGTAAACTCTAGGGTGGAGAAACCAAGGGAGCATTGTGTGGGAGCTGCATAGATAATTCCCTATACAAGGACACGAACTATGCCCTGGCAGCTGCTACACTGACTGATCCTGTTGGTTCTGGGCCAGGCTGAACAAACTTTCTGCCATACGTCTATTGGGTTGGGGTTGGGGTGGGCTCCCGGCTTATAGAAGGGCAAAGCATTGTGACATCATAGTGCTCCTTAGGGGCGTGGCCACATCAGAAAGTGTCAGAGGAACACCTTAGCCCCACCACGTTTCTGATTGTATTCCTGCTCCTTATGGAGCATGGGGACATCACGGCGCTTCACATGGGGGCAGGACCATTCAGACGTATCAGGTTTGGAGTCTGAAGAGCCCAGCTGCACCAGGCCTGGGAATCGAGGACAAATGTTTGGCCCAAACCTCTAGCCGGGAGCACATTTACAGGGGGTCAGACCATGCTTAAGTGTGGGGACCTGTTGTGATTGGCTCTGTAGGGGGACACTGCATGTGCAAGTGAGAGTGGGTGATGGGCAATGATGTGTCTCACTATGAAAGAGATTTTGACACACACTTAAGTCTAGCGCAGCACTTAAGCATGCAGTTTAAATGCACTTAACCTGGACAAATGAGGATTGTGCTCTTGGGGGTGTGGGGGTGGAATGAGATTTTTAAAATTCAGGTCCTGTCTGGTGTGTGAACGGTAAAGATTTAACGACACCTTTCAGAACAGAAGAATTTGGTGTCAGTTTACACTTATTTCTCCCCAGGAGATGGTTGCATTTCACTACTGCCACGTGCAGACCCTTGGCTTGGCGTATTGCATAAGAGCTGTTGAATAAATTCCGAACAAAACATTGTCCTGATAGAAACTGTGTGTCCCATTGGGGGGAAAACAGAAATGACATCCAGGTGGAAGATGGGTGATCCAACATGAAATTGTGGCTTAGCCTTTTATGGACTGGAATTATTTATTATTTTGATTAGCTATTTTGATGCAAAATTCTGAAACCCTCATTTTTTTGTTACAATCCAAGATGAAAAATACTTCCAGGAGTTCACCATTTCCCATGAGACGGAGTCTTATTTCACAACCAGTCCTATTTTAAATCCTTTGGATTGAGAAACACCACATAAAGTTTAATATTATAATACAATGCATTTAAGAAAGTAAAGGGGAAACGATCTTGTAAAAAATGATCACTGAAGCCAGGTGAAGCTTTACTGAAAGCTCCCAGCTGGCGGTACCAATATTACCCAAAATTCAGTTTCATGTTCCCCTTGTTGAATACCTTGAATCAGCAAATGAATAAAATCAAATTCTCATCCAAGACAGGCAAGAAAATTGTCATTTGCAGACCCAGTCCTTTTGGGTAGGCCTGGAGTAGTATTTTTGCTGTCCCAAATCCATGATTCCTGCTCCTGGTACGCACAGGGAAAGTCGAAGTGCTTGTGTGGAAGAGCGTGTTTGTTTCTTTCAATCCTAGTGGCCAGATGTCAACAGATGTGGCCCTTCCACTTCTTCCCCACCCTGTGCCTCAGGCTTTTTCTGGGTTTATTCATTTGGTTTGGTCTTCCAGATCTGGAGAGTACAGTCTCTTCTGCCTGCTTCTTCTTCTGTCAGAGTCTACCCCTTGGGATCTGGGGAGCAGCTATGGAACTCAATACCAATTATCCATCATTATCCCTGGGACTTAGTTACATTAATCCCCTCCCCAAGGTCTCGCGTTCCAAAGGGTCCATTTTCCAAAGAGACTGGCTTCCTTCAGGAACTTGTCCGGTGCTTAATCTATACAAAAATACTTTTAAAAATAATTTCCAGGGCCCAGTGTACCCCAGAAACCACCACCTAACCCCTGCCCTAGGTGCCATGCCCCCGCTCCAGAGAAGGAAACTGAACCCGTCTCTAGCTAGCAACCCAGCCACTAGACCACCCTGACTTTCTAGAGATGAACTCCTGTTATTGATGGAGTCCAGGCCCCTCTAGTTGAACAGGTTCTCAGCCTTGGTTTGCTTCTAGATCCTTGCTGCGCCGGGATTGTCGGGTTGCGTCGGTGGCCAGGAACGCTTTTCACCAAAGGCTGTGGCCTTTTCTTACTGATCTGGCTGCTGTCATCAACTCTAGGCTAGATTACTGCAATGCACTCTACGTGAGGCTGCCCTTGATGACTGTTGTTCACAAGGCCGCAGCTGGTACAGAATGCGGGGGCTCACCTTGTTTCGGGAGCAGGGCACCAGGAGTGCATTACACTGTTGCTCTGAAGTCCGCACTGGCTCCCTATATCTTTCAGAGCACAATTGAGGGTACTGGTTTTGACCTTTTAAAGCTCTAAACAGTCTGGGCCACACATCTGAAAGAGCACCTGTCCTTCTATGCCCCACTGTGGCCCCATTGATCAGCCAGGAGCGCCTTTCTGTGGATACCATTCATTAGTCTTGCTCATGCAATAATGACGCTGAGGGAGGCATTCTCAGTTGCTGCCCTTGTGCTGAGAACTCCCTTCCCCTAGAGGCTCACTTGAACCCAAGCTTGAACATCTTCTGGAGGTGGTGCAAGACATTTTTGTTTGGAAAGGCATTTGGTGGGCGGGGATAGGGGTTGGTGGGTGGGTTTCGAGGTAGGAGTGTGTGTGATGGGGGTTGGATGGGGGCATGGGAGGTGGTATTTTGGGGGTCTTGGAGGGGTTGATTGTATATTCACATTTTTATCCTTTCTATGACTTTATATACGTTTTTATAATGTTTATATTTCGTAAGCCACCCTGAACCTTTTTGAGGAAAGGGCAGGATAAATTTAAATAAATAAATAAACCACAAGTAACGCCGGGCTGACCCATGGTAGGCAGCCTGGGAGGACAGGGCATGTGCCAGACCAGAGCACAAAATAAACATGCACCCAGCTGGGCCAACGGCTGCACAGCCCAGGGGCAGAGAGAACAGGAAACATGCAGCTGGTCACCCCCATCCCCTGCCATGACAAGCAGCAATGGCAGCCAATGACGTGCTGCCCTGGCTGCCTGTCATGGCAGAGCCATCCCAGTGCCGGTCACACATGCAGCTCCGTAGCCTGCTTTGGCCCGATCACAGCCGACCCTAGCCCAGACTGTGATGCTGCAGGTTTCCACGATCACAGCCCAGGCTAGCCGCCTTCACAATCCAGGATACTGCAGGTATCGGACATCTGATCTGGCTGTACCTACGCACACATGCAGGTGGGGTCCGTGCACAAACATGCCACGGCAGGCCGGACCGGTCCACTTCTACATTTTTAAAATTTATTTTTACCCGCAGTGAACACAGGTCTCTACTTCTCCCACTCAGTACTACCCATACCCACAAAGCAGCATAGAACTAACCTTGGTCACTTACACACCAGCTTTTCCTTTGCCCTAGTGATGGTAGAGCATAGGGAATTTATCAAACTTTCCTGGACAAACAGGAACCATGCAAGAAGCCATTCGGCGTTGCAAACTATCTCTGGAAACTTTCATATGGAAAAAGTTAAGATTCCCAAATATACCACCAAACTGGATGACTTGTAAATGTTCTATAGCTTGTAATCACAGCTCTGTTTACCCACCTCCAATATCTGCTGGGCATTCGCTGGTAGTAGGAGAACACACCCGTGGTTTTGCAATGGCCCTTCTACAATAGATGCATTTTTTAAATTAATGCAGTGCATTTGCATTCTTTAGTTTTTAATATGACTTTCCCAGTGAGAGATGTGTACAGAGAGTCAGAGTGAAATAGTTTTGTTGTTGTGCTGCGTGCATACTTAGAATTTTTTGATGAGCAACACAGAGCATATTAAACGTGTTTATAGGAGCCACAATTGGAGTTGATGCCCTTGAGGGAAAGAAAGCTGAGGTGTGGGGAGAGAAAAAGAGAGCTCTGTGACACTGAGCTGGGAAATCAGAAACTAGAGAATGAGCTTTCTGATATCGCAATAGGGTTTCCTCCCAGCTTTAAAAGATAGTGCCGCTATGGATTAGGGCTGAAACTGGATTTCACCCTTCTCCAAAATCTCATTGAGAATCGGTTTCTCAATGAGATTTTCAAGATCAAGACTCTCGTGAGAATCCGGTTTCTTGCTGCCCTTCTCATGAGATTCTCTAAAATGGCTGTTGGGCGACCGCGCATGCACAGCAGGGCAGTGGCAGCCATTTTGCACACGGGGTTTTCAAGAATTGCGCAAAATATTCAAGAAACCTCAAAAACACTCTGCACATGTTCAAAATGGCTGCCAGGGGACACGTGTTCAGAGCGTTTTCTGAGGTTAGCAAGAATATCGTGAGATTCTTGGAACCCTTGGTGAGAATGCGCGAAATCTCACTGGGGCTGCAAGAATCTCGCATGTTCTCGCGAGAAGGCTTCTGCATTCTCGTTTCAGCCCTAGGATAATGCTACTGCTGAACATGGCCATTATCATAGAGGGGGCAAAGTTAGTGTATCCCCTCCAACTTCAAGAGCAAAGGGGAAATGAATGCCCATATCCCACACAACCCTTGAGTCCTAAAGAACTTCCAGCCGCTCACGAATTCATGTAGATGCATCTTTTCTGATCTCCTTTTTCAATATGCTTTGTCCTAAAAAACTAGATGATGAATCAGAATCTGTTCCTGTAATTATCTTTCTGTGTAATGCAATTTGACTTTGTTATATAGGATTTTTGAGAGTTTGTTGATTTGGGGTTAAGTCATATAACTCTGTATTTATAAACATTAAAATTGTAAATTTTGGTCCATATTCACTCCAGATTTTGGGAGTGTCTCTCTCATATAATATGATGTTATCACACGCTTATTATATTGTTACCTTATTAAAGTTGTGAGTTTACAATGTTCTCGTAGTCTTTTAGGAGTAGTTGATACCTTCTGTGAGGCACTGTCAATGGAATTGACAGGGAATATGCAAACTCTGGAATCTTTCCACAGCTTTAGTTGATTATTACGGCACTAGCTTTTACCATGGCCAAAACCTTTATAAAACCAACACACAAATGCATAATACGGTGTAAAAAATACATATACAATTAAGTATATTCCATTAACAAACTGGGACATAGTCAATATAATTAATTAAACAATGACACCTACGATGCAAAGCTGTTCCAATCTGCACCTTTTGCAGCTCATTCGACATTAGTTTTTAATATATGGGGGGAAATTTCCCAATTTTGCTCTCACTATTATTCTTTCCCTACGAGCCCCACAAATGATGCAACTGCTATTAGATCTTCTCTTGCAGATCTAAGTTAAGAAGTAATTTACAGCAGTTTCCCTCCCTCGCCTCCCACCAATTCTCTGATCTTTTTAGTACGTAGCCAAGTGTCTCTTAATTTCTGATAATAGGGACAGCGTAGTACAAGATGTTCCATAGCTTCAACTTCTCTCAGACTACAAGTGCAGTAGCGTAACTCATGTTTAATATTGGCATACCTCCCCTCTAAGACTGCGGACTGTATTAATTGAAATCTTGGAGTATAATTCCTCCTCAGGATTCTGTTAGACAGTTTGTCAAGATACCACTCAAAACAGAAGATATTTTTCACCTGGCCTAGCCATGGTGAAACCTTCCATTGCTGGACTACAGTAAGGTCTTCCTGCATAGCGATATCTTTCAACCTAAGATGTACCCTGTCCTTGATGGCAGCCAACGACTTCCCCACAAAGAATGCGAGAGAAAATTCCATATTCTTTAGGAGATAGGCCAAGTAGTCTAGCCAAGAGTACGTTCTTGTCCCTGTGTGTTCTAATTCTTCCATTAGGCATTGTACCGGGAGTGCATCTTCTTGTTGGTAAAGCAGTCTCAAACAATACCTCATAATGGCAATATTCCCAAAGTATACTATGGGGAGAGTGCCAGTTTCTGCATGTACGACTGCTCCTGGAACACTATTTCCTACCTTTTAATAGGTGATGGAGGAAATAATTTTGAGTCCTTTCTAAATTTATAATATTAGGGAAAGGTACTATTTCCTAGCCAAAGACCGCCATGGTTCTTCAGCTGATAAGTTTGTAAAAGGGTGGAAATCGAAACGTCTCTTGAAATGTTAGCTACCTGCAAAATAATGTGGGTAGATCTCGTTACTTTAGATACTCTAGATTTAATGTGTTCACTCCAAAAACCTCTATTAGAAAAGGTAACCCCTAAATAAGGGAAAGATTTGACCAACTCAAAGCACTTTCCCATTATCTTCCATTTCTTTACAGGGAATTTGCCTCCCGTGACCATAATATTTGATTTTCCACTATTTATTTCCAGGCCATTTAGATTGCAATATTCCATTAATCTTTTGATTAATTCTTTTAGGCCCTTTTCGGATTGCGAGAATAAAACTACATCATCCACATATTGTAGCATGCGTAGAGAATAAGCCCGAATTACAGGTGGACAATGGGTTGACATTTTTATGCAAGTCACTAGGTCTGAGGTGTATAAACTGAAGAGCAAGGGGGCCAGAACACATCCCTGGCGGACTCCTTTCCTTATCGGAATTGGGGCACTTAACCTCTCCCCCCCCCTTCCAGTTTTGACACATGCCATATTATTTGTGTGTAATTGCTCCAAAAGGGTAAGTAGCCTATAATCTATGCCCATGGCTTTCAACTTGTTCCAAAGATGAGCTCGTGAGACCGAATCAAAAGCTTTTGTAAAATCAATAAAGGCCACATAAAGTTTCCCTTTTCTTATTCTGTTATATTTACAAATTATATGTGACATGACAAAACAGCAACCCATAGTTGAATGTTTTCTTCGAAAACCGAATGACTCCTTGGGGATTAGATCCTTAGCCTCAGCCCATTTTTCCAAGTGCTGCAGCAGAGTCTTATCATATAGTTTGCCTATAACTGAGAGCAAACTAATTGGTCTATAACATGCCAGATCGGAGATGTTTCCTTTCTTAAACATTGGAATGATCCAGCTAAAGCCCCAGGACTCTGATATCTTAGATGTCTCATTTATCTTATTGAATAATTTATTTAGGATTGGAGTCCACCATATAGGGGCAGATTGCAGCAACTCTGCGGTGACATAACCAGGACCTGGGGATTTATTGGGTTTCAGGGACCTGATTAACTTTTCTATTTCCTTAAGACCGAATTCCAACATGGAACCATTGGCCTGTCTACTTCTTGTTGGCAGGCACCGTTATCTTCTACCGCCTATTCCCTATACAAGGTTCAAAAAAAGGCTTCCCAGGACTTATTCGGAATTGGGGAATTTACTTTCTTTTGAGCTGGTCTTAGTATACTATTCAGGATCTTCCAAAACTTGCTAGTATTACCTGTCCATATGGCCACAATTATTCTTGCCCATGTTTTGTTATAGTAAGCCGCTCTTTTACTCCTTAATAATCTTTTGTAGCATTTCCTTAAACAGAAATACTGTTCCTGTAGCGGTTGAGATTGCTTCTTTACCCAGGCCTTTTTGACCGCCACTAATTGCTTCTTGGTTATTTTACATTCTTTATCATACCATAGGTTGTTTTTCCTGGAATATAATTGACAGGAGCTTAAGAGCAGATTCGTTCTAAAGTATTTCAGGATTCCCGAGAATTTCCCAAGAATCCGATCTATATTCTGCTCAAGAAGTATTGCTGCTCTCATCTCACCTAATTCCTTTGTGTTGCAAAGTTCATACACTCAGCTCTATCTCTCTACCCCCTCGTTCTCCCCTTCTGTCCACTCACGCCTCGTCAACTGTTTCACTAACATCTCCGCCTGGATGTCCCAACACCAGCTCAAGCACAACATGGCCAAGACTGAACTCCTTATTTTTCCCCCCTCCTCTTCCTCTCCCGCTTCCCTGTCCATCTGCATCGATGGAGTCACCATCCATCCTGTTCCCCAAGCCTGTAGCTTGGGCTTCATCTTTGACACTCATATTTCCTTTAAGCCTTACATTGACTCTGTTGCCAAGTCCTGCTGCTTCGCCCTCCATAACATCGCTCAGATCTGCCCCTTTCTCTCTATCTCCTCTGCCAAAACCCTTGTTCATGCCATGGTCATTTCTCGCCTCAACTACTGCAACCTTCTCCTCGCTGGCCTCCCTCGCTCTCACCTGTTCCCTTATCGCCATCCAAAACTCGGCTGCCAAGGTCATCCACTCAGCCCGTCGCTTTGACCACATGCAGCCACTCCTCTCCTCTCTCCACGGGCTCCCCCTTCCTGAACGCATCCGGTTTAAAACTCCTGGTATTCACCTATAAAACACTTCACAGCCAAGCTCCCCCCTACCTCTCAGTCCTAATCTCCTTATGCACTCCTGCATGCGCCCTCCGCTCCTCCTCTGTCCTCTCCCTCATCTCCATGCTCTCCTAACCGCCTTCGTCCCTTCTCCCTCACTGCCCTCCATGCCTGGAACTTCCTCCCTACCCACATCCACCTTGCCTCCTCCCTCCCCACCTTCAAATCCTTCCTCAAGACCCACCTCTTCCGTGCCGCCTTTCCCAATGCCTGCTAGTTGTTTTCCCTCAAATAAGTACAGTCTGCCCTCTTCTGCAGACTCCTGCCTAACTGTAACCAAGCCAAGCACATGCACCTGAGACTTCGTAGCCACTTGCATGTTTGTTTGCTTCTCCTTTGTCCCCTCTCCTTGTTGCCCCCTCCTTGTCTTTTTAAATTGTAAGCCATGGGCAGGGACCGCATCTTTATCTTTGTTCTGTAAAACACCAGGTACACGGCTGGTGCTATACAAATGTTTGTTATAATAATAATAATTAATAAATTGCCTAATACACCATTTCCTCGGTACTATGGTATTCTCAACCCTGTCACTTGTACAGGTAGGATCCCTAATATTTGTACCTCTAGAAGCATGTGGTCGCTCTCTGGCCTGACCGTAAGGGTAATGTTGCTAAACTTCTCCCAGAAACACAGCTCGACAAAAATATAGTCGACCATGCTTCTGCCTTGGGGAGCCTACATACGAGTATTCCCCTTGCGAATCACCTAAGGATCTACCATTAAGGGCTATTAAGCCCAACTTCTCTATTAAGGTCAAGAGTTGACTTCCGGTATCATTGACTATCTTGTCTTTGGATTGTCTTTTGGGGACCATAAATACAGTATCTGGGAATTCAGTTAAAACTTCCTCAGTTCCTGTCCAGGCATACCAATCTCCCAACAATATTATACAGGCCCGTGGGAATTGTTCTCCGAATACATTTACTTCAAGTTCTAAGGTAGATCAAATATCACCCTTATAGTAAGGGGAAGAAGATGGGATATAGACATTAAATACTCTATATTGACCATGCTCCATAGAGTCTATCAACCCTACTTAGTATTCTGGTCTTGCAGATGATGATATATGGAACACAAAAGCTTGAGGTTCAATGAGCAAAAAGGCCAATCTACCAGAAATACGCCCCTTTTCCCTATTTTCTGCCCAGCATGAGAATCTATCCTAAGGTTATCTAAACTAACAAATTCATCCTTCTCTATCCATGTTTCCTGCAAACAAACCAGATCAAATTTGCATAGGAAATCTACCCAATCCGTGTCACCCAGTTTTGATTTAACACCTGATACATTCCATGATGCTAAACGTATCACCCCACCCTTCAATTCCTTTCTATCTTGATCATCTCACTTAATTTTCAAGGGTTCATTTTCTGTTTGCTCTCTTGCTGTCTCTCTACATATTTTCCTTTAATATAGGGTCAGCTGAGGGTAATGTCCAGTTCCACTTACAAGTGAGCCATTATAGCGTTATTTCCCAATTTTCCAGTCTGCTTTTGGCTATTGGTCTGCACTACCACATCCTTTTGCTGGTCACCAATCTGCTGTTTCTGTACAGCTAAGGTGCCTATTCTGCCAGGGGGGTGGGGTCCCTTCTTCTGCCGGATCTAAATAGCGGGCCGCCGTCATAATCTCTAAGTTGTGTTCCGGTTTATAAGGAGTTGATACTCTAACTAATTCTGGGGCTTTGTAGTCTATTACTTCAACTTGTAAATTCCCTCTAAAGAGGTCTAATCTCTGCAACATAATATCTTGGGCAATGGGGGATAGGTTTTTAAAAATATTGTGGACTAAGGATATATCCTTATCCTTTTGTTGGACCTCGTCCAACAAAAAGGTCCTCATTTGCTTCCACAAGAGTTTGCCTTTTTGTTGCGAGACCTGAGCTCACCTTGGGTTCAGATGTACTTGGCTCCGGTACCATTATCGGAGTCCTGCGAGGCTCCTGGGGAGGATGACATCTCGCTTCAAAGTCCATAAAATCCTCTTCTCTAGGTTCCCTCCTATCATCTATGCCGCCTTGGCTAATCTTAGCAGCATTTCTTATAGGGCTATGCTTACAGGGTTCCACCATTTGACCCACGTTTCCTCCATATGATTTCTGAGTGGTGTCTTCCCTAATGTTTCTAGCCTGTTCCTGTTGAATGAGATGTTGCTCATTCTGGGCTCTAAATGGAGTCCTTACCCCTAATGTGGTGAGATTGGGGGAGGAAGGCCCCTGTTCCCAGGTTGGGGTATACCCATTCGGTTGTTGGGCAGCTCTCTCATAGTGTATTACTCTATCTATAGATACTCACCTACTTTTCAGATACCCCCATTTTTAAAATGATTCTCACTAATTCAGTTATTAAAAAATAGATTTGCATGCAAAAACCCCGATTCCGATATGGGAGATGGTCCACTTTTTCTATACTCCCTGGTCTTATATCTTTGCCAAGCAAATAGGCTAGGTTGCCTGAAATATCTGTGACGGTTTCCCAAGATGGTACATTGCCATTATAATCCAGACCTAATTTGAAATAAACTGCATTTCCTACAACATTCATCACCTGTCGAAAGGTAAGTTGCTTCCGAGGATAGGAAAGCATTTTATTCCTATCTGGCTTTTCCTTTAAAGGGCTTCTAGAACCCCTATTTATATTCATCACCACTTTATTAGAATCCATGACTTCCACTCCATCTACTACAACATGATCTAATTTGTCAAGGATTACTCTTAATTGTTCTCTGACTCTAGTCAGAGAACCCCCCAATTCGGAAATACTGGAAAATAGTAAAGCAACTGTCCTAGCTATCAGCTTTGTCTGTCATGTCAAGGAATCTTACTTCTTCCTGGTTCTTTTCCATATTACCATCTATAAATAATGGATTTTGATTCCCTACATTTTCATCCTGTTCTAACAACATCCTGTTTACCTGTGGGACCGCCTCACTCCCCGGGTTCTGGATCAGCCCCTGCGGTCGGCTGGGGGCGCGCTGTTGGAGGTCCCACGGGTGTCTCAGGGGGCCACACAGAGCAGGGTGTTCTCAGTTGCTCCGCCCAGCTTGTGGAACTCCCTCCCGGTGGGGGCGCGATTGGCCCAGGACCTTCAGGCCTTCCGGAAGAACTGTAAAACATGGCTGTTCTGTCAGGCATTTGGTGAGGGGGAGGGTGGAGTGGGTAGGGATGAGGGGGAGGGGTGGGGGTGAGGGGTAGGGTTGTGGGGGAGGGTGTGTTTTTATGATTAATGTTTTAAATTGTTCAAGTGTTTTTATTTGTTGTTTTTATGGTTTTGTTAGCCGCTCTGAGCCACTGAGGTGGGGAGAGCAGGATAAAAATCTGTTAAATAAATAATAAATTAAATAAGCCTCCATCATCATCATCAACCAGCCCTTCAAACCTATTATGTAAAAGGATAGATTTCTCTACCAACTCACGATTTCGTTCATGCCTCCTATGCTTCGGAGGGAGACCCTTCACCGGGGAAGATGAAGGAGACTGTATGCCTCTCCCTTTCCATTATACCCCAAATTAAAATTACTTAACCCTAATAACTTGCACAAGGTAGAATAAGAGGGCTAATCACCCCTAATTTCCTGCTCACTCTCTACTTACAAGAGGTTATAATAATTCAAGTGAAATCCCCAGGAAACGAGACCCTTGCTTCTAACACGTATACCGCAAGATACTAACGCAGTACATTATCGAGTTAAAAGATATTCTTGAGGAGAGAGAAAAATGCAACAAAAAAGGGCTAAAAGAAACAAAGGCCTCAGGCTGCACCTCTGAGTAAAACTCTGGGAAAGCAAGTACCTTGCTCTAATACCGTTTACATATGCCAGCTCTGGGCCAGTAAAATCTAACTTTCAGTCCTAGACAACCAAAGATGAATTCAATAGAAATTTTATTTATTTATTTATTATTTATTTATTTAAAACTTGTATCCCGCCCCTCCTGCCCAAATGCAGCTCGGGGTGGCGAACAACACACAAAAAATTGAACAATAAAAGAACAAATTTTAAAACAAATCCTAAAACTCACCCTCCCTCCCAAACCCTGACCCCCCACCCTACCCCTCGCCAAAAGCCTGGCAGAATAGCCAGGTCTTACACAAACGTCGAAACAACAGGAGAGTGTGAGCCAACTGAGCCTCCTCCGGGAGCGAATTCCATAGCACGGGGGCAGCCACCGAAAAAGATCTCACATCAGTGGCCACCCGTCTCACCCGGGGAACCTCCAAAAAGGCCCCCACAGATTATCTCAGGGGTCACACGGGCACATGGGGAGTGAGGTGGTCCCGCAGATAGGCAGGGCCCAGGCTGTGAAGGGTTTTGAAGGTCAAAACCAGCACCTTGAACCTGGCCCGGTGCTTTATAGACAGCCAGTGCAGAGCCCGGAGCACAGGTGTCATGTGCTCCCTGAGGCCTGCCCCAGTAAGGAGACGGGCCGCAGCATTCTGCACCAGCTGCAGCCTCTGGACTAGCTTCTCGGGCAGCCCCACGTAGAGTGCGTTGCAGTAATCCAGCCTCGAGGTGATGAAGGCATGGATGACAGTGGAGAGATACGGCCGAAGCCTCCAGACAAGCTGTAACTGCCGAAATGCGCTCCCCGCCACAGCCACAACCTGAGATTCCAGGCTGAGCCGTGAATCGAGGAGCACACCCAGACTCCGCACTTGAGAGACCATGGGAGGGCGAACCCCCTCCCACACAAGAGGAGATTCAACCACTCCCAGGCCCCCCAAGCCCTCGCCCACCAACATCACCTCCATCTTGTCAGGATTCAGCTGCAGATGGCTCAACCTCGTCCAAGCCCCTACAGTCGACAGGCACTGGGAAAATAAGGAGATTGCATGGCCTGGGTTGATGGAAAAAGAGAGGTAGAGCTGAGTGTTATCAGCATACGGATGACACTGCATGCCCTGAAACCCTCTCACGATCTCCCCTAACGGCTGCATATAGATGTTAAACAGGAGGGGGGACAGAATGGCACCCTGTGGGACTCCACACATGAAGTCCCGGGGGGAAGACGTACACTCCCCCAAGACCACCCGGTGAGTTCTCCCGGCCAGGAATGAACNTGTTTAATTCCGAGTCTTCCCCATATAACACTGCCTAGGTTTAATCTTTGCTCCTAATTGAACTTTGCTCCTCCTCCTTCCCTAGAACCTCCTGTTTCCGGAACCGTTTTAGGGCCCTGAACCGTTTAGGCCCTGGCTATACTCATGAGCTACTTCTGGAACATCACGATGATGGTATCTGCGCTCGGGAACCATCCGCTGTTTGGGGGTTCCACCATCACGTCTGAAGCCAGCAGGCGATTGGGCTTTTGCTGTGCTTGGAGCCCTTGGTGTGGAACTCGCTCCCTCTGGATGTTCATCTCGGTTCCTCCCTCCTTGCCTTTTTAAAAAGCATATGAAAATGTATGTATTTTCTATGTGCTTTAGTCTTTTTGGATCCACTGATGGTTCCTTTAATGTATTTTGTCCTCCCTTTTTTCCCTACCCCATTTTAAAAAAAATTAATAACTGTTTTAAACTGCTTTGCATTATTTATATTAACTCTTTAATGTATTTTTGTAAAGTGCTCCAAGTGGCAAGTAAGGCAGGGGGGTGGAATAAATAAATAAATAAATTTATAATAATACCTTCTACCATGCTGCTTCCTATGCCTGGAGTTCCCTCCCCGAACACATTGCCTTGCTCCCTCCCTCTGTGCAAATCCCTCCTAAATACCTTCCTCTTCCATCAGGGTTACTCTAGCTCCTCACCCCCACAGACTGCTCATCGGTGCTTCCCCTTAAGCTGCCTTATCCTTCAGGGTCCCTTTCCTGCCCTTACAAGAAGCTAAGCAAGTACACCAATGATTTCTCATCTTCCTGAATGTATCCCTGTCTTTCCCTATGTACCCCTTCATCCTTATCTCCCTTCCTTTGTCGATCCTAGATCGAAAGCTCCTTGAAGCAGCAACCTATCGCTAGTCATAACCATTCAATGGCCCTTTTTACACGTGCCTCTCCCACTCATGTGCACACAGAAATCTGAGTGTTCATCAGTGGGAGAGGCCCATATGAAGGACACGGCGCGTGCGGTGAGTGAGGGTGCGTGCGCTCTCCCACCTAACATGCATGCCCACTCAACCCCATGCACAGAGAAACCGGGGGAAACGTAGGTTGCTCCGTGCATGTAGATGGGTGGAGGTGGGTGTAGATGAGTGTGGGTCTGTCTACACCCTGTCTCTTATACACATCTAGATGTGTATAAGGGGGCGGGCCCATGGTTGTCATGGAGGCCATGAACTCATGCCTCGCTCCTCCAAAATTGGTGTCAGTGTGGATGTTAAAATCCCCCAGGACCACTAGTTTCAGGGTCCGGAGGATCACATCAGACACCAAATTAGCAAGAGCATGTAGGGATGCCGCCGGACAATTGGGTGCACGGTACACCAGCAGCACCCCTAATCTGTCCCCGGCCAAATCCAACACAAGATGGAGGCATTCAATACCTGGTGGAGCCTGCACCGGATACCTCCTAAAAGACAGTGCATCCTTGATAACAATAGCTACACACACACACACACACACACAGGTCCCTCCAGCCGAAGCGGATTCTGCACAGAGAACCCAGCCAGAACAAGATCGGCCAGAATAGGGCCCGATTTATTGTCCAGCCAGGTCTCTGTAATACACACGAGGTTGACGTCCCACTCCAGGATTAACTCCCGGATGGTAGATGACTTATTAACCACTGACCTCGCGTTTAGCAGCACCAGGCCAAGGCCTGGGATCTTCTGGGCCTTGACCAACAACCTTCCCATGTGGGGGGTTGAGAGGGGAATGGGCACAAGGCACCGCTCCCTCCTCACTGATGAAATACCCCTCCCCTTTGGACCATATCTCCCCTGACCCGTAACAACCCTGATAGCTGTGCAAGTCCTCCCATCCTCAGAGAACCCTGTTCGACACCCACCCTCTATGGGCTGCCCTGACAGGCCGGCGAGAGGGACTCCCTCCCTCACAGGGAGTCCCCCTTCCCCATCACATGGGAGGTGCCCCCTCATCTCACCGGGAGGCACAACCCCTTCCCCTCTCCATCCCATTCCCACCTCCTTCCCACCCCTCGGGATTCCTCCTCTCACAAGGAATCCCCTCCCCGGGGCTCCCCCTCTCACAGGGAGTTCCCCCCCCCAACCCTCCTCAGGGTGCACCTCCCCTCCTCTCACCAGGGGGGTTAGCCCTATCCACCCTAACCCACTCCCCATGCCCCCCACCTTCAAGCCACACCCACCTCATCCCCCTAAAACCCCTTAAAATCACAAGTTAAAATAAGATAAAAGCCGCACCCCCTAATCTCCCCCAGTCCCGCTAAGGGTCACACGTTGAGTGCAGTACACAATGATGGTGGCAGCATACACTGGGTCCAAGTGCGGGACCAACAGCAGCAGTGGCAGCAGCAGTATCAGCGGGGCAGCAGCAGCAGCAACAAAGATGGGCCGCACGATGACAGTTGTGGTGTCTGTCCAGCAGAAGGGCCCCTGGGCGCCCTGGCCCAGCAAACGGCCCCAGTCAATGGCCGACACCCGAAATGTGTTATGACTTTTGCCCAAGGTCCCACCACAGAATGTCAGGGCAGCCGTGCTAAATCAGGAGACCCGGTGTTCCAGCCCTTGCACAGCCCACGCCTAAGGCCGTGCAACACCCTTCAGCGTGTGCTTCCAGCGTGGCCGCAGGCGCTGAGTGCAGCTAAATAGCCCGGCGTGTGTAAGTGTAGAGCAGGTCTCTTGTGTCTCCGGCACAGCTGGTCCTGATTATGGCAACACAATTAGTCCAGCCAATGTAGCATCCAAAGAGGAGGGTCTCACAACAAAACACAGTCTAAGCAGGCGGAGGCAGGGTTAACACGGGCAGCGGTTTCAACAGAGTCCCAGCCGCCCCAAAGCCATTCTCCCGCACACCTAACCCCACCAGTAGTTGATCCCTTCTGAGACACATTGTCAATGGAATTGACAGGGAATATGCAAACTCTGGAATCTTTCCACAGCAATAAACTTTGTTTAAATTTTCAAACCACTATGTTTAATTTTCAAATGATTTCAGCATTGGGGTGGGGGGGCTTCCAAATCAGAAGGTAGGGCATCTGTACATCTAGGACAGGGATTTTCTGGGTCATGAGTGGATCCTGCATTTCTCCCCCACTCCAACCATCAACATTTAGCCCAAAGTTACATCAATGCATCTGAGAAAGTACAAACCACTAATTAAAAACTAGCATCCACACAATGCATTGTGTTTGGATTATTTTTAAAGAGAAGGGGTGTGACAGTGGTCTCTTATAGTTAGTTGGAGAACTTGGCAAGTATTTCACTTCTGTTGGCATTACTAAGGTGTAACTGTATCCACTATACAAATGGACCTCTGCAGCTGGAGGTGGGACTGTCAGGGTACTAGATTGTGTATCGGGTACCTTGCTGGTGGGGCCTGCGCGCGTGCTCAGGGTCTAACGGATTGCCATATTTGGGGTCGGGAAGGAATCTTCTCTCTGGGCAGATTGACAGTTGACTCGGAGGGTTTTTCACCTTCCCCTGTAGTATGAGGTTGGGCCATCTGGATCCTCTTTTTCTAAAATTATTTCCTGTTGTTTCAGGCATCAGTGTGCTCTGGTTGATCCCAGTCTCTATTTGTAGCTATTGTGCAGACTGCTGGGGTGTGACATGTCCTGCGGTGGTGCAGGGGACTCGACTAGATGACCCTTGAGGTCCCTTCCAGCCTTGTGACTCTATGACTCTATTCCCTGCCCCAAAGAGCTTACAGTTGAAATATCAGACAAGAGACAAACAATGAGATTATACTGGTCAGCATATTAGACAAAGCACTCAAAATGTCAGCTGTCTAATATTTGTCAGGTTTCCTGTTGACATCACAGTGAAAAATGTTCAGGAGGAATTGGAATCGGGTTGCTGAGGTAGCTCTGTGAAGGTATTATTAGGTTTATGAGAAGATTCTCCTATGTTTAAAAGGTCTCAGGGGAGAAAGCACAGAAATACTTCCCTGTAAATCTAATACATGGGCAATAAAGGTTGACTCTTGCCTCCACTCTGCCAATGACACCAACATCATAAGCAAGCCGTTAGAGTTGCAATGACTAGCAATTAGTAATTGTAATTATAATTCAAGTAATTTGTCTGACAGTAGATCGGCACTGTTTTGTATCCAATCCACCAAAAGTAATGTGGGTACCGTAATTTTAACGGATAGAGCCAGATTAGCAGGTACCTATTTCAGTTCTATATTTCCTGAAGATGCTTCTCCTGTAGGTCTTATGGATCCAGGATGGTTGCACCATTGCAAATTCACTGAAGTTAAATTTATTTATTATTTCTTCCAATTTTTACCCTGACCTTCCCATTTAAGGTTCAGGGTGGCTTGCATCATATAAAACCAGCTTTAAAATCCCCAAAATGTCCCCCTTCCCTAACCCCTCCACCCAATGCCACCCAATCCTATCCCTGCCTGCCAAGCACCTGGCCAAAGAAAAAGGTCTTGCATCACTTTCGGAAGATAAGCAGGCACTGAAATCAGAATCTCTCCATGACTGACTTTAATGGATCTTCTTACATGAATATTCCAGCTCCCTGGTTTTTATTCATAGATTTTAAAACCATAAGGATATTATGAAATATCTAAACTCCGGCATAACACATGCAATTTCAGAGTCCTTCATGCATCAGGCTGAATCACTTGTGGCTTAATTAAGGCATATTTTATTCAGGCATATCTTTAAGGGAGACATTCAGTCTTAATTTTAAAAAAAGACTTAAACTGATGAAGAATGCTTCTCCTCCCTTGACAGATTTCAGAGGTTCATTATATCCAAAGTTTTCAACTTCTATTTCCAACTTGAATTTGTCCAGCTGTTATTATTTACCAAGAATTTTTGCTTATTCTTTCAAAGTTCTAAACTTTTTGGTGGGGAATGTCCCAGTTTGTTTTGTTATAATTTTTCACATATGAGCAAATTCTAACATTCCCCACCTTGATTTATGACTGACAAGCTCATCCAGTAATCCTGGCTAATTTAAACCATCCTTGCAATAAGAAGCTCAGCCTAAGTAATGATCCAACCAGTGTTTTAAAATAATAATTTAAAACATGAGAGATGGTTTCTGGTCTGGGTTCATCGATATAACATTTTAAACAAGCCGGGGAAGGGTCAACCATGACAGGAATGTTTACTTAAAAGGAGGAAATTCCATCTTAGAACTACATAACTCATAGCTATGTTTTTTATGATGGGGTCAGTTATTTAGTACAACACTATGTGAAAAGACATCAGATGTAACATTTTCTGTGAAGCTTGTAAAGTATGATCAGCATTCTACATTACATGCTAGTTGTGAAACAAAGGGTAGGTTTTCTATTCACAGATATTGTATGTATTTGGGGATATACAAATGATATCCGTACCCAAAACAGATACTCGCATACCTGTGTTTGTTGTTGTTCAGCTATCTGGATATTTCATTATTCCATTGTTCAGATACTTCATTTTGTGGTACTGTGCATCCACAAACAGTCAAAAATGAAGAAACCAAACCAACATCTAGACAACTGAATAACGCCCCCCCCCCCCCCCCCTTTAATTTAAAAAAAAAAAAAAACAATTAGAAAAAATCCCCAAATGGATATTTGGTGAAGATAGGCCTGAATTACCTATTACCCATTTCATTGACTATGGTTTGAGTTTGGCAAAATCAATGGATATTATAGCCATTGCAGATATTTGTTTCAGCACTAATACATATTCCCTTAGCTCTGAATCTTTTATTAATCATTTATATGGCACTTTCAGTATTCAAGGTGCTTTACAATTCTCACCTATCTCACTCGCACAGTAAGGTAATGTAAAGGGCCAGCCTGGGCTGTGGGCAGACTTTCAGGATCAGGCCCCAAGTGGAGTCAGAGCCAGGCAGACCCAGAACAAGATTGGGTCCAAACAGAGGCAGAAAAAATTGGGACCAAAGGGTACAGAAGCAGACTGAACTGGAGACAGGAGCAGGGCTAAGGCAAAGGTAAATGCAGGCATGTGTGTGGGTACGTGTACGAAAGGCATTGCTCTGCCCACGTCCTGCTTTGTCTGTGTTGTCTTAGCAGCAGCCAATCCCATGCATAAAGGGAGTGACTTAGCTGCCTGTAAGAAGCTGGTCTTAGTGCCCCAAACCTTTATCCCCTTCTCCTTTATCTCTCCCAGTTCAGAACCTGGCCACTTTCTTGATGCCAGCTATCAAGAAACTATAGCAGTGCCATGGCTTAGGCAGGAATCCTACTGGTTTGAGGCTGTGAGGTCCTGACAGGGAGGCCATTATTACTTTCATTTTACAAATGAGGAACTGAGGCTGAGAGAGAGTGACTTCTCCAAGGTCACCCAGGGAGTTCATGGCTAGGAAATCATTCAAACCCTGATCTCCAGAGCTCAAGTCCAGCATTTTATCCACTCCGCTCCACTAGTGTTCTGTTAACGAAGGCAAGAGTCGTTCTAAGTTTCATTACTAATAGAACTCTTCAACTTCCAACAAACTGTGGTGTTCAGTTTGTATATTCGACTGCTAAAGAGTGTGTGAGATAATGCCCCGTACCACAGATGGACTTTGCTACATTGGTAGCTTATCAGATACGACGCTCTATAACCCATGAGGGAAATTTTCCATTTTGTTCCCGTCATTCACAGTCAATGTGTAACATTCTCTCTTCTCCTTCTCCTTCACCTCACCGAGTTCACAACCTGGTCACTTCCTTGATGCCATTGCTTCTCCTCTCCAAGGGAGTTTATGTATCTTGCCGGTGTGGGTAACATGATAAAACTGGCTTGACCTGTAACCTGAATGGGCCTTATTCCATTGGTTTCCAAATGCTTGGTCTGTGTGATCCATTTTGAGACCGATATAATCCTGTGACCCCAGTTGGCAGCTAAGACATGCAAACTGTATCTAATATCAGTTAGGATTGTGACTGTCATCTGCAGATGGGGTGACCCCATTTGGGACCCATAGCTTGGGAACCCCTCATTCTGCACAGGATCAGCATTAAGATATGGCAGCTTGGGCACTTGCCTACAGTTGCACACAGAGGGAAGCACCTCTGTTTAATTCCGAGTCTTCCCCATATAACACTGCCTAGGTTTAATCTTTGCTCCTAATTGAACTTTGCTCCTCCTCCTTCCCTAGAACCTCCTGTTTCCGGAACCGTTTTAGGGCCCTGAACCGTTTAGGCCCTGGCTATACTCATGAGCTACTTCTGGAACATCAAGATGATGGTATCTGCGCTCGGGAACCATCCGCTGTTTGGGGGTTCCACCATCACGTCTGAAGCCAGCAGGCGATTGGGCTTTTGCTGTGCTTGGAGCCCTTGGTGTGGAACTCGCTCCCTCTGGATGTTCATCTCGGTTCCTCCCTCCTTGCCTTTTTAAAAAGCATATGAAAATGTATGTATTTTCTATGTGCTTTAGTCTTTTTGGATCCACTGATGGTTCCTTTAATGTATTTTGTCCTCCCTTTTTTCCCTACCCCATTTTAAAAAAAATTAATAACTGTTTTAAACTGCTTTGCATTATTTATATTAACTCTTTAATGTATTTTTGTAAAGTGCTCCAAGTGGCAAGTAAGGCAGGGGGGTGGAATAAATAAATAAATAAATTTATAATAATACCTTCTACCATGCTGCTTCCTATGCCTGGAGTTCCCTCCCCGAACACATTGCCTTGCTCCCTCCCTCTGTGCAAATCCCTCCTAAATACCTTCCTCTTCCATCAGGGTTACTCTAGCTCCTCACCCCCACAGACTGCTCATCGGTGCTTCCCCTTAAGCTGCCTTATCCTTCAGGGTCCCTTTCCTGCCCTTACAAGAAGCTAAGCAAGTACACCAATGATTTCTCATCTTCCTGAATGTATCCCTGTCTTTCCCTATGTACCCCTTCATCCTTATCTCCCTTCCTTTGTCGATCCTAGATCGAAAGCTCCTTGAAGCAGCAACCTATCGCTAGTCATAACCATTCAATGGCCCTTTTTACACGTGCCTCTCCCACTCATGTGCACACAGAAATCTGAGTGTTCATCAGTGGGAGAGGCCCATATGAAGGACACGGCGCGTGCGGTGAGTGAGGGTGCGTGCGCTCTCCCACCTAACATGCATGCCCACTCAACCCCATGCACAGAGAAACCGGGGGAAACGTAGGTTGCTCCGTGCATGGGGATGAGTGGGGGGTGAGTGGGGATGCATGTGGGCAGGGCGTGCACACGGCTGCACCCACCGCGCACGCACCAGTATGCCCACGCACCCACTCACCCGACGGTGCCGTCAAATAACGGCCAATGTGTAGTACATTGTCTGCCCTAGCTAAAATCAATTGCTTATTTATTTGCTTGCTTGCTTGGAGGCAAGCTAGGCTAATCGGTTGTTGAGGGGTCTGGTCAGTCCAGGCTGTCTCCACCTGGAACTGGAGTCATCCAGTCCTCACTTTGACATGTTTTTTGACTATTTTGTGGAGAAAATCACTCTCATTCACCATGACTTAAATGCTGCATTTGATGTGGTGGGAGAACCAGAGATTATGAATGCTCCACCTTGTCCAGTTTTGTGGGATCACTTTCCATTGGTTTTGCCCGCTGATGCGAGGGATGTTCTTGGGGCTGTCTGGACCACAACTTGTGAACTGAACCCATGCCCCTATCCTGGCTGGTCAAGGCCACCTGGGAAACATTGGAGCTGTTGGTGGCAGGGGTGGCCTTTGGGAGGGCAGAGTTCTGGGATGCCTTAAGGAGGACACCCCATTGCTCAAGAAGCCATCACTTGACGTTGAGTCCCCTGCTAGCTATCGGCTGGTCTCTAATCTTCCCTTTTTAGGGAAGGTTATTGAGCGGGTGGTGGTTCGGCAGCTTCAGGAGCATTTGGACCGCATCGGTTTTCTGGATCCCTCGCAATCCAGCTTTTGTCTATGTTATGGCACTGAGACTGCGCTTGTGGCCTTGGTCGATGACCTTTGCCATGAGTTGGACCAGGGACTTTTGACTATTGATTTTTATTAGATCTGTCGGCTGCTTTTGACACTGTTGACCACAAGATGTTGGTGGGATGGGCGGAACTGGGAAATGGGATGGGCGGAACTGTTCTTGAGTGGTTCCGCTTGTTTCTCGCTGGTACAACTTAGCGTGTGGTCCTGAGGGACTTTTCTTCGTCTTGTCCCACAAGGTTCTATACTGTCCCCCCTCCTGTTCAACGTGTATATGCAGCCTTTGGGCAAGGTCATTTGAAGGTTTGGTGTGTGGTGTCATCAATAAGCTGATGACACCTAACTTTGCGAGGTCTGGGTCAGCTGAAAGACAGGTAGTCTCGGTGCTTACCCAGTGTTTGGTGACTGCGGGGGACTGGATTAGGGCTAACTGTCTGAAGCTGAATCCCAACAAAATGGAGGTGATGCTGGTGGGCAGGGCTGAGGGAATGGTAGCACCTGTCATTGACCGGGTCTGCCCTCAGTTGGTTCCTCAGGTCCGTAGTCTGAGTGTGCCCCTTGACTCACAGATACGCCTGGATGCCCAGGTGGCGGCCATGGTGAGGGGAACATTTCACCAATTACATCTGGTGCGAAGACTGTGGCCATATGTCTCTGACACTGATTCTGGCCATCATCATCCATGCTTTCATCACCTCAAGACTGGACTACTGCAACATGCTCTACATGGGGCTACCTTTTGGTGACTGTCCAGAGACTGCAGCTGGTGCACATTGGTGGCCCATCTCCTTACAGGGATGGGTTGCCATAAGCACATAACACCAGTGCTTCGTTCTTTGCACTGGCTGCCTATAGTCGTCCGGGCCCAATTCAAGGTGTTAGTTTTGACCTATTAAGCCCTAAATGGCCTGAGCCTTGCTTATCTGCAGGATTGCCCCTCCGCCCCCCGGTCCCGGTCCTGGACCAGTCCCTGCAGTTGGCCGGGGATGCCTCCCTCGGAGTCCGCCAGGTATCTTGGGTGGCAACGATGAGGGGGGTGTTCTCGGTGGCTGCACTGCAGTTGTTGAACTCCCTCCTGATGGAGGTCTGCTGGACTCCAGGCGTCCCTCTTTCAGAAGACTGTGTAAGACCTGGCTGTTCCACCAGGCTTTTGGCAAGGGGAATGGGTGATATGGGGGGGTTCGTGGGGAGGGGGGGATTGGCTCTGCCTGGGTAGTTTTGTTATGTTGTTTGTTCAATATTATTATTGTAGTATTTTATGTTTTTAATTATGTTGTGAGCCACCCTGAGCTGTTGTGGCTGGAGGGGGTGGTGAAGAATCTAAATACATATTTTCTTTGATCTTTTGCAGTTGTTGCAGAAATTTTGAATGTATGTTTGGATCCAGACCCTAATCCAGTGTTACAACTACTTCATTCTTATTAGTAATCAGATCATACTCATTGTACTTGATTTGTACCTTGATAAATTACCCTTTTTCTTATAAACATCTTTGTCAGAGTGGTTAATTCCTTGAGAAGTGGTGTAAATACAGATGAAACTAGCCTGATTGTTTTGACCAAACCTAAAATTGACTACAAATGTAAGGCACTTTGCTCGTGCTGTATGAATAATCATAATCTGTTGCAAATGTCTGCTGAGATTGAACTCG
This sequence comes from Sphenodon punctatus, assembly GCA_003113815.1. Lineage (NCBI taxonomy): Eukaryota > Metazoa > Chordata > Lepidosauria > Sphenodontia > Sphenodontidae > Sphenodon > Sphenodon punctatus. The sequence continues at coordinate 4,596,970 of QEPC01001524.1, forward strand.
GCCTCTCAATCGTTGTGATATGCTGAATGCCTTTCTCTCTGATTGGTGATATGTCCACCTTTTGACAAAGATGTAAACATCAATCCCCCTTTCACAGAAATAGTCATTTTAAACCTAATACATTCAAAACAAGTCTCCACATGAAGGGGGCTCCTGGTTTTACCCACTGGGCCATTTTCTGAATGTTAAAAACTTCACTGTTGGACCTATTTTCACCTGTAGTCACAGGAAGTTCGTAACTATCACATATGCTGCTGTGACATCTCAAGTGATTTATGTGACTAATGGCCTGGCATCCACCTTGCAGTATAAATCAGTCAATGTATAAAAATCATTGGCAAAAGGAAATACAAGATTTATGTACAGTGGCACTCACTAGTCACCCAGCATTTCTAACTGCAGAAGATGTTCTTTAATCAATTTTAGATACATCAGCTTTCACATTTCAGATTTTTTAAAATATGGAACTATATATTAAAAACCTATCCTCATTAATCTTCCAAGACTGCTTCAGAAAACCTTAATCAGCTTAACCATAGCCAAATAATATTATATCACAGTATTACTCAAGTTTGGTCAAATGCAAACTTGGTTCTGAAGGCATACAAAGAAGTTGGGGATAACTTTGGTGTAAGTTTTATAGCACAGTTATTTTGACCTCTTCTGTTTTCAGATATTTATGTTAAAGAACTGCCAATAATTAGACCCAGTATTCTCAAGATATATAGTATCCTCTCGTTGCAGGAGAGATGATGGATCTTGCTCCTTCATTGTGTTATTTTAAAGTACCAGGATTGTTTCTTGTCTTTATTGCCATTAAAATTAAATAATAAATTTTAGGACTGCTTAGCCAAGAGTGTAAAAGCATAAGAGAAAAATAAACCTATCACAGCTGTATTAGGATACTCAATGTTATAGGTTGCATTGACCTTACGATGAGAGCTGGTCCACAAATCAGTGATGGGGTTGGGATTTGCAAAAACAATTTAGGCATTTCAAAGTTCGTTACATTTTTGTAAAGCTTAAAACTTTTCATTATTCCAAAATTCTGTAAAAAATGTATTCTGATTTCCTCCTCAAAAAATTATTGAAAACATTATACATGTTCTCAAAATTGTTTGCTTACCAAAATAAAAAAGGTTCCATTTTTTAAAAATGAAATCAAAAAGGCACAATTTGACTGAACAATTTTTTTAGAAAATGTGATAAGTTTTATATCTCAAAATTGACCATTTTTGCTGGGGGAAAATCCATCATTTCTGATTAGTAGTATGCTCTTCCAAAACAATGCTCTTCCAAAATGATTTTATTGGAGGGAACTGGGAGATATTTTAGTACAATAGAAGCTACTTTTTCAGAATGCCTCCAGAAATGTAAAAATATCCTACCCTAAAGAGACAGGTACCTTAAAGGAAAGCAATTTACTCATGGTATATTCATAACTTACAACATGCACAAGAGGGGGATTTCTTACTGTTTTAAAAATAATTTAAATGGGGGGGAAAATTACTTTCCATTTTGGCTAAATGTTTAGTGCACGGACCCATGTTCACTGTATCTTTCACCCACTAGCGGCAATGGGGAAAATGCATTGAACAGGTGTCCCTGGTTAATAATTATTAAATAATTTAACATTTCTATACTGACTTTTTTCCTGAAAGACGACAGGGTGGCATCTACAATTCATCAACACAATTTTGCAGTGTAATCATTGTAGAGAAACCCTCTACAACCCCCAATTTACTCTCCCCCTCCCCCCCATCTCTCACATTCATCTATTATAGCATATATTCATCTATTTTCCAGAGTCCAGCGATCACCATCTCTATCACCACCTAAGGGCAACAAAGGGCAGCCTTTGGTGTTGCCTTTTGGTGGGGTCCACCCTGGAAAACCTCCCCAGGCAGGGCAGCCAGTTATTTTGAGGTTGTAGGCTAAAAGTGGGGTCCTGTCTGGCATCTAGTGCACTGCCTGTGTTGGTCAAGTGCATCATGTGAAATAGGAGCCAATTCTTGTCTTCCTTTTCCATGAATGGATTACTTCAGACAGAACTTCGGCCCTTTTCTAACAGGCACAAGTGCGTGGGGGGGATGGGTGGAGGCGGTGGTGGGTGGGTGGACGCCCACTCTCACCCACCCACCTCCATGCACGGAGCATCTGCCATTGGTGCCCGCTGCTCCATGTGTGGATGATGGGTGGAGGTCGGTGGAGCACCCCCAGCCGCCGCGGCAATCGCACGGACGTCCCTCCACCCACCCACCTGCATACATGGGCGAGCAGAGGGGTCATCCATGAAAAAAGGGCCTTTGTTTCCACTCTCCTCAGAAGGGTCAGTGCACAACTTGCTGTATGAATTGTCTAAGGCAGTGGTTCTCAAACTGGGGGCAGGCCGCTCAAGAGAGGCTGCAGATGGTATTCTTGGGTGGGAGGGCACGTGAAAAAGATCACAGCTGGCAAAACTCTAGCATTGCGGTCTCTGAGTTAGAGGAAATCTCTAAAATAATGTGATGGCCGGGGGGGGGGGGGGGGTAGGGAGGGGGAAGAGTAAAAGAACATGAGGAAGAGAGCGGGGATGCGATAGGATGGTGTAAAGAAGAAGGGGAAGTGAGGGTGCCAGGTGTGTGTATGCAGTGAAGGAGGGGCTTCAACCACCACAGACAAGAGGAAGGCGGGGCACAGTTCAAAAGAGTTTGAGAACCACTAGTCTTAAGGTAGTCCACCATTTGCAACTTCTGGATAAAGATAATCATTATGGAAAGCAACCTCTCTTCATCATTTGAAGATATTGCATCATGGTGTAATGACATCAGTAGCTTTGAAAAGAACCCTCTCCCAGAGTCTTGTCCCATTTAAGAAGCTATCCCAATTACCAGCATTCCAATTAAGAGGTCCTGGCTGCACTCTACGCAATTCCTGAGGACTTAGACCACCCTTGCAGTGAGGTTAGAGACAGCCCTCTATGTACTGTGGAAGGCCTGCAGTGATTCAGAAAGGGCCTCAACACACGAGGGCCAATGAATCCCAGAAATGACAACGTAAGTGTAGCATCTGGGCCTGCGTGTTAACCACAGTAGCATGTTTGCGTGCACTGCACTGGCTGCCAATAGTCTTCCAGGCCTGATTCAAGATGCTGGTTTTGACCTTTAAAGCACTACGTGGTCTGGGTACCACCTATCTGCAGGAAGCCTCACCCCCTGGGCCCTAAGCCGGCCTTTGCAGTCCTCCAGGGGCGCTCTCCTTGAGGTCCCACGCTGTCGGCCAATATTATCTACCTTGAGAAGGGCGTTCTCGGTGGCCATACTGTTGCTGTGGAACTCCCTCGCGGAGGGGGCCCACCTCTGCTCAGATCTACTCGCTTTCCAGCGGCTATGTAAGACTTTATTGTTCGGAGAGGGAGATTTGGGGGGTGGGGGGTACGATAGCCACCCCGAGCTGCCTAAGGCCGAAGGGGCGGGATATCAAATGTCATAAAAAATTTTCCCTCTTTCTCATGGGTGAGTTAGTTTGTGTCCGTCAAACATTCCTATGTTAGGACAGGGCCCCGATAACCATTCCGCACAGGGCTCTATCTTCCCTGGATCCAGCACTGATGGTGACCCGACCCCAAACACAAATCTGTTTCTCTGGTGTGGTTCTGTCAAGATGTTCACCTGCATCCCCAGGGCAAAGTCCAGTTTTTCCAAGTTGCACCAAATTGTCAAGAAATTTATTTTAATTTTATTTATTTTACAGATTTTTACCCCGCTCTTCTCTATCAGGGGGTGATAGAGAGCATTTTCCCCCCTCCTGTTGGCTTTAAAGGCCCTAGGTCTACATTTATATAAGCAATTCCTTTCTACATTTTGTAACATAACGTACATGCAATGTCTATATTTGCAAACAAAATTACATCTGTGATTGAACTATGATAGGGGTGAAGATTTCTTCATCCATATATTTATTTTATTTATTTATTTATTTTTAAAACTTATATGCCGCCCCCTCCTGCCTCAGGCATATCAGGGGGCTCACAACATTTTAAAATATATTAAAATATACAACAATTAAAACAAATTAAAATCCATCCCCACCCACCCCACCTCCCTCGGAAAAGGCCTGGTGAAACAGCCAGGTTTTACAGTGTCTGCGGAAAGAGGGGAGGTCAGTAATTAAGTGGACCTCCAATGGGAGGGAGTTCCACAGCCGTGGTGCAGCTACAGAGAATGCCCTCCTCATGGTGGACACCCGGGAAACCTGGGGCACCCCGAGGAGGACGCCCCCGGCTGACCACAGGGGCCAATCCAGGACCCAGAAAGTGAGGCAGTCCTGCAGGTAGGTGGGGCCAAGCCGTTTAGGGCTTTAAAAGTCAACACCTTGAATTGGGCCCAGAAAGCTATCAACAGCCAGTGCAGAGAACGGAGCACTGGTGTAATGTGCTCGCGTCGGCCTGTCCCCGTCAAGAGATGGGCTGCCGCATTCTACACCAGCTGCAGCTTCCGGACCAGCACCAAGGGTAGCCCCATGTAGAGTGCATTGCAGTTATCCAGTCTCAAGGTAATAAAAGCATGGACGATTGTGGCCAGATCCGAGTCCAAGACATACGGCCTGAGCCAACGCACCAGATGTAACTGGTGAAATGCCCCCTTCACCATAGCCTCCACCTGGTCATCCAGGCAAAGCTGCGGGTCCAGGAGCATCCCCAGGCTCCGGAACTGCGAAACCAGGGGAGGGTGGGCCCCATCAATGATTGGGGCCACTAACACACACACCCCGGCCCTCCCCACAACCATCACCTCCATCTTGTCAGGATTTAGTTTCAGGCGGCTCACCCTCATCCAATCCCCCACAACCAACAGATATCGGGTAAGCACCAAGACTGCCGGGCCTGAGTCAGAGGGAAATGAGAGAGAGAGCTGTGTCATCAGCATATTGATGACATCTCACCCCAAACACCTGGACAACCTCCCCCAAAGGCTGCATGTACACACTGAACAAGAGAGGGGATAAGATGAAACCCTGCAGAACCCCACACGTGAGGCCCTGGGGCGAAGTTGAAAACTCCCCCAGGACTAAACGATGGGTTCTCCAGCCAGGAAAGAGCGAAACCATTCAATAACAGTCCCGCCAATCCCTGCCCGGCCCCGCAGCCGAGTCACCAACAACTCATGATCAACAGTATCACATGCAGTCGAGAGATCTAACAGGGTCAAGCAACCTCGGTCCAATTCACGGGACAGGTTGTCAAGCAAGGCCACAAGCGCAGTTCCCATAACATAACCCTGAAAATTGACCTGGTCCAAATGCTCCTGAAGCTGCTGAGCCACCACCCTAAAAAGGGAAGGTTAGAGACTGGTCAATAGCTGGCCAGAGCACCAATGTTCAAAGACAGCTTCTTGAGCAGGGGCCACACCACCGTCTCCTTGAGACAGTCCAGCACCCTGCCCTCCCTAAGAGAGGCATTGACTATGCCTGCCAGCAACGGCCCCAATGTCTTCCGGCTACCCTTAACTAGGCAGGATGGGCATGGATCTAACTCGTAATGGATAGCTCGCACAGTTCCAAGGGCATCCCCCGCATCCGAGGACAACACCGCCTGAAACTCATCCCACAAAACAAGACAGGATGGGGCTCCTACTACCTCTGACCCGTCCTCTGCTAAAAAAGTTGCATCAAAACCGTGGTGAATTTGAGCAATTTTTATCTGCAAAGAAATCCACAAATAAATCCATAGCGAGCATTTGATGATTCTAAGTCCAGGCGGAGGGAGGCCAGACCGATCAGCCCCCTCACCACCCAGAACAGCTCAGCCAGGCAGGACTTAGTGGACGCAATGAGGGCAGCAAAGAAAACCTTCTTTGCTGTCAGCACCGCAATGGCATAGGTACATAACCAGACTCTATGCCATAATTGGTCAACTTCAGTACGCGAGTGACACCACCGTCGCTCTAACCACCGCCCTTCACGCTTGATCCACCGCAGCTCCTCCATGTACCATGGGGAGCTGCGTTGTTGGTGCTTTGGGAGCGGATGCCTGGGGGCCACACGGTTGATGGCCTCAGTCAGCACAGAATTTCACATAGACATGAGGTCATTGAGTAAGCAGCCATCTAGGTCCAAGGAAACATCCCCTAGAGCTATCTGGAACCTTTCTGGTTCCATAAGCCTTCAGGGGCGAACCAACCTAACTGGTTGCACACCCTCCCAGGGGCCGACATGCGCCAGGATACCCGCCTGGAGGAGATAATGATCCGTCCATGACAAGGTCACAGTTGACACCTCCCTCAGTAATGGAACCCCTGCCTCAAGGCCTGTGCAAAATATCATATCTAGGGTATGTCCCCCCAATATGTGTGGGGCCCACTACTCTCTGAGACAGGCCCATGGTTGCCATGGCGGCCATGAACTCTCACTCTGCCCCCCCACCCCCAAGACTGGTATTGGCATGAATATTGAAATCCCCCAGAACTATCACCTTGGGGGACCGCAAGACCACCTCCGACACCAGCTCAATCAGTGCAGGCAGGGAGGCTGCTGTGGGTGCCCGGTATATCAGCAGTATTCCCACTCTGTCTCCGGCCAAATCAAACACCAAATGGAGAACCTCCACACCCACAACAGGTTGCACAGAAAATCTCCTCACAGAGAATGTATCCTTTAAAAATAATGGCTACACTGCCCCCCCGGCTCTCCAGCCGTGGCTGATGCTGCACGGAGTATCCGGCTGGAACAAGGTCAGCCAATATAGGCCCCGACTCAGTGTCCAGCCAGGTCTCGATAACACGCGAGGTTGACTGCCTGGTCCAGGATCACCTCCCAGACCATAGTTGATTTATTAGCCACCGAGCTCACATTTACCAGCATCAAACCAAGGCCCAGGGTCCTCTCATCTCCGACCGCCTGTTTGGAGGCCAATGAGCGGGACAGATATACAACATCTGTCCTGTTTCATGGATCGAACCTGCCTCCCAGAAGGACCATCATTCCCCCGGCCCAGCATGACCCCTATGGCTGCAGCCCCCCCCCACTTCCCAGTCCGCCCCCCCATCCTCCTCTGCCACCAGAGGATTACCCCTCATCCCAAGGGCTGCACCCCTCCCTCACAACAAGGTGGTCAGCCCTTCCCTCCCTAACCCAATCCCCCTGCCCCCTCCCTCGCAAAGAAAACAACCCGTCCCCCCCACCCCATCCCTCTTTAAACTACAGGGCAAAAAACCTCCCACCAGTATCAATGGCCCTTCCAGTTCCGCAAAGTCTAGGGCCCTTTAGTACAGTCTTTTAAAATCCAGTCATGTGCCCTGGCCCCGCCACCCTCCTCCAACAGGGCGAGGGGGCTGATAGTACATGGGGCCACACGATGACACAAATCCCCGGGACCAGATCCTGGCAGCAGCAGGTGTGGGACACCTCAGGGCTGGGCGGCAGGTGTATTCTCCTATTCCCACAAATGGCCCACTAACAGCCAACGCCCTTTGTGCGTCGCCCTTTGGGCCGGCACCCTCTGGGGCCACCCTTGATGGAAATACCTGTAGAGGGGGGGGGAAGCAGGTGTTACCATGCAACCCCTCAGGCAGCACACACCCCTCCAAGCAGTGTCCAGTCCACACAGCCCCTGCAGCATTGGGGCCTATAAAGCCCAAGTAACAGGATGAAGAACACAGGAGTTAGGAGGGCAAAAGCTACCTACAGGTTTGCTCCATGCCACATCTCATCTGCAGCTACAGTTTCAGTTTATAGTGAGGAGGAAAAACTACCACTGCCCCACCAGGCTAGTTGTTCAGAAGTGAAGAAATATGGCTAGCCTCACCTTGGTTTGACAAATGCAGGCTGTGGGCCCTTTAAGAATGCCTGCTTGTCATCTTGGCCACACCCACTTCTGAGACTATAAGAGCACTATGATCTGGTTTCAAGGCAATCCGCTGTAAGCTGCCAAGGAAGAAGGAGCTCAAAGGAAGTAGGCTGCAGACTGGAACATTGCTGTGGTGCTGACCTGGCCTAAGGTTGAGGGCTGGGAGGAATGCCTGACATAAGGCTGTGATGGAGGCCTGGGACTGTGGGTGTTAATAAACAAGACAATAGCCTACACCAGGAGGGTGTTCAACCTGTGTTCGTTGCCTGTTTATTAGGTGGCCATGGGATGTATGCTCCCGTGTGCCACTGAACCTCCACTCATGGTGGAGTCCTGGGGCATCACGGGCCCATTCTGTGGGCCAATCCAGGCCAATGTTTGCCCATGTGTCCGCCCCCACATCTATTAGGGCACACACAGCCTCTGTGCGGGCAAAGCACCTAGAGTAAAGCACCCAGTGCTCAGAGCAGCGAGCACACTCACTCTCCCCGGCACGTCTACTGTTTTGTTTTGCTTTGGAGCACTCAGAAACAGGGCTCCCAAAGATTGGGGGTTGGGGGAGGGAGAACAGGAAGCAAACAGCAGGAGAAGCTTCCTAAACCCAGAATTCCCCATGGCTGTGAGTCATGAGGGAAGGGGGTGGGTAGGGCGTGGCATCTGCCTATTTGTTGGGTTTGCTGTGCAAAACCCCCTCAGTTGGCACTGCCTGGACAGAATATGGGACTCCTGTGGGCTATCGTCTGTTTGTTTTCACCCTGTGAGCTGGGAATGGTCTTGGCCCACAGAAGTAAAATACTAGAGGTGAAAGAAATATCCAAGAGGAGCGGGTATGTGTCCTGTTCCGCAGGCGGATGTTGTTCAGTTCATTAGTCGTTCAGTTTGGCTGTTCTGTCTTATTCAGTCCAGTTCGGTTGTCCATTTTTGGTCTGGTTCTGTTATGTTGTTCAGTCTGGATGCATTAAGTTGTTAGGCCTTTTTTGTCTGGGTTGTTCTGGTTGTCCCTAAATTTAGATTTGTTAGAAAACTGCACAGGCATTTCCAGCCAAACCCCAAGCTGAACCAGACAGGAACAGAACCCCTTACAAACTGGGCTAAACAGGGACTGAATCCCTTACAAACCAGACTGGACCCCACAATCTTGAACTAAATGCCATGAACTGAACCCACCACCACCTGAACACCATCAAACCAAACCAGATCCAAACTGAACCAGGCATATCGGAGCTCTGCTCCAACTTGAACGTTCAGCCTCTGATCCTGTTGGCATAATAAAATACACAAATAAGATACTCAATATTTGTTTCATCTCTAGTCAAGACGCTGTAAATAAACTGAAACTGGTGACGGGAACCTTTTGTTTGTGAACTGTTTGGGCTGATCCCGCTGGGCCTCGGAGACTACCGGCAGTCACCTGGTCGCACTATGGATTGTCTGTAGTCCATCACTAACTCTTCAGGTCATGACAAGATGCATTCTCCAGGATTGGGGGGCGCTGTCTGCATGTGTACTTGTGTATATATAAACCCAATATTTAAAAAGGGATCCAGAGGTGATCCTGGAAACTACAGACCAGTAAGCTTGACGTCTGTGCCAGACAAAATGGTGGAAACTATCATTAAGATGGATTTAGCAAAGGTAAGTCATGCCTCACTAATCTGTTGGAATTCTTTGAGGGTGTAAATAAGCATGTGGACAAGGGAGACCCAGTAGATACCGTACCTGAATTTCTAGAAAGCATTTGATAAGGTCCCACATAAAAGACTCTTGAGAAAATTAAGAAGTCATGGGATATGAGGTAGCGTCTTACTATTGATCGGTAACTGGTTAAAGGATAGGAAGCAAAGAGTAGGACTGAATGGTCAGTTTTCACAATGGAGAGATGTAAAAAGTGGTGTGCCTCAGGGATCTGTATTGGGACCAGTGCTGTTTAATGTATTCATTAATGATCTGGAAAAGGGTGTTGAGGTGATCAAATTTGCTGACGACACTAAGTTATTCAAGGTAGTTAAAACACGAGCAGACTATGAAGAACTGCAACAGGATCTTACAAGACTGGATGCCTGGGCATGTAAATGGCAGATGAGATTTAATGTGGACAAGTACAAAGTGATGCACATAGGGAAAAATAACCCAAACTATTATTAATAATTAATTTATTATTATTATTAAAGCATTTAGTATCCTGCCCCTCCTGCCACAGGCAGCTTGGGGCGGCTCACAACAATATATATTGACAATTAAAAACATAAAGCTATAAAACATTATTATACCCCCATCCCTCTCCTTCCCCCTCCTCCCCCGCCCAATCTCCCCCGCCAAACGTCTGGCTGAATAGCCAGGTCTTACAGCTTTTACAAAAGGAGGGAAGGTCCGGGGCCAGACGCACCCCCACCGGAAGGGAGTTTCACAGCCTCGGCATGGCTACCAAGAATGCCCTCCCCGTGTGGCCCCCCGGAAAACTCAGGGGATCACAAGGAGGGCATCCCCTGGTGACTGCAGGGGCCAGTCCACTACCTGGGGGGAGGGGGGAGAGGCGGTCTCACAGATAGGCAGAGCCCAGACCATTTAGGACTTTATAGGTTAAAACCAACACCTTGAATCAGGCTCAGAAGACTAGCGGCAGCCAGTGCAGAGAACAGAGCACAAGTGTAATGTACTCCCAGCAGCGCAGTCCCACCAACAGACAGGCTGCCGCATTCTGCAGCCTACGGGCCATCACCATGGGTAGCCCCACGTAGAGTGTGTTACCATAGTCTAGTCCAGTCTAGAGGTGATGAAAGCATGGATGATGGTGGCCAGGTCGGAGTCCGAAACGTACGGCTCAAGCCAAGGTATCAGATGTAATTGGCGAAAGGCACCCTTCGCCACAGCCTCTACCTGGGCATCCAGGCAGAGCTGCTCATCGAGGAGTTCCCCCAGACTCCGTACCTGGGGAACCAATGGAGGGCAGACCCCATCAATGATGCGGGCCATTAACTCCATTGTCTTCCCCACCAGCATCACCTCTGTCTTGTCGGGATTCAGCTTCAGTTGATTAGCCCTCATCCAATTCCTCACAGCCGTCAGACACCGAGTAAGCACGGAGACTATGGGTGTTTTCAGATGTGACAAGATCACAGTGAACCACCTGAATACCCACATGTGGTCACTGTGCCCTGCACGTCTGTTCGGCGGCCGCCAGATGTTCGCCACGCTGAATACCTACATGTGGTCACTGTGCCCTGCACGTCTGTTCGGCGGCCGCCAGATGTTCGCCACGCTGAATACCCACATGGCATCGATTTCAACCACGCTTCCCGGGTTACCGGTGCGAAAATCGGCTGAAGCGTGGTGAAAGTGATTCCAGGCAGGCATCCAAAAAAAAGTAACGTCTGGTCGGCTATCATGGCCTGGAATCCCCAGTGGGATTCCGGGCCGTGGTGAACTCGGCCAGACGCTGCAGAGGCATTGGCCTCGCCGCCCGCCCATCTCCCCGGAGGGCGGGCGGCAAGGCAGCGTGGAGGGGGCGGGGCCGTGCGGCCGCACATTGTGCCGCAAAGCCCCGCCCCTCCCTGATTCCCCGCCGGGATCCCCGGCACGTCTGTTTGCCGTGCCTGGGTGATCCCGACAGGGAATCTCTGGGTTGTTTTCAGGACGGGCGAAGCCACTCCGTCACGTCTGAAAACACCCTATGAGTACACAATGCTGAGTGCTAAGCTAGGAGTTATCACTCAGGAAAAGGATCTGGGAGTGACTGTGGACAATACACTGAAATCCTCAGCGCAGTGTGCAGCAGCAGTCAAAAAAGCAAACAGAACATTAGGAGTTATTTGCAAAGGGATAGAGAATAAAACTGAGGATGTCATAATGCCTCTATACAAATCAATGGTGTGACTGCCCCTGGAATATTGTGTTCAGTTCTGGTCGCCCATCTCAAAAAAGACATACAGAGAAGGGCAATAAGAATAATAAAGGGTATGGAACTGCTTCTGTACAAAGAAAGGCTTGACAAGCTGGGTCTCTTCAACAAGCTGCACTGCTGTGTTTGGTGCTGGGGCTGTTTGGATTGGAGGAGCCTGTTTGTCACTCTGCTTCTCCCTCCTCCTTCCCCAGGTAATAACTGCCAGGGCGGGGCCCTGTGGGTGCCAGCCCGAAGGGCGACACCCAAAGGGTGTCGGCCGTTGACTGGGGCCGTTGACTGGGCCGGGACGCCGGGGGCCCCTCTGCTGGACAGACATCTATAGTTTGTGTAGCTTATTTTGTTGTTGTTGTCACCACCCCATTAATATTATTGCTACTGTTGTTACGGGGTGGTGGTTTTTATCTTGTTTTTAACTTATGCTTTTAAGGGGCTTGTGGGGATGCAGTGGGTGTGGGTTGAGGGTGGGGGGCATGGGGAGTGGGTTAGGGTGGATAGGGCCTACCCCCCTGGTGAGAGGAGGGGAGGTGGCCCTTGGGGAGGGTTTGGGGGACTCCCTGTGAGAGGGGGAGTCCTGGGGAGATGGGCCTTGCCCCCCGGTGAGACGGGGGGGCATGGCTCAAGGGGACTCCCAGTGAGAGGGGGAGT
>QEPC01001524.1:4612255-4626654 GCA_003113815.1 Sphenodon punctatus
CTGTGGAATTCACTCCCGGAGGAGGCTCGGTTGGCTCCCACTCTCCTGCTGTTTCAGCGTATATGTAAGACCTGGCTGTTCCGTCAGGCTTTTGGCGGGGGGTGGGGGTGGGGATGGGGGTTTTCCCCATGTAGTGTATTTTAAATTGTTTTAAAATTTTATTATTGTTTTAAATTAAATGTTGTTCACCGCCCCGGGGCAGGAGGGGCGGGATATAAATTAAAATAAATAAATAAATAAATAAACTTAGAGAAGACTCAGAGGGGACATGATAGAGGCTTATAAAACCTTGAGTGGTGTAGAACAAGTAGATAGGGAATGGTTATTTACCCTCTCAAATAGTACTAGAACTAGGGGACACTCCATGAAACTAGCTGCCGGCAGATTTAAAACAAATATTTATTTTATTTATTTATTTTTAAAATGTATACCCCCGTCCCTCCAGCTAAATAAAAGGAAATACTTTTTCACTCAATGCATAATTAGCTTACTCCCCCTTACCTCTCGGACCTAAGCTCCCAACGCACTCCTGCACGCGCTCTCCACTCTTCCTGTCCACTCCCTCAATCTCCCTCATTTCTCCTGCTCACCTAACCGCCTTCGAGCCTTTCCGCTCGCTGCCCCCTATGCTTAGAACTCCCTCCCTACCCTCATCTGCCTTGCCCCCTCCCTCTGCTTCTTCAAATCCCTCCTCAAGACCTACCTTTTCCTCGCCGCCTTTCCCAATGCCTACTAGCTGTTCCCCGTACACTTACTGTCTGCCCTCCTCTGCTGACTGCTGCAACCAACCTGATTGTAACCAAGCCAAGCACATGCACCTGAGACTTTGCATCCATTTGAATGTTTGTTTGTCTTCTCCCCTGTCTCTCCCACTGTCCCCTCTCCCTGTCTCCCCCTCGACTTTTAGATTGTAAGCCACAGGCAGGGACCGCATCCATTTCTATGTTCTGTACAGCGCCAAGTACATGACTGGCGCTATATAAATGTTTATAATAATAATAATAATAATAATTAATAATAATAACTTATGGAATTTGTTGCCAGAGGACGTTGTCAGGGCCAGTAGTATAGCTGGGTTTAAAAAGGCCTGGATAAGTTCTTGGAGAGTAGGTCAATTAATGGCTATTAACCAAGTGGCTGACGGGACTAACTTCTTACTGTCGGGAGCTAGGAGTGAACAATGGGGAATGGATTGCCCATTGTGACTAGTTGTTCTCCCATGCGATCAAGATTGGCCACTGTCAGAAGACGGGATGCTCAGCTTGATGGACCATTGATTCAGGATGGCACTACTTAAGTTCTTATGTAACCCCTATTCACATCACGCTGGGGGGCTTAAACAGAGAGCGACAGTATGTAAGATGATACCTTTAGCTGGGAGTACTTCTGCTAGCAATTTTTGTGCAAGTTCTTGAATTTCTTCAGAGCTGGCTAGACGTTGTGCTTAGGCAGAATTCATTCCCTTTTCCCCCCATGAAAGTGCTGTGTTGTTTCTCATTATAAGACAGCCATGTTTCACTTGTTTTTCATAAGACATCTTTTACTATTCCAACCAGTTGTTTAATTTTTCACAAGGGAAATAATATAAGAATGAGGGTAGATTATCTAATAGTTCTTATTGTAGAGATCGGGGGGGGGGGGAGGGGGAGGATGAAGAATTTAAAGCTGAAATGGGAGGATGAGGTTTAATGGGGAAATGGGTTTTGCTTGGTTTTGGAAGCTGGGGTGTGTGTGGAATGTTACTGTTGGCTGCTTTCTTTTTAAGTGGGGCCACTTAATGTTGAGCAGACAGTTGCAATACAGTCATAACCGAAAACTCTGCTTACTTTTTCCTTCTAGCCTAGAATACTGGAAGGAATCGTGATGTCAATCTCATAATGTCACTTGAAAAGAATAATTGGTTTGGATTATTTCTTTTAATTGTCCAACATCTAGCATTTCCTGAGGGGCATTGTAACAGGTCCTCCTCAACATGCATGCACACAAGCAGCAGCACTGGATCCCGGAAAGCTGGAGCCCTGTGTAGAGTGCAGTGTGGGGCAAATATTAACACAGGAATATTTGAGGAACATGCACTGATTTCCCCATAAGAAAAAGGAAAATATTACCATAATTAATTTTTGATGTTCAGTTAAACAAATATCCCCTTCAGACTGACTGTGGCCAGGGCTCCCTGCACTACAGGCCTGTGTTACACATAGGTTATTGCTAGCATACTCATGGCCCTCAAGTGTAGGATGGAGCTCTCCTGAATCAGTGGGGACCCTCCATATGCTGACTCTCCCTACATTTGAGGCTCCATGGGCCTTTATTTTATGCCAGTGCTTCTCATACTCAAGTGGTTTCAAGCTTATTCAGAAGCACCCCATGTACTGTGGGCTTCTGTGGGGCCTTGACTGCACTTGTCGAGATTTGGCGCTAACAAGAAGGGAGATCGATACAGTTACACCTTTGTAAAAGGGAAGGGTACACTTATTCTCCTTGTTCACCCAATACTCCGTGTTCCTCCTTATTTACTTCCTCTTCCCTCTGTGGAAATGGACACATTGATGAGGCGAGAGTAACTCTCCCTCTGTGTCACTGCATTTAGCCTGTACATTCCCAACTGCCCATGGCTAGTTTTTTATATAGCTCTTTCTCAGTTCCTGGATTTGTTGCCTGAATCCAGTTCCTACCCCCGCAAGCACTGAGTTCAAGGTAAGGGAGTAGAGATGAGGGCATGCACGCATACAAGAGTAAGGGACAGATCCATGGCACAGATCTTTGTACCCTTCTCTTCTGAAACTAGGGGTGTGCATGTCATTTTTTTAATTGCAATAACGATAACAAAAATTATCGAAATAACAAAAATGACAAATACCAAAAAACACTTTTTGTTTTTGAAATAAAGGGAAAAAACTGAAACGTATTTCTGGCTATAACGTCTTTAATTCTTACTCAGTTCTGGTAAAACTTGGGGAGATTGTATCCCTAATGGAGAGCGCTATGTGTACCAATTTTCAAAATGATTAGATAAAGGGAACCGATTTTAGACACAATTGAATGTTGTAATTTTAAGAAAAGCTCCATATGCATTCATGGCTATACCTTTATTTTCCATGAAACCTGTGAATTATGTCCCTCTACAAGCTTAACACTCCTGCCAATTTTCTGAAATATTGGATAAAGGGTCCTGATGGTATGACATGAACTTGAAAATACATTTCCAGCTGTAACACTTTTATATTCCATCCTGTGTACAAGAACTTTGGCAAGAATGTATCAAATACCTTCCCTGTCATCTCTGCCAAAGTACAGGACAATTTGATAAAGGGACTCACTTTTACAAGCAATTGAAGTTGTCCTCTTGAAGACCGTTATTTGGATAAATAGCAGCACATGCAGTGCCAGTCAGAGGCAGGGACCTGGCATGGTAGGGGGAGGGAGTATGTGGAGCAACCCAACAGACACATTCACTAGCCAATTACTGCATGCTTCCAGCTTTACAGGACTAATCGGTAATGGCTTTGAGATGGGCCTAGGGCGTGGACCTCAGGCGGGCATAGAAGGGACATAACTGGGGCTTTTGGGATAGCATCCCAGCAATCAGGAGACATAGTTTACACTTCCAGGCTGGCCAGTTACCACAATCACATCCTGCAGCACTGTGACAGAGGACATAAGAGAATCTCTATTGTCTCTTTCCTAAACAGATGCTTCTGAGTTCCCAGTAAAAAGTGGGAGAAGAGATGTTGGGATGGTCACAGCACAGAATGAGGATATTTGGTTGACATTTCTGCTGGCCAATTGGCATCGTAAACCAATCTTATACCACAGTAACACGTAAGAGAATCCCTGGCATAGGTTCATTGATTCCTTTATCCAATCTTTTTGGTGTTTGGTACACTTAATTCCTTCCATTGGAGGTATATTCCCTCCAGGTTTCAGCCAAATATAATGAAAAACAAAAAGGTTACAGCCAAAGATGTGTTTTCCATTGAAACCAATGGAAAACGAAAAGGAAAATTTGATATTTATGAAAACGAAAATGACATTTAAATAACAAAAATGAAAAATCACATGGGCCCCTGGTGTACACTTCTATCTGAAATGCACTTGCTCCCCCAACTAATATGTGGCCCTTGGAGTTTGTACTAATTTTCAAAGTGGCCCTTCGGAGGGATAAAGTTTGCCTCTTGGCAGAGATGGTTGTGGAAAATACTGAAGTACGAAGGAACAGCGTACATGTAGAGTTGAATGGAGAAGGACCCTCCTTGAGACATCCAACCTCTCTGTTGCAAGGACAGAGAAGCTGGGCCTTGGAAAGCCTTATAAGCAGCAGCTGAGGGGCCCCAAGGGAATTACAGCAATCCTTTTGTTAATCCTGGCTAGCTGGAACTCCTGGGCCAAGTATGCAAGCACACAGAGCCTGTCTGGAGGATGGGGTCCGCATGGAGGAGTGGAACATTAACTACCCTGTTATCTGTTGGAAAACAAACTCCACAAAGCGTAGAACATCTAGTGAATTCTTAGACACAAAGTAGTTGAGATGATATCTTTTATTGGCCCAGCTACGTTTGGTGAGAGTATGCCAGCTTTCAAGCTATGCAGGTCCTCCTTCGGGCATGTAACTGTCTGAGACTAAGGCACAAAATGAGCTAAGGCCACGTTTAGATGGGACATGTCCACCCAGTGGCCACATGTGCAAGCACCTGTCTAAAAGTGGCAGTGGGTGGAACAGTGACAGACTGAGAACTATTCCTTTAGCCAGCATCATTAATTATTATTATTATTTGCAAGCATTTCTATAGCGCAAGCAATGTACCTGGTGCTTTACAAAGTAATGGAATAGACACGGTCCCTGCCCTACGGCTTACAATCTGAGAGACGGGGGGGGAAACAGAGGGAGAGACAAGGAGTGTAATATTCACAAAGATGCACGGTCCCAGGTGCTACACTGAGAGTGATGGCTGGCTGGTCTGTGTGGTGAGGATATGAGTACACAGACCTCAGGTCTCATTCTCCTTGAGATGAGGGCTTGAGCCAGACGTATAGAGAAAAAATGCAGCCAACCCTAGACACAAAAGAATCTAGCTATTGTTGCTGCCTTTAAAATCTTCCTGGCAGAAGGGTTACATAAACAGTCATAATAAAATAATCTAAATTGAGGAACTGGTGACTAGGATTCATTTCTCCACACCGTTTGATCTGAATCAAGCCCATTTGATGTAAGACTGGAGAAAATTATGAAACCCTCATGCAGCTCAAAGTAGTGTTGACTTAAAACCAAGCAAAAAATAGCGATAACTAAAAGTAGCTTATCTCCAATATAAAATGAAGCTGATTGATAGTGTGGATAGGAAAGAAGAAAGATACCGAAGATGAATCGCTGCCAAAATATCAACTCCAGGTAAGACACAGATGATATGGAAGCATCAGGGAGTCTTGGCAGTGCAGGATGCAGTATTCCCCCTTCTTCCCTTTCTCTCTGCTTTGCTGTCTTCATCTCCGTTTGTCACCTTGTAATTACAAGGAGCACACTTCTTAAATTGGAATTCCTTCATTTGTAACCAGGATGAAATGTATTCCTTCCAAGGCTCGGTGTTCTGTATGGCTAGATGTGCTAGACTAAAAGGAAATCTTGGAGGGCTATTGATACTGCATGGACATTGAGTTTATCTTTTGTCATTTTGTTAGTAGAACAAACGCCGCCCTCATCTCCTCCCAAAAGAAAGTCCGATTCAAAGGTGTAATTTACACTGGTGGCATGACTATATTGCAAGATTTTAAAAATATAGAGGATAGAGAACCAGATTGTTGTTTCATTAAACAGCATTAATACTGATACTCGCTCTTCTTTAATGGAATTCAGGCAGCTTACGACTTAACACAGTTCCCAAATTTTTTGACTGTGTGACCCCATGTTGAGACTTAACTATAAACCCATGGCCCCATACAGCAACAAAGACATGCAAAGTATATCAAGATATATTGGATTGCAACCCCATCTACAGATGCTAAGACTCCACACTTTTGGAACTTGTTTCTTATCAGGAACTTGGAAAAGTTTGGACTCTGCCTTTGTAAACTCTGCCCTTCCTAACTCCTGCTAAGCATCCCCACCCAGGTTTATCCCCCACCTGTTATCTGCAAATTCCCAGCTTACTGAAACCAAGCCAAGAACGGGTACCTGAGTTCTCGCATCCTCATGAATGTTGCCTCCCTTGTCTCTCCCTCTGTTCCCCCTTCCCTGTCTCCCCTCCCCCTGTCTTTAGATGTAAGCCCTCGGGCAGGGACCATGTCTATCTTATTCTTTGTAAAGAGCCAGGTACATCGCTGGTGCTGTATAAATGCTTATTATAATAATAATAATAATTAATAATAGACTGCACATAGGATATAGTATAATTTTGCCTATTTTATTTTTTAATACATCGGTTTGTGTTTGTTTTGTGTTAAATTCTTGGGGGGAAGATTTTTAAAGTAATAGAGCCTTGTGCACTGAACTGCTTTTGGGACTTTTAAAAAACTTTTGAAAAAATAGTACCATTAAGGGCCTCAGTACTTCAGATTCATTACAGCTCAAAGGCATCTTGTTTTGAAGATGGGGGCATCTATTGCTTTAGAACCACGGCAGCAACCATATTCAGTTTTTCTCCAGACTCTTGTTTTGAAAACATTTGCCCACTTGAGTTGCAGAGTTATCTGCAGATTTGATGTCCTCCTCAGTTTTACTGTTGAAAATTAAATCAAAAATAAATGAGGAAACTGAGGTAATAAGGTTACTTGTGTGAAAGTAATAAATTACATAGCAATCTATGTTTCCACACAGGATAACAACAAGTCTCTCTCATTTTGGGTCTTTGACATGAATTGTCCCTCATATTTGGTCTTTGAAAGGCTGAGAGAGATGACTCTGTGCACAAAGCGTTGACTGTATTCAATGTGAAATTAACATACATTGTGTGCCAGTGGCCACTGAAGTAACTTGAGGCTGAACACTTTCCTATGATGAATTATTTATCTGGTGTAAACTTGTCTCATACAGTTACCTGGGGCCAGGATATAAGGTTCAGTCTCTTGAGAGACAAACATTTGTTACAGATGTGACTAGGTGGTGAACGTGGTAGTGAACATTCAGTGAAAAATACGATCCCCCCCGGTTAGTGGAACTGAGCATTGGGGAACAGATACGTAGCTAGGTAGGAATGGGCCCTGGAGCAGAAGATGGAATGTCTCATCCCTGTTGGGGCAATCCATTCCAGTGTGCATATGCCAGGGGTGGGCAAAGTTCCCAAGGCCAAGAACTGCATGCATATTTCTTCACATCACCAAGAGCCACAAGATGCATTCTATTGATCATGCCTTCCCCATATCTTGTGGACGGGGCAGTGCTGCTTCCCCCAAATCTTCCCCCTCCTATCAAAGCTCCAAGACAGCCTGGTGGGCTCAGGCAGCAGCAATAGTGGCACAGGACATGTTCCCCCTGCTCCCATGGCCTCATGAGGCTCCAAAATGGCGGCTTAGCTTCTCTCTTCCTCCTGAGGAGCCAAATGCCCCCCCCCCTCTCCCTCAGACAATTCTGGAGAGAGCCACAGTACAGGTGCCAGAGAGCCACATGTGGCCCCCGAGCCTCCATTTGCCCACCTCTGACCTAGACATTCTACATGTGTGCGCAACCACCCACCCCTGAACACATGGGCCCCCATGCCGCTGCACTTGCTGCACCTATTATAGTTACATCTATATTATATAGTTTGGGGGAATGGTTAGGGGGTGGGAATGTTATGGCCCTGGGGAAAGTGGGGGTTGTGAGCGTGTGGGGAGGTTGGGGAAATGCCGCAGTGAGAATTTGGGGGAAGAGAGTCTGTGAGAGGGATTATGGGTTGTCTGAGGGTTGGGCTAGCTATTATTTATTTGTATTATGGGATGGTGATTTATAGCAATATGTTTCCATTGTGTTTCTTTGTCATAAGCAACCCTAAGCCTCAAGGGAGGAGAGTGGAGTACAAATTAAAAATGAAATGGAAATGAAAATTCTCTAATCTATTGTAAATAGAATCTATTGTAAAATCTATTGTAAATAGATTAGCACCAATGCCAGACAGTGGGTACAAAGAGACGTAACGGCGGCCCACTTTCGCCCGGGCCTACCAGCAGGTCGGCTTACATGCCACCATATGTTAGCCCAAGACTGCCCCGCGGAGGGGGCGGGAGTAGGCAGCTAGCCTGGACTGCATCCTCAGAAAAACTCAGAGGATGCAGCTCAGGCTAAGGCCAACGCGAGCTAGCACATGTGTTTGACCCCGCCATACCCACCTTGGAGCAGGGAGCTCCAAGGCCAAGTGCCATGACTGGTTGCCATGGCTGTCCATCATGGCAGAGGGTGGGGCGCTGGGAGCAGGGCGGGTACAGGGACGGCTGCTCAGTGCTCACACATTTGTTTAGCTCCCCACCCTACCCGGGCTGTGTGGGTGGTGGGATGGCTCTCCAGCCAGGGGCATGCCTGTTCAGTACACCTCCCCAACCCAGGCCATGTCAGCTGCAGTTTGCCAAGCCAGGGACCCACCGTGCCACCTGCGCGCCTATTTTACCCAGTGTATTCAGACTGATAATAGTACTAGGCAGACCAGTTACATTATTACTGATGGGAATATAATGTTGAGCAATGTGCTTCCCATTTTTTTGCATCTCCATTGTCAGATAAAGTTTCAGTGCGCGGGGGTGATAGGTGTTCTGACTGAGAAGCTCCGCGCAGAGATTCTAGAGGCTCTGAACATTGTGCAGCCTCTGGAAAAATGTGGAAACAAATTCAATTGTGGAAAACTCCCTGTTGAGGCTGCCTGAGAAAGACACTGACTGACGGCTGATGCAAAGCATTGTGCATCACAGAAAGTAATGAAAGGGGTGGGGGGGGAATGCACCTATGAGGAGCTTTAGGATAGGTCAGTTAAAAATCTTAATTGAGACACACCGAATCACACCAAGAAGTTTGTATTCATATCACTGAGAGCCACAAGGTGCATGCTGTCGATCATGCCTTCCCTTGATCTTGGGGACAGGGCAGTGCTGCTTCCCCCAAATCTCCCCCCTCCCATCAAAGCTCCCAGACAGCTGGGCTTGGGCAGCAGCAACAGTGGCACAGGACATGCTCCCCCTGCTCCCATGAGACTCCAGTGGCCAAAATGGCGGATTGGCTTCTCTCTTCCTCCTGAGGAGTCAATTCTCTCTTCCCCCCCTCCCACCGGCAATTCTGGAAAGCGCCACAGCAGATAATTTTGGAGAGAGGCTAAAGAGAACAGGCATAGGCAAGAGAACATGAAGGAAGCCTTCTTTAGTGGCGGGATTTAAAAAACAAAAACAAAAAAACTCCAAACCTTGAGTCCTTGAATTTGCTGACTTTCCTCCATGCTTTGTCTGCTATTATTGTACACTCATAGCATTCCCATATGATCAGCTTACACTCTAATTATTTTGGCTAACTTTAATCATGCTACCCACATTTAATTCTCATACAATAAAAAACAGCACTGTCCTGCAATCGATAGTCCTCAGATTAAATTTATAATACATCCACTAAAATCAAGTACATTCTTAACTAATAGCAGCACAGAAAGTTTGGTGTTTTGACATTTATTTATTTTTTTACCTTCTTAGCAATGTTTCCGTAGAGGCAGTCTGTCAACATGACGGGGTTTTGTAAAAGGGCCTAATCGGCTATTGCCCTATGGATAAAGGAAAAGTAAATTTGTTTAAGGTGCTGGCAAGAACATCTCATTGACAGGATTGACGGCTAATACAATGGCAGGGTGCCACTCACGGCTCAACTTTTTGGCGGGGTGGGGGGAAGGACTCACCAGGGCTCAGCCCAAGGCAATTAAATTCAAGACGAGATGAAGCTCCAGGAAATATTCCCAGCAGGAACGTGCACCCCTAAATCTAAAAGACCAGGAAAGGGCCAATATTGGCCATTTCAGGGTTGGAAAGATGGAAAAACCTTGGATGGTTTATTTGGCTTCATTAATGACATTCCTGCCCCACCTCCTGCGCTGGTCCATCCTATAGATTAAATCACAAGAACTCCTGTTTTATATTTATTCATACAAATGCAAGGTGGCCAAGTGATTAGATATCTAGCTGAAGACTAGGGTTCAATTCCTTGCTCTGACAAGCCCTGGGGGTGGGATTTCTGGAACATAAGAACATAAGCAGAAGCAGTGCCATATTGAGTCAGACCAACAGTCTATCAAGCCCAGCATCCTGTCTCCAACAGTGGACAATCTCTGTCTCTTGGTAGATGTACACAACGGGTCACAATGAGCAATCCATTCTCTGTTGTTCCAGTCCCCAGCCGTAAGAGGCTATGTCCCCAAAACCTACTTATCTAATAGCCATTAATGGACCTATCCTCCAAGAAGTTATGCTGTCCCTTTTAAAAACTAGGTACACTACCAGCCGTGACCACTTCCTCTGGCAATAAATTCCACACGTTAATAATTGTGCGCTGAGTGAAATAACTACTTTCTCTTATTTGTTTTTAAATCTGCTGCCAGTTAATTTCCTGGAGTGTCCCTTTGTTCTAGTAGTGTTAGAGAGGGTAAATAACTCTAACAATACTAGAACATTTAGACAATGAACTACTTTGAATTTGCATAATATAGACATATGAAATGAAGCCCCTCATTGTCCCACATTTTGAGGGTTGCTATCCCAGAATTCAGAGGTATACCATGACGCCATCCCCTGTTCTTGAGTGCATGCCCTCATCTTCACTCATCCCCCCGAGCTCACTCTTTCAGTGTTTGAGGGTAAGGAGTGGTGGATCCATGGGCCGGATCCAGGAATTGGAAAGGGGCCAACTAAAATACAAACTGTGGGTTGCAAGTGACATATAGGTCAGAGATTCCCCAACCCTCAGCCTATATATATTAAGTGCCTTTATTAAGCACCAAAGCAAGAGTGGACTCTTAATAATTAAAAAAATACATTCTTCTCCCCACCCTCTACCCCACAAAAGAACATGGATCATGTACACTGTGGAATCCGGAGCCAATAGTTTGCTCTCCCCAGGGAAATCATTAACAGTTAATTTTACTCATAACGGACCCCAGACACTTCCAATTGACGGTCCCCAGACAAAAGGGGCATGAGTGCAACTCACGACCCCTTATAATATTTAGTACCGATAAAGACATTTCAGCTCAGGCCTTACATATCTGAAAGGCCATACCTCCTCCCCTATCCATCGCAATCTTTGATTGAGGTCAGTCAATAATAGCCTCCCGCTATTACCATCATTTTACAACATTTGTACTGCCAACACCTGCAGAGAGGCATTCTTGGTGGTTGCCTCACAGCTCTGGAACTCCCTCCCCTTGAAAGTTCACCAGGAAAACTTCTGCATCTTCCAGAGGCAGGATAAGGCTTTCTTACTTGGTGAGTAGGGATAGCATTTGGTGAGTAGGGATAGACTCTAGGGAGGGGTTGGATTTTTAGAGAGGGATTATGTTTATATTGGGTTTTAGGTTTCTTGTGTTTTTATTTTATATCTGTAGTTTACGTGCTTTTATGTGCTGTAATCCACCCTGATACCACCTCAGGATAGGGTAGGCTATAAATGTAACTAAAAAAATTGATTTCAATTCCATCCTTCATAAGTTACTGTACAAAGATTAATTTATTATCTTTTACAAGTGAGATAAATGAAGGAGAGGCAGTGAGAGCCTCAGTCTGTTACTTGCCTCATGGTACAGTGGGAGAATAAGTGACTTGTCCAAGGTGCTATAAGAAGTCAGTATACGAGAGGGGTGCCCTCAAACAGACACCCTTAGAACCTGGGTGCAGTGGCCAGCTCCACTACACCACTGCCTTGTTTTGGCTAAGCCCAGATTTCCCATGGTGGGTTGCCATGGAGCCATACCTCTCCTGTTGTCTGCTCTAGCCCTTGCCACACACCCCAACTTCCTGTTGGCTGCTAGTTGGGATATAAGGCTGGCTGGTAGCAACAGGAAGCTGGGCAGATCATCTGGTCAACCTGCCCTTCCTGTATCCTGCCTTGTGTCTGCTCTGTTCCTGCTCTACCCTGCATCACCTCCAGTGCGTCCTGTTCTACCCTGCTTGACTCTAACCACCAGCATAGCAAGGCTGTGGCAGGCCTGGGCTCTCATCCCAATTATGTTCCCACAAGCACAATAGGGCAGGATCACCCTAAGCTTTGGCCTGCCCAGTGCTCCTCACCAGCCTTGACTTCCCCCACAAAGGCTGTGGTGCTGCCTTGGCTCCCAGTGAGGCCCCGAGTGGTAGCAACCCCACCAAGACAGATGTTCTAAGAGTCAGCGGTGTCAGCACCCACTCTGAAAACTTCCTTCTGTTGGATTGTGCAATAGTCACAAGTAAAAGCCCATTGCAAGCCCTGCAAGCTCAGTATGGGGGCTTGTTCAGTAGGGGGACGGTCAGCGGATGAAACAGGTTTGTTTTTTCCTCCTTGTCTCCTCTCTTCTCCTCTCTCTGGCCTCCATCTTGTCCCATGCAGTCTACAGTATGGAAGCATGTCTTCTCAGCTCTTAGTAAAGTTCTGTTTTGAAGAAACTTCTGTTGTGTGTTATTCAACAGAAAGCTAACTCTACAATAGGTTATGGGCCCAGGACATCTTCAAGGCAATTTTGAAGACTACAAGCAGCCCAGAAGTGCAGACTAAAACTCCCAGACAGAGAGGCCTACTGACTGTGAGTAAGAAGGCCTAAATCTCAGCAGGGGAAAGGGAGGGAAGCAAGTATGGCAAGCAGCTCAGAGCTCAGTAGGAAAACTGAACAATGTAAACTACCCATTGTGGAAGTGTAAAGTGGAAATGCTGCTGTCTAAAGATGATCTATAGGAGGTGATTACCACGAACAGACCAGCAGAAAATCACGAGGAATGGAATAAAAAGGACAGGTTAGCAAAGGCTACAATAAGTTTATTGGTAGAAGGTGACCAGCTAATCCATATAAGAAGTGAGAGCACAGCAAGAGACATGTGGATTGCATTGCAAAACTTGCATGAGAGAACTAGCCTGAATAGCAAACTGTTTCTACTGAGGAAACTATACAAAATGAGACTTGGCAAAGAAAGTGAAATGCAGGAGCATATAAATGCCATGTTGGAAGTAGTGGTACAGCTGCGCGGCATTGGAGAAGATATAAAGGACAGCCATGTGGTAGCCCTACTCCTCTGCAGCCTGCCTGACTCTTACAGTGCCCTCATCAATGCCCTGGAGACAAGGCCAGAGGCTGAACTGAAGCTGGAATTTGCTGAAGGTAGACTTGCGGATGAATTCCAGCATGGAAAGGAGAACCTGCAGAATGATCTAAAGCAGGGTAATGAGACTACACTGAAAACCTCAGACAAAGCGCCTAAGAGGGAAACCAGAGTATGCTTCAGATGCAAAAAGGAGGGACCAGTCACAGGGAGGCACACTGACCATACCCATGAAAGATGTGCTCTATGTGCCCAACTTAGAAGGGGGACTCCTGTCCATGAGGCACCTGGCAGCAAGAGGCCTCACCATCCATTTCCAGGGAGACGAATGCACAATTCAAAGTGGGACAAAAGTACTGGCCAGAGCCACTGCAGATGAGCACCTGTACCATCTGAGCACAAGCCACATGATGACTGCATCCACCTGTGGCATAGACGCATGGGACATAGACACCCAGACAGCATCAAGGAAATGCACAGACAGCAGTTGACCAAAGACCTTAAGGTATCAGCATGTCCCATGATTATGAAATGCGACTGTTGCATCAAAGCCAAAGCCACAAGGGCTAAGCTTCCTAAGAAGAGTCAGAATAGAGCCACGAAACCACTTGATCTTGTACACAGCAATGTCTGTGGCCCAATGAAGGTTCCCACACCAGGAAGCAACCAGTATATGGTAACCTTCATTGACGACTATTCAAGGTACACGATCACGTATGTCATGAAAAGTAAAGATGAAGTATTCAACAAACATCAGGACTACGTGACCATGACGAGCAACAAGTTCCAGCGCAGACCAAAGACACTGAAGACTGACAATGGGGGTGAGTTCACAGGAAAGGAAGTCGAGGCCTTCCTGAGACTCCATGAAATTGACCACCAAAAGACAGTGCCATATACACCCGAGCAGAACGGAACAGCTGAAAGGAAAAACAGAACGCTAACTGAAATGGTTAGGTGCACGTTAATAGACTATGGACTACCAGAAAGATACTGGGGAAAAGTAGCAGTTGTTGCTATCTACCTACAAAATTGGCTGTATTCTAGAACAGTGAGGAAAACTCCATATGAACTGTGGCATGGTCAAAAACCTAGTGTGGGCCACATCAGAGTATTTGGAAGTAAGACTTACGTATATATCTCAGAGGAGAAACGTACCAAGCTGCAAAACAGAGCAGTGGAAG
>QEPC01001524.1:4643522-4662210 GCA_003113815.1 Sphenodon punctatus
GGGGGGGTGGCGGTGGGGGGGGTGCGCACTCCCGACGCACACCCATATCCACCCATCACCCACTCACGGAGCCATCCAACAAAATGGAGGAGGCTCCATGGGTGGAGATGGGTGTGTTTCCATGGGAACGGGCACACACCCACCTCCACCTACCGTGGCAGCACACCCATCCCCCACTCACCCACCGCTGCCCATGTAAAAAGGGCCCCAATCTCATCCATTAGAAAATAAATGTGTTGGTGTAATTAATTTTTGATGTTCAGCTAAATATAACATCCCCTTCAGGGATGGAGGCTCCCCAAACTACTGGTGCTGGTTGGGGGATGGGGTTATGTTTCAGGTTAGCTGTAATTTCTGGGCCCCATATTTGAGGGTAGTTCCTGAATCCCCACAGACCCTCTACAATCCAGGGCTCCCTGTATCTGAGGCTGTGTGATCATGCAGACTACACTATGGTGACAACACAACTATGCAGAGAAAGTCCAAACCACTGGAAGTTGTGATCATTCTGATTACACAAGTGTATGTCTATGTATAAAAGAAAGGCCAGCTGTGGTGAAGTAGGAAGGAAAGTATAACAGATTACCCTAAGCACTGACAGGATGAGGCTCCGAGCTTTCCGGCTGCCCTAAGTGTTTGCAGAGTGAGACCCTTTAGGAATGGTTGCAGCCCAGCCACCTGGCGGATTGTTGTGTTTTCCCCTTCCACAAATTAAACATTAGGCAGGCAGGACCGCAAGCATTCAGAGTGGAAAGTCCTCAGGGCAAGGACTGTCTGCCTTCATTTTTGCATCTTGTACAGCCCTGAACACATTGTTCCATGCTTAACACATAGTAATTATTAATAAAGAAAAGCATGAGAACTGAAACATGGTATTACAGTAAAACTAACTTTCATCTCGCTTTTACAATAGAGCTGGAAGCCAGCCTGAAATGAACAAAGAGCGGCACCGTGAGACGTTGGTTAGAAAAATAGTGCCTAATTAACGCTGTCCGTCAGCCCCACTTGCCGAGAGGCCTGCTGAGCTGTATAAATGGACTAGGTGTGCCTTTTAGCCATCCAATCATTTCATAAACCCACCGAGATAATTTCCCAGCAATGGGGCAAACAAGGAAGGTGTTGCCATTTATCAGAGGAGGAGGATTAAAGTGGATTTGACTGTTAAAGTCAACGTTGTACAAAAACAAACACTGAATTCCTAGGAAGAGACGCCGGAGCAGTACAGTTGTTACATATAACTACAATGCAACTACTAATTCAAATTAGTCCAAAGTTAGTAGCTCCTCATGTCTGCTTTAAAAAAATCAGAGTGGCTGGAGACACAAATTGCCCCTTAACAGCAGTAAAAAGGCTACTTTTTAGAGTATACGCAACTGTCATTATTTCCTGCCTGAGGTTTGGACGAGCTATATGATCATACTAAGTTTGGGTTGAATTTGTAAAGATTAGTTGCCAGGACTAGGGTCGCCCATGCCGCCATCTTTCGTGATTTGACCCCAAGATGCCCATTTTGGCCTATGGGGGTCTCCAGGATCAAACTGCAAAAGGCCCAAGACTGCCCCAGAAGCCATGTCTCCCAGCCCAGAGCTTCTCGGAGCAGGGAAATTAAACTCATTCTCCAGCTAATGATGCACCACCCACTGGATTAACTTGCCTCTCTGCAGCTTCTCTACCCAGGGGTGGGGCAGGAAAGTCATTCATGAAAAGCCAAACCAGCCATCCGATTTTTTCTGGTTTTTGTTTCCAATCTTGAAATGGCCAATATTGGCCTTCTCCTGGTCTGTCACATTTTGGGGTGCACGCCCCTACTGGGAACATTCCCCAGGACTCAACCCATTCCTTGAATCTCATTACTGGGGCTGAGCCCTGGCAAGACCCCATAAATAAAACCCTGTGCAGGGTATGAGCATGTAAGGTTAAGGATGAATACCTTACAGTGTTCCCTAAGGGAAGGAGGTAAGTGCATGATAGTTGAGGTGCGGGGCTGGGTGCAGACAAAGGAACTAAGTACAGGAAATGGGCTCCAAAGTTAGAGGCACAGCCCCACAGCACATGCACAGAGAGGCTCTTTGGGAAGGGAGACTTAGCCTAATGCCCCCAGCTGCCTTAGAAAGGCTTGAGGTGTTGGATCTCCTGGATCTTATGTACTTTTCACTTCAACCTCTTGTGATCATGCTGCTCCAGCTCTCTGCAACCCTGAGACTCCAAGTCCAACCACGAGAATTATCAGGTTAGCCCAAAGCCTGACGATGATGCTTAAAAACCCTAAAATCCCTAAGTGGTGGCAACCCTACATAGAGTCTGAGTGAATAGTCCCCTACTGCAAAAGTAGGCAGCAAGGCTGTTACAAGCTATAAAACAATGGGCAGTTT
Organism: Sphenodon punctatus; assembly: GCA_003113815.1. Taxonomy (NCBI): domain Eukaryota; kingdom Metazoa; phylum Chordata; class Lepidosauria; order Sphenodontia; family Sphenodontidae; genus Sphenodon; species Sphenodon punctatus. Next base: position 4,645,895 of record QEPC01001524.1, read on the forward strand.
GTAAACACATTGGCCATGTATGGAGAGCCAAAGAGAACCTTCTCTTCATCTGAGCAAATTAAAGCTTTCAAACAGGTGAAACCAAACCTTTTCCTTGCTGCCCAGTACAGTAGCATTAATGAATAAATTGTAGGGATAGGAATTATGGGTTTGAATTACTCCGAAACTGTCCATAACAAATTGTTACGGGTTAATCCAAAAGATCCCATAATTACTCCCTGCTAGTTACAGTTCCTGATTTCCCCCCGCCCCAACCCCGGGGTTCTGGAGTTGTACTTACCAGTTCAATGGGAAAAATCAGAATCCATAAATTCGACTCCATAATTAAATATGGAAATCCCAGAGAAACAACAACCAACCAAAAAAAAACCCCGGAAACAAAATTTCCCCCAACAGACCACTGCTAATAAATAGGCCAGCCTTCCACTGGGTTCAGAGGCTTGACAAAAGTGGGTTTGATTGGCCAATACAAGAGGGGAACAGAATGCCACAAGTAGGTCCATTAGCAGCTATTAGCCAGACAGGATCAGGGAACATGACGGGAGCTGGGGGGAAACAGGGAATGGATCCCCCCATTGTGACCTGTTAGGTGTTCTCCCAAGCCACCGCAATTGGCCACTGTCGGAGACAAGATGCTGAGCTAGATGGACCATTGGTCTGACCCAGTATGGCACTGCTTATGTTCTTAGGGTTCCTTTGAGGAGAACAATCTCAGTTTCCTGGAGTTCAAAACTAAGGGATGTCCCCAGTGACTGTGGGGATAGTGAATACAGGACAAGGCAGCTTCTAAAGGAAGTAGAGCCCAGACATTTCGGAGATTTATAAACCAAAAAGCACTTAGAATTGCACCTGGAAACCAAATGGAAACTGGTGCAGTGGACCAAGTACAGGAGTGTGCAGTGCAAAAAGAGCCAGTAAAGATACGAGTAGATGTATTCTGCACTAGCTGAAGTTACCAAATCGTCTTCCATCCAGCAGTAAGGCAGGACGGCATGGATGACTGAAACTGTCTAGAAAAGCATCTGTCTGTCGTGCTGTAGGTAGAGAGTATTCTGTTTTGGAGGACAGGTTTGTGCTAGGTAACCCTTGGGGTCCCTTCCAACTTGACAGTTCTAAGATCCACATCAGAGTGGACACTTTGCCATTTCCTAACCGAACCAGACCCAAATGGAAAACAGCCTCCCAAGCTGTTCTGATTCCTGAGAATCCAGGAATATCCAAGCATCCAAAAAGCTACAACATCAATAAGATGAATATTTTTTCTTCCAAAGGAGGAGCATCTACCCCGTCCAATACGTCCATTAAATGCCAACTTTCCCTACCCTCCAGCATTAACCCTAAAACCCTGTTTGCATCAATCTCCAGTCAATTTATTCCCACCCAGTCAGGCCCTTACAAAGCAAAGGCATTGGGAAATGAGAACGTAGAGCTAACTGGTGCATGCATATTGCAGAGACGCCCACGCATCTTACTATTTCCTCTCGCAGCCTGATAATATTATGTTTTGACAATTGTAGCATGAGAGAGAATAGGGAGTGGGTACCACATTTGCCAACACATCTGTCATACAAACCGTCTAAGAGGCAGACAGAAGAAACACCAAGGATGCTTGTTTGAAGCGTAATTTAAAATATTGTAGTTTTGGCATGAATAGCTGAGAACTGACAGCAACGGGGACACTTCGCTGGCACACAGCAATTAGAAAAGGGGTGGCTGAGTTGAGAACCAATAAGCAGGCAAAGAGGCAGGGCCACAAAGGCCCTTTTTATATAAGATGCACCCACCCATGCAGGCGCGCAGCGGGTGAACGTGCATGCATGCATGCATGTGCATGCATGCATGCGCATTCCCACAAAACATGTATGCCCACCCACCTCCACCCATCGTCCACTCTCAAAGCAATTGGCCAAAACGGCAGTTGCTCTGTGAGTGGGGATGCGTGGGAGATCGGTGTGCACCCGTGTACACTGCACCCACACACCACCCATGCTGCTGCATGCGCACCCATCCCCCCACAGCCACGGTTCGTTTTAAAAGGTCCAAAGAAGAACCCCAATGGGAAGAGGCTGCCCTTCTTTCTCAGAGGTCAAGCTATAAGGCTGAAAGACATCTCTCGTGTTTTCTATTAGTGCTGTTGGTTGGCTATTGCAGGTGGCCCTCATCCTTATGTTCCATTCTATCGCAACTCAACTCAATTCCGTTTGCTAGCATCCCACGATGCTGCGCAGTGGCGGTGCCTGTAATCCAGTGTGCTGATCACCTGAGCAAATGGATGCTCCTAATCCAGCTGTTGTGCAGGGAAAGCCAAACCCAGAGCCCCAGGCAAGCAGGGCTTTTCATTCTAGATCAGCCAGAGCTAGGGATGTGCGAACGTGGTTCAGAGGTTCGGACCGAACTCTGTCCATTCGGACGACCGAACTCGATCCAAACTCTGAACGACCGAACAGTTCGGCCGTGTTCAGATCAAATTCGGATGAGTTCGGTCGTGAAAACGTGAGTGCCAAGCACAGGCAGGCACAGGGAGTGGGGGGGCTGCTTAGGAGCAGACTTCCAGGCACCAGGGGTGGAGAGGTTTGGAGTAGCAGCCAGCCTGCCCAATCATCATCCCTTTTCTCATCAGACCACTGGCTTCGCAGTCTGCGATTGGACATTGGGGATGGGGTTAGGCTGCATAGAGCCAATGGGACTTGTGGTAAGGCGGGCGCAGCAAGTAACAAAAGTCATTGCCCTCTCCCCTTCCAACACCTTCTGAGCTAGTCACTGTTCCTGACAGCAGGCATTTTCAGAAGTCTCCCTCTCGCAGCAGTTTGTGTTCCTAATCCATTGCCATCCTCCTCCTATTTCACCCATCCTACACATCTTCCTCCCTAGTATCATTTATTTAGATTAGATTAGATAGACTTAGGTGTTATTTTTATTTTGTACCCATCCCGGTGTTCTTTCTCCCTACCTTCATTGAATCCTCCCCTCCTCCCTTTATATATTCCATCCCTGATTCCCTTCCCCTGTTTTGGGATTTATTTAGAGTAGGTTTAGATAGATTTAGGTTTCATTTCAGTTTTGTACCCCTCCCTGTGTTGTTTGGTGTGAGCTATCTGTGTCCTTCCCCTCCCCCCCCCATCCCTGTGTAAGATAGATAGATAGATAGATATAGATAGATAGACATTGTAGGAGTTAGCTTAGTTTTAGAGATATATACATAGCTAGTGTGTAGTAATTCAGTTTTAATATTTTATAGTGTGTTTGTAGGACTAGGCCTTTAGATATTAGATAATATTCCATTCAGTTCCATAGGTTTTAGAATAGTTAATAGCAGTTAGAGTTAGTGTAGACAGATATATATAATATTAGATTACAAGTTTGAATAAATAAATAAATAAAAATATAAAAACGATACCAATACCTTACTCCGCCGAACGTTCAGCCAAACCGAACGCCGCTAAACCGAACGACCGAATCCGAACTCGGTTCCCAGACCAAACGACCGAACCCAAACTCGGTTCCCAGACCGAACGGCCAAACTACCGAACATCTGAACCGCATACTTTTCGCACATCCCTAGCCAGAGCTGCTTTTCTGCTTGTTGGAGTGCCACTCACATGTGCGGTGTTTTAATGTCCTTCCTGCATTATGCGGAAGGAGCAGGAAAGGAAAATTGCCCTGGTTACACCTGGGTTTGTGCAGCAATACATGCAGGATAAGTGTTCCTTAGGCAGGATGTTTCCTGCAACCTAAACCGTTTGCACAGCTAAAAGAAAAGCTGGCGCAAAGAGAATACTGGATTTTTCATATTGTATAAATTCAGGATAAGTGTCCCCAATGTGGACAGGACTGCTAGTCCTGTGCAGGTCTTAGTCATAATCACATAATGTGGCATTGTCGGCAGTGTCCTCTTCAGACAACTACACTGTGGGTTGCATTTGTGCCTATTGCGCTGGGCACACCTACCAAAAAGATACTGCTTGCCCCAAAGATCTGGCCTGCCCATTGAGCAGGGAGGAGGACATGATAGAAACCTGTAGCAAATGCCAAGAGAACCGTTGTAGGATAGATGCAAAATTGGCCTTTCTAGGATGACGCTGCAAGTGCTATGGATGCTCGTGTCCTTTTCCATTCTATTACACTTTTAAAAAAACACAATTTGGACACCAATCAGTAACAAGCCAGTTTATTAGTTCACTTAATGTTTCCTCATTTATTTTAGGAAACCCTCCTCAGAAATAATGACCGTTTTTATTATTTAGTTATCTTGCGGGGTACAGATAGGGGAGGTAGTTAAAAATAAATACGAGAATGAAGCATCCTGACCTTCAGATATCCTGGAGAGCATATTAATATGTACCGTGCTCACTTATCAGCCCACAAAAAGGGTGCTCTCTCTCATCCACCTTTGCAAAGCATGAGCAACTCCATTAACATCAAACAAGTCACACTAGATTTGCACCAGTGGAACTGAGAGCAGAATTCGGTGCCTATAGCTGCAAACGTCAAGCCACTTACCCAAGCAGTTGATTACTTTGCAGTAGGGCTAATACTCGATTCTCACTTTTCTCGATGAGAATCAGGGTTTTTGACTCGTTCTTGCAAACGAGAACGAGCCAAGAATTGCCCTGACATTCACCAAGGAAAGTTAAAATCTTGCCCTCCCCCCCACATGTTTTGGTTTTTGTTGTTTTGGTGGGTTTGGGGGGGGTGTTAAAAAACTTTTATTCACTTGATTGCCTCTCTCCGAGTCCAGGGCTACTCCGGGACTCCTCACCGCCCTCTCCGCTTCTCTGCAGGGGCAGGTGAGGAGGCAAGTTCTCTGAGGAGGTGGCCACCTCACAGCAAACAAAACAAAAAACACTGTGCATGCACAAAATGGCCACCAGGCCTGTTCTGCGCAGGCACAGCCCTTTTCAAAATGGCCACACATGCACAGAACAGCCATGGCACTCCCTTCATGCATGCACAGACCAGTTTTTGAATTTTTCTTGAGAACCTCAAGAAACATTGTTCAATTCTTGTGAAAATCTCATAAGAAATGAGAGAGGTTTTCAATTCAGCCCTGCTCTGCTGCAACTGGTTTGAGGATTACAGCCATAGAGTAGAGCAGGGGTGGGGAATCTTTTCCTTCCCAGAGGCCACTTTGAAAATTAGTGCATGCTCCAAGGGCTCCAGAGAAGATGAGGAAAGAGGTTGTGCACAGGTTACACAAGCACGCTCATGTGTACTGTTTAGGACTGGGCTGTCATACTTTATTCCCTAGCTCAAATATTCCCCTGGTTTCTGCAGGTCTCTACCCAGGCTTCAGCCTAGCAGCGGATTCAAAAAAACCAAGCAAAAAACCCAAGGCTCTTAGATGCACCTGAGTATTCCTCTCTTTGTTTCAAGGATTCCTTCTTGGCCCTTTCCAACCTAGAGTAGCCTCCGAACTTCCAGTTCCCCTTCTCAGTCACCGGATTCTCCATAGTCCCCTTGTTTGTGTATCTCCTCAGCATTATTTACCTGGTCTGTGCCTTCAGCTGGCTAGTAGCTTTCCTTCTATTACCAGCTGGTAATGATCTGGTACCAATGCAACCCTGCACCATGTATTTTTCATACACCTCCTGGATTAAAGGGGAGGTCTGGCAACCCTTCCTGTCTTTGGCTTAAAACAAACATGATCAGCTGCACATCCCAGGAAGGGGGGGCACCCCCAACCAGGTCAGATCGGGATACAGAATGCACGTTTTTCCGGTCTGACTTGGCTGGGGAGGAGGGTCGGGGAGCGACGCACAGCTGGCTGGCTCCACCCCTGCACTGTGGCCAGTGCCCTGCCCCTCGCCATGAGGGGCAGCCCCCCACACCAGGCTGGGGTGGCACCCATCCAATTCAGCCCATTCTGGTCCGCCTGGGCAGATCTCGGGCCTGGATTGTGCTCCTGGTTCCTTCCAGGCCCACATTTTGGGCCCAGCTGCCTACCCACTGGAGTCTGAACCAGACCCAAATCTGGCGGGTCCAGAACAGATGCACAGGTTCGGCACTTGTCCAGGCAGGCCGGAGTGGGCCGAACCAGGCAGCATCACATTTGTTAACACCCATTGTGTGCATGCCTTTGCCCTGAGCTCGGTCTTTCAATGGGCATTTTTACACACACCTTAAAGTGCTGGTCTTTCAGTCTTCTGCGTTTACAAGTCCATAAGTAAGTTCCGGATGCATTCTTCACACAAACAATGCCCTGAGGCAGTTCCTGGATGCATTCTTCACAAAACACTGCCATGGGGCAGCTTAAAGTAGCCACAGCTGTAGATGTGAGGGGCTGCCATGGAAACCAAGTGACCACAGCTGCCTGGAGCAAAGCAGTTTAACCAGGAGAACTTTTTACACACAGAAGTTCTAGGAGAAGTTCTATGCAGAAGTTCAAAGAGCCAGATGTTTAAGATCTGGGTGAGTGATTTAGACACACAGAAAGTTCAGGATGTAACAGCAAACATGCAGGAGAAATGTGTGTGTAAAAACACACAGTGCTTCATCTTTCAATTCAGTCCAGGTGCCGGATCCTGGAATTGGAAAGAGGCCAAATAAAATCTAGCCATGGGCTGCATTTGGCCCCTGGGCGTAAAGTTCTCCACTGCTGGAGTAGAGTTTGGGCCCTATTTCTGATTCTAGAGAAGGAAAGTTGTGTAAGTTGCTTAATGCTTACCCTCCATCTCTGCAATGTTGGACAGAAACCCTCCCGTTGCAAATGGAAATTGTCCATGCATCTCGTCTAAAGATCCTTTGTCTGGCTTGCCTATTCTCTTCTCCTGAGCAGAACGAATGATGCAACAATATATTCGAATGGACGTCCTTACAATTCAAGTTCAGCAGTGCCCCAAGATACAGGATATTGTTTGTCTGGGCCCTCGCTACTCTCTTCATTGCCCCCTTGATAAAGTGCCAGGCTCTACAACAGCAAAGGGCTCCTGTGCGGGCTACTCCACTACTTAGCCATTTAATTAACTCATAAATGGATTAAGTACAGTTTAATTTAATTCCATGGGAAACTTGCACCCACACCATGGGAGTGCGTTGCTTTGGAGCAGTCAACGCCGTATGCATGTCTCTTTTTATTATTACACGCTGCTCCTTCTCAGACCCTGCGTATACGTGTCTGTCTCCCCCCATGTGGCTTTTCTAATCTCTTGTGTTTAAGCCTTCAGAAAGCCTTGTGTATTTATACTGGGTGAATCATTGCTGGATGCCTGTGCAACATGGAAACAGCTATATATCTAAAATTCACATACGTGCTTGAATTTGACCTTAAGTATGTGTGGCCGGGCAGATTTTGTTGTTATTATTCTTGTTGTTGTTAAGATTAATGGGAATTTTTTAAATTTTTTTTTAAACAGGGTGCACAGTCCGCTTGACTGGGATGCATTAAGAGCGGCACTGCCATCCTGAGTCCCCAGACTGAGGCCATGAAGATCTCCCTGTAGCCAATGTGACTGCGGAGCAGTGACAATTCCATGCACATGCCTTCCCCAAGGAGATAGTGTCACCGAGAAGAAATTGGCCTGGAATGATAATCTGGATTATCCAAAAGGATTGATAATAGGAACCAGGTCATAAAAACAGGAGGGGGACACATCCCCCTTCATAAATTTGGAATGAATATGCTCCCCTATAGCAAGCTTGCTCCTAGTTTACCCCTCTTAGAATCCTAGAATTGTAGGATTTAAGGGTAACTCAAGGGTCATCTACTCCAACCTCCTGCTTCAAGGCAGGATACCCTGGTCCAGATTGTTTTTCAAAACATCCCAGGAAGAGATTCCAAAACCTCCCTGAATAATCTCTTGCAGGGGCTGTGCCTCAGTTTCCCAAAAGATAAGGTCCCAGTTTTGCACTTCTTTAGTCACTCAGGACCCAATTGTAACCCGCATTGTGTGTGCATGAAGGAAAATAGATGTGATACTGGCTCACTATGGGCCAGGACTCACTGCACGTCTGTTTCCCCACTGGCCCGCTACTACGCTGGGGTGGATAGGCGGCTGGCCCAGAATGGGCCCTCCAGATGATCCCGGGCACTCATTCTGGACTAAGAGCTGCCCACATGGGCCAACGTATCTGTTTGGCCTCTCCATCCCCACTGTAGGGTGGAGGCCACTATGGCTGCCTGTCATGGCGGGGGATGGGGCACTGGGAGCGGGGTGGAGGCGGGGCTGTTGGTCCACACATATCTGACACCACCACCCCCCTACTTAGGACGGGTGGGCGACAGGAAGGTTCTCCAGCTACAGGCATGGATGGTTGGTGTCCCTCCCCAATCGGGGCAGTGGCAGACAGTGCTTCCTGTCCTATGCTGGGGAACTGCCGTGCTACCTGCAGATCTTTTCTCACCCTCATGTTGCGCATGATGTTCACACTTTGTGTGCGTTGCACAGAGGTTGCGCACAGGTTGCACAAACACACTCGTGTGTACTGTTTAGGGCTGGGCTGTCATGCTTTATTCCCTAGGTCCAATATTCATCATGTTTCTGCAGGTCTCGCGACCCAGGCTTTAGCCTGGCAGCGGATTCATCTATACAAAAAAAAAAAAAGCAAAACCCCCAAGGCTCTTAGATGTACCAGTGTATTCTACTCTTTGTTTCAAGGATCCCTTCTTGGCCCTTTCCAACCTAGAGCAGCCTCCGAACTTCCAGTTCTCCTTCTAAGCCACCAGCTTCTCCATAGTCCCCTTGTTTGTGTATCACCTCAGCATTATTTACCTGGTGTGTGCCCTCAGCTGGCTAGTAGCTTTCCTTCTATTACCAGCTGGGGCAATCAACCATCTTCCAGTTTGACTCCTTGATCATTTGGCTTCTTAGAGGCGCATAAGAACCTAAGAAGTGTCATATGGGTCAGACCCATGGTCCATCGAGTCCAACATCCTATCTCCAACAGTAGCTCGAAAGAAGTACAAATACAGGTCATGGAGATGTGACCCATCTCCTGCTAACCACTCCCAGCTACCAGTAGCCAGGGCTTTAAGCCCCAACAAGTAGGCATGGATGGCTCTGTCCTCTAAGGCCACTTTTAGACGATCACGCTGTGCGCTTCCGCAGGGCTTCAGAAACCCCACGAGGAGCGAGTACACGTGACGCCGCCAGCAATCACGCTCCTGATACGCCCGCACATTCTTTTCACACCGCGAATGACCTACCTCGATCAGGCTCCCAGTCAGTTCGCGGCTTGAAAAGAATGTGCAGCGCCATATCAGGCTCGCGATTGCCGGCGGCGTCACGTATAATCTCTCCACGCGGGGTTTTTGAAACCCCGCAAGAGTGCACAGCGTGATCATCTAAAAGTGGCCTAAGAATTTATCTAGTTTCCATTTGAGGCTAGTTATGCTGCTGGCTTTCACTGGCCACACCTGCATTGTCCACTGAGTGGGGAAAGTGTTTCCTTTTGTTAGTTTTAAATCTGCCTCCATCTAACTTCAGAGAGTGTCCACTTGTCCTCTTATTGTGAGAAACGGCAAACAGGAAATTTCCCATTTACTTTTTCCACACTGCTCATGATTTTATAAACTTCAGTCATATCCCCCCTTAATCACCTTCTCTCCAAGCTTAACAGCCCTATTAAGGAAAGCTTCCCTCTTCACAGGGAAGCTGATCCAGCTGTTTGCCTCTGCATGGCCCGCTCCCAAGGGGGTCACACTTTGCAATGACCCGCCCACTGCCCAGAGAAGAAGACTACTTACTTTTTTTATTTATTCAAGTTTCTATCCTGCCCTTCCACAAAGGCTCAGGGTGGCTAACATGATGTATAAAACATAAAAATCCATAAAAGCAAAATTTAAAATTTTTTTTTATAAAACCCCCAATCATCCCACAGCCCCACCAGAAAACACCCAATACCACCTCCACATATCCCACTCCAACCCCCCTCACAATCCTACCCCCCAAACCCTCCAGCAAACCCACCATCCCCTATCTCTACCAGCCAAATGCCTTTACAAAGAGAAGGTCTTACACCACCGCCCGAATATGCTTGGAGAAGAGACAACCGAGGGGATATGCTAGAGGTTTATACAATCATGAGTGACATGGAACGAGTAAATAAGGAGTTATTATTTATCTTCTCAAATAGGTACTCGAGCTTGGGGACAATCCATGAAACTAACTGGCAGAAGATTTCAAATAAAAAAAAGAAAGTATTTTTTATACTCGACGTACAATTAGCTTGTGGAATTTGTTGCTAGAGGATGTGGTCAAGGCCAGTAGCATAGTTGGGTTTAAAAAGGATTGGATAAATTCTTGGACAATAGGTCTACTAATGGCTGAACGTGAACAGGAGGGAATGCATCACCCCATTATGATTTGTTGTTGGGTCCTTCTCTGAAGCGACCAAGAATGCCCACTGTCAGAGACAGGATGCTGAGCTCAATGAACTGCTGATCTGACCAAGTGTGCCTGTTTTTATCTTAAGTGGAATTGTACTATCTGTAGTTGGGGGTCCCCACTCTGATCGCAAACAAACTTATGTCTGTTGGTTTTGGGGGGTCATGAGATTATATTTAAGACTCAGACTGGGATCACATAGACAAAAGGTTTGGGAACAGCTGAACTAAGGGCCTCCACCACTTTACAAAAAGTGCTCAGCTCTTCGTGGGGCTAGTCTCATATCTATACCATTCTAATGCAACAAGTATGTTTTCAGTAACTGTTACACTGGTTTCCCAAATGAGAGATCGACACAACATTTATAAAGGAAAAGCATTGTCTCCAGAAATCTAGATGACAAATTAGACGTTCTACATCTCACAAATATATATATTACGCAGTTTTTCCTTTGTAGAACAAAGACCTGAGCCATTAATTTTAGAACAAAAGGCAACAATTTCTGCTGAGTCGACGGCTGCATAGACAGCAGATGACATAACTCAAGAACACGCACCAGCCAAGATGGCTTTGAGCTGAAGCTCTCATGTGGGTTTTGATAACTTCTGGAGAACATTAGGAAACATGCACACACTTGGAAAGAATTTTTAGAATTAATTTAAAGTTGGATTATTGGGCATTAATCAATCTTTAATAATAATAATAATACTACTATATATATATATATATATATATATATATATATATATATATATATATATATATATATATATATATATACATACACACACACACACACACACACACACACACAAAATTTCTTAGACCATGAACTTCAAACCAGTGACTCCAGAGAAAAGCGATGGCTTAAATGGAATTACTCAGCATAAACAGCTAAAGGATCACAACCCAAGTTGGCAAAGATCCTTCTGAAGAATGATCTATCATCACACTGATATTCACAAACCACCTGCAGCTCATCATCAGGCTATAAAGCAAATCCTTCAAAGAGAAACTTTGGTGCCCTTCAGATCAGAAAAGAAAAAGAAAGAGCTCCCCAATTATTCACTCTATTCTGAGTCAGCTACCTTGCAAAGGGAAAAATAGAGCAGTTACTTTTGATAGATGCATATGTTTTTACTGTCTGTTATAGAGCTGAAACAAATGGGGGTCTTGGCATTTGTGTATATTATGTGTTTTGGGGTAGCCTGCCGAATATCTGAATAAGTATTCACCATGGAAATAATATTTGCGTAACCATTTATCTGGGTATTTCAGTTGGGTTATTTTGGCCACCTTGGTATTTTGGATATTTGCTTTCACTGTTTAGTGCTATCACACACCAGAGACGCAATCCACAAACCACTTAGGCCCTCTTCACATGAGATGCCCGCCCCCCTCGCCCACCCACATGGGCAACTGGGTAGGTGAGGGGCGGCGTCCGTAGCCATTTTCACGTGTGCGGGTGGGTGGGCGCCCGTGTGAACGCCATGGCAGGTGCAGGGGGATGCCTGTGGGAACACCGCGGGTGGTGGATGGGGGTGCGTGTGTGATCCTGCACTCCACCCACCACCCACGCATCAAGCAACGGGCGTCAATACCCGATGCTCCATGCGTGGAGATGGTGAGTGGGGGAGGGGTCTGTGGGAATGAACCCCCAGGCATCACCTACCCACCGCACCGCCAACCCATCCCCCCACCCATGTGACAGTACGTGGGGATGGGTGGGGGGTGCGTGTGTGCTCCCATGCTCCACCCATCTCCACCCATGGAGGCACTGGGGAAATGGAGGTACCTCCGTGCACGGAGATCAGTGGAGATGAGTCTGCATCCATGTGCCGGGCCACACAAGCACCGCGCACCTGCCATCGCCGCCACCCATCCCCCACGGACCACAGCACCTTTGTGGTCTGTTTAAAAAGGGCCTTATTCTCAAGTAGCCCCATTGAAGCCCCAAGGTGCGCTACAGCACTAAGTGGTGCTGAAACAAAACCAACCAACATGCCAAAGGGGCTAAACTAACCAAACTGAAATACCCCAAATGGCTATTGATTTCCAGAAATGAAGCGGAAACCAAACACTGGTGTTGAGACACTTCTGATCCTATTCAAAGCGGGCAAAATCATTGGCTCCAATAGTCATCCTGACTAGCCTTCCCAGCTCTCCTCTCTTCCATTTCTTTGCTCCATGAATCTCTGGTCACAGGGAGCTGAACCTTTGCAGGAGCCCATTTCCCTCTACCATGGCAATGCCCAGGCTGCCCCATTTTCTTCTCATTCCATACTGTGATTAAAATAACCTTTTCAGTAAATGAACTGCTGAATTAGCGTGATCCTGAGTCGGTTGAGGTCAAAGGCCAAACGTCAGTGGGTGAGGAAAGATTGCACCTGAACGTTGCTTGCAATTACTTACTCCAGAACAGTCCCACCGATTTCAGAGTAAGGTGGGACTCTCTGGCCTAATCCACCCATCACAAAGACCTGCTCTGTGTGTGGGTAAATCCCTGCAGGATCCATCCCAAGATCCACTCCAGCCACACACTTTCTCCAAGGACTTTTATTTACAGTGACGAGTGTCCACATAAAACGGGCCATGCAACAACTGCTCATGTCACAACCCCCTGCTCCAAGCCACACGGGTCTGGACAGCACCAGTTCCAGTTGCCTCCCATCCCAGTCAGTCCTCAGCTCTGTGGGGTTGCAGGGCACCTGGAAAGGCAGCTTCCTGCTCCTGTCCCAAGTCAGATCTCAACCTAGACAGTTTCTCCTCTTACTAGCAGAATGCAGGTCCCTTTCTGGGCTTTTGGCTGATTCCTAGGAGACAGCAGGCCCCTGATCCTGCATTCCTAGATTGGCTTACCCTCAGCCAACATACGGGAACCCCTGACTCAGCAAGGGCCTTGAGCAGCTTCTGCCTCCTGAAGCAGGCTTCTCTCCCATTCCCGCCACCTGGGGATCCTTCCCTTGAGCCTGCTGGCCCTGTCTTTTGTAACTGAGCCTCAGCTGACTGCCTCAGCCAGCTGGGAAAAATCAGCCATGCCACGGCTCAGCTCTTGGCCAGCAATCGCCTTTAAAGGGACACATGTTTTGCCTTTGTACTCTGAGGCTGCCATGGGATGGCAACCCACAGGCCTTTACACCCTGCCTGGGACCTGGTCCTGCAAGGACTTAGTCACACCACTCCTTGGCCTTTCGGTTGTTCAGGATTCCCAACTACAAAGCAGATTTGATAACACTGGTCTACCTAGCCTGCCAATTTCTCACCTTTCAAAGGAGGGTGAAGCCCTTCCCACCGGCTCCAGCATGGTAGGGCTTCTGGAGACAGCCTGATGCATCCGACATCTCCAGGAGGGGGACTGCCATAGCCTAGGGAGGCCAGATATGCACATTTTAGAGGATACATATGGGAAATACAGGTTGCAGGGCTGCATTAGTTCCAATGCAGCCTGTATTAGTTCCAATGCAGCCTGTATTTCCTGTAAGCATCCTGTAAAATGCGTATATCTGGCCACCCTACCATAGCCACAGTTACTGCTTCTCCAAACTCCAATGGAGAACCCTAAAGCAGCAGTAGTACTGGGCTATGGAGAATCAGCAGAACCCTCTGGAGCTCTCTCTCCTCTATTAAGGAGGAGAAATCAGACGGCAGGGGGCACCAGTTCTGTGAATACTCCACCAGGTGGGTCCTCCATGAGGTGCTGGTACTGCTCCACAGTGCTCTGCGGGGCAATTGCACCAATATGCATGCTTTACCTGTGTTTATCTCCTGCATGGGGATCTGGGGTCAACCCTGTCCCAGAAGCTCCACCCCAGACCCAAAATGCATGGCAGGTATTCAGAGGAGACAGTGAAGCGGTCCTTCTAGCCCAGATTAATTCAACAGCAAGACACACTATCAAACAGCGGACAAGTTATAGTAGCTGCACCTTCTTTGCCCTTCCCAGCAGTCTCTCACCCTGTTAGGGGGGAGGCTGAGGCTGGTACTTCTGCAGGTGGGTGGGGAAGGGGTTGCTGATGTTCTGCTCCCTCCCTCCCAACTTTCAAATCCCTCCTGAAAACTTACCTCTTCCATCAGGCTTTCCCTGGCTCCTCATGAGTGAAACTGTATCCTCCTACCTTCCTCACTCAGAATCTCTTCCCTGTAACTAAGATAAGTATATGCACCTGCATCTTCTCACACTCATGACTGTATCCTTGTCTCTTAGATTGTAAGCCACTGGTCTCACATATTGTGCTCACTTACAACTTAGGCTCCTTGCACCCACACTTTGCCTTCGTCTTTCAGCCACCAAACCTCTTCCTCTGCAGGTTGGTGGCAACACTGAAGCTGGGAATAGGAGAGTGTGAGCTGGCACCTCATTCCCTCAGTTTCCTCTTTAAGAAAGAGAGAACTTAGGAGTCCCGGCTCCCACCCCTTCTCCCCCATCTACTCTACTTGATCCCAACCCTTTAACAGAGAACTCAGGACTCCTGGATTCCAGCGTCTCCACCCCACTCTAACCCAGTAGGCTGCACTCCCTTAACAGGCAACTCAATAGTCCAGGTTCCTAGCTTGTTATTCTCTCCCCTGCTCAGCTCTCGACCTTGTAATAGACGTCCTGGGTCCAAGTCGCCCCTCTAGACCCCACTCCCCTCACAGAAAACTCAAAAGCTCTGGGAGAAATCCAATGTTTTTCTGTCTGTGTCATATGGAACTGAAGTAGGGGGGTGTGTGGAATGACAAAAGAGAGACAGGAGGGGAAGTGGAATAACAGGGAGGGAGGCTATTGGGACTGAAAGGATAGGGTGTCAGCTATGGTAAATGGGTTCAACGATAGGACTGTTCCCCATGGTATCCCATCAGTCTCCTGAATCCGTTATTTCACTCAGAACCTTGTTATTTTAACTATTTCTAATTCCTCTTGCCATTCCACCCATTTACTTAATCTTGCACGCTCTTTGTATTTTTCCCTATTATTCCAACCATTCCACTTACTGCAGCTGGTGCCTTTCTCATTATTTCACACCCTCTTGCCTTCCCCATGTACTCCCAAAGATGCAACTAAGTTGTATTATTTCACAGTCACTTAATTGGATGTTGGAATGACAATAATATTTATTTAGAAACTGGCATTGCTGTTGCCTCCATTCCTTCCAATGGCCATTCCATTTAATTAGTTTCAATGCATACCCAACTTAAAGTTTAATTTAAAATGTATACAACTTTACCCAGCTTCACTGTGTTCGGGGAGGGCAGTGGGGACTAGTGGGTAAGAGGGAGGGTTGTGAGACATTACTCAGCTGTCCCATCCTCCCCAACTGAAATGAAAGAATAGAGGGAAAGGAGGAGTTGAGGGGCCAGTTCATGCCCTCCTGTCCCCAGCTTCAGTGTTGCCCCCAACCTGCAAAGAGGAAGAGGATTGGGGCTGAAAGACGAAAGCAAAGTGTGGGTGCATGGAACCTAAGTTGTAAGTAAGCACAATCTGTGAGACTGTACAATGTCTTTACTGCTAACATGGCATGGACGTTAAGGTGGGAGCCTTAACTTGCAATTTCCATGCTTTTTAGCGCATCATTGAAAATTTCCAAGAGCCTTTACTCGTCTTGTAAACCGGAGGTTTTTTGACTATAGAATATTCAAGTTTTTTGTTAAATACAAAGTGACATTCCATGCTCCCTTGCCACCCCACACCCAAAACGCCCCCCCTGCCCACGCTCCCTTGCCTCCACTACATCCAAAGTGCCC
Source organism: Sphenodon punctatus (assembly GCA_003113815.1). Classification (NCBI taxonomy): domain Eukaryota; kingdom Metazoa; phylum Chordata; class Lepidosauria; order Sphenodontia; family Sphenodontidae; genus Sphenodon; species Sphenodon punctatus. The sequence continues at coordinate 4,661,941 of QEPC01001524.1, forward strand.
CCGCCCCAGCTCCCTTGCTCCCCACACCCAAAGCGCCCCCTGCCCTCGCTCCCTTGCCCCACACACCCAAAGCACTCCTTGCCATCGTTCCCTTGCCCCACACACCCAAAGCACTCCTTGCCGTCGTTCCCTTGCCTCCCCCACACCCAAAGCACCCCCTGCCCTTGCTCCCTTTTCCCCTCTGCCCCTCGCAGCCTTACCCCCCACACCCAAAGCACCCCCTGCCCTCGCTTCCTTGCCCCCCACACCCAAAGCACCCCATCCTCGCTC
>QEPC01001524.1:4682253-4708338 GCA_003113815.1 Sphenodon punctatus
GGTGCTGAAAGGGCTCTCTGTGCCTGTGGGGGAAGGGGATGGGGTATTCCGACCACCGGCATCCTGTGGTGCCAGCGGGGGAGGGGGGGTTTCCACCGGGGGGTTACCTCCTTTAAGTCCCGTGCCACCTCCTGCCACTCCGGCGGGGGATGCAGGCAACGCTGCTGAATAGCTGATGTCCTGCACTAGTGAGGGAGAACATCGGCATGGCAGCGCAGCTCTTCCGGCCTCTCCCCGCCCCTGTGGGGACTATGAACTGTGAGTTGTGAGCGTGGTGGGGTTCTGTGTGTGTGGCTGCGTGTGTGCGTGGGTGTTGTGTGAAAAGGACTATGTAGTGACTCTGTGTGTGTGTGTGTGTGTGTGTGTGTGTGTGTGTGTGTGTGTGTGTGTGTGTGTGTGTGTGTGTGTTCCACCTTCCTGGGACTCCCCCTTGCGTGCTAGCCCTGTCCTATCCTGTCCCCCTTTCCCTTGGGACACTACCCCACTATTCCCCACATCCCCAACATCCCCACCCCCTACGGTGTGCAAGAGGGCATGCTTGTGTATGCTGCGAGTGAAGGGCCTTGTCCTGTAGCCGAGCTACTATTCCCACGTGTGTGGCTGGTACAAGTGTGTGAGCGGGTGGAGAGTCTCGTCTGGGGCCCCAATCCTTCTCACTGGGCCTCACACTGTGAAAACACGTCGTGGCATAAGTGTCTGTAAAGTCAGCCCTGCGCCCCAGTGGCCATCGTTCATTTCAGTATGCAATGGATTTGCACATAGCGATTGTTATGTCTGCTGTCTGGTAATGCCCACAGAGGCCGTGGACTCTGAGCCAACCTGTCTGCTTAACAAATTGGAGAATTTGTCACAGGCAACGGCCATCTGCAGAGGCCACCAAGGCATCTTCAGAGATGTTCTACAACACTTGGAGTATGACCAGAGCATTGGTGTCCAGCACACTGGCATATGTCCAGCATCACACACAGACCCTTAGTGTTGCCCTCCGAAGGCCATGTCAGAGACGGCCCTCATCCCCACCTCCAATATATGGACACTGTCTGTGTGCAGGTGCGTCTATCTATACTTATGTATCTCCCTGGATATTTCATGCCAACTGGTGGCATTTGATCCTGGGCAATTGGTGACATTTAATTTAGGGTGGAGGCAGGCAGGGCGCAGAGTAGATGATGGCAAGTGATTTAGGGGAAAGGGAGATGAAAGGTTTTTGGGTTGCCAGTAGGTTTTTTTAAATAAGATAGCGGCAGGGCTGGAGGGCAGAAAAAGAGCAAATTGCTAAGGCTGGCCTTGCATGCAATTACCAATCTACCTTTCTATGGCTCAGGTCACAACCTCACTATTATTTTAATAATGCACAGGCAAGGGACTGCATTTCATTATAGACAATAACTAGAAGTGGAAATGTTAAACAGCCACCCCGTGCCCTTTTAAGAGCTTCCAGTATGAGGGAGCGTATCAGGAAACATACTTGACAGATTTTACAGGTCATTGTGTGACTCCACTTGTACAACAGGGACACAGGAGCACTGAAATTATGGAGAAGTCCTTCCAAAGGTTTCACACAGTGCAGCAGCCACTGTATGACATTAACTCTGTTCTATTTATTCAGTATCCAGTTGATGAGCCATTTTCTTTCCTGGACCACAAAGGTCAGGTTTTGATTAGTATGGGATTTTCTGTTTAGTTTACATGCAAGATAAATAAGGTTCCTGTTCTGAAGATCCTCCTATTGTCATGCTGGATGCCCACTCTGATCCTCTTCCTCTTGTAAATTTCCTGTTACACCATGAGGTACAAACTGTTGCATTGTAAGCAGTAGAAAAGATACTGTTTACTTGTAGAAATGTTGTTTTGCATGTGTGCATCTAAATGGTCAATAGTTTGCTATTTATTTTTCCCCACGCCATTTGTGAACTTATAGACCTCTATCATATCCTCCCTTTTCTAAGCTGGAAAACATTAATCTTTTTTAGCCTTCTCTCATAATAATATATTTATATTAGGAGATATACGTGCATAGTATGTGCATTTGTATTCTTCTCCAAATACCTGGAATAGGGTATGTCCTGAAGATCGTGAAGGCTGGTATCTATCAGTGCTATTTTATTTACATGGGTGTGTAATGTATCTTAGTATTTTAAAAATTCATATCTACCTGCTGCTGTTTAGAAGCAAACTACTGCCATCTGCTGGACATTAATCATCATGGCACAAATTTTGGTTGGTTTTTTACGCAGCATTAAATTTGACTATTTAAGCATCTGCTAAGAAGAAAATGAAATCTGTGAAGACTAGCAAATAATCTCGCAAATCACCTGGATAGGAAAGGAGATCAATGTTTCTTCACTGAAGTGTAGCACACCGTCTTATCGGAAATCAACAAGGGCAAATGTATCTACTTTGGTGTCGGGAAACATTGCATGGAAAGAATGGTGAAAGGTCACTGTAGCAAGGGAAAATAGGCAGACAGCATTGTGTACTGCAGTAGCTGCCAGAAGGTCATGTGTAAACGAATAGTAGATTTCGTATCCACAGAAATGATTTGCATTTTTAGACAGCTATCCAAACATCCAGATAATATCCACAACCAACGTGGCCTTTTGCATATCCGCTGTTATTTTGGTATTTCCATTACTTTGTTTTGGCTGCTGCACATACACAATAGTGCTAGTAGCCAAAATATTGAAAGAACTATAACTAAAATTAGCCATGAACGACTGGAATAAGCTGCTAGGGACAGCTGTGAGAGCAAAGAACTGGAATCGTTTTAAAACAGAGCTGGATAAACTTAAGATACATAACTTGTGAGGAGTTTTCTGTTTGATGTTACAGAAGGAAATCTTTTTATTTTCTTTCCCAAAATACATTTTCAGGGTTTGCTTGTTTGTTTCCTTTCTTCCTGAGGCATCAAAGTTGTCCACAGCTGGAGATAGGGTTTATGGAGCATTCGGATGCTAAAAATAGGTGTTGGGTGACAGGGTCTAGCTGATCGTCATGTATTGGGGGTCAGGAAGGAGTTTTCCTTTGGAACAAAATGGAAGTCTACTCGGACCTTTCGCTTGGCTCTGCAGTGGGTATGATTCATCACCTCTTTGAGACTTCTGGACATTTCTTTATAAGACTGTTCCCTATTATTTCAGGCATTGGTGAGTCCACTTTCTACTTGAGGCACGTTTTTAATAGGCTGTTTTTTGTCATGGGCCCTCTGCTCTAGGCAGGGCCTTTACCAAGGTTACTGTCCAAGAGTAGGGAGCTCACCGCCCTAGCTCCTACGCTTATGCTGCCCCTCTCTCAACTCAGCCTCGGCCCTTTATAGGACCCGAGCATGCGCCGTTCACCTGGTCCCCACTGAGCATGTCTCCATACTCAGAGTGGGTTACAGAGCTCTACTGAGCATGCCCCAGCACTTAGAGCTCCAAACGGCTCTGAAGCCTCCACTGGGCAGACTCCCTTGCTCTAGCTTGACTATTCACCCTTTTAGGACTACTGTCCAACCCAGGCTGCCTTCTCGCCAGGGGCTGGCTTCCCCAGACCCACGCATGCGCACAGCCTGCCAGCTAGCCCACTCAGCCCCCTTCTTAAAGGGGCTGCAGCCCCAGAGGACTGCTCCCTGCTACAGATATCCACCAAAATTGTAACAAATAATGGCTATTATTTGCTTTGTTAAATCTGAATTGGACAGTGAAAATTTGACAAATTTGACATTTGGTTTATCACTATGCCGCTGAGACAGTGCACAAAGCTTATGACAGGTTGAGAAGGCATCTGAAATTTATTTTATTTATTTAAATGTATATGCTGCCATTCTCATTAAGGCTCAGGGTAACTTATAAACAATAAAAAATGTCTAAAAAGATCCCCTTAAACCCCCCCCCCCATCCTTTCCCCAACCCCTCCCCCCAAAGAGAGTAGATCCAAGAGAACCCCAAGGCTGCAAATGTGAGTGACCATATGAGACTGGACCCCATTAATAATAGGGGTCCCTATGTCTCTCAGGTCACAAGACCGGACAGCCATCATCACTTCGGTCTTGTATGGATTCCGTCTCAATCAGCTCGCCCGCATCCGGTCCCCAACAGCAACCAGGCACTCGGTAAGCACCAAGACTGTAGGATCCGAGTCAGATGAAAAAAAGAGATAGAGTTGGGTGTTCTCAACATACTGATGGTACTTCACTCCTAATCTCCGTACAACCTCACCCAGGAGCCTCAGATACACATTGAACAGGAGTGATGGGACCCTGCGGGACCCTACAAGAGAGTTCCCGAGGGAACAATGAGCCACTGCCCACCACCCCCCTCTGGCTTCTTCCCACCAGGGATAAGCAGAACCACTCAAGAGCGGTCCCGCGCACCCCAGACAGGTCACAGAGCTGTGTCGACAATGAGCCACTGCCCACCACCACCCTCTGGCTTCTTCCCACCAGGGATAAGCAGAACCACTCAAGAGCGGTCCCGCGCACCCCAGACAGGTCACACAGCTGTGTCGACAACACACCATGATCAACTGTATCAAAGGCCACTAAAAGATTGTCTTGTCGATTGCCAAGCAGAGGTCATCAACCAAGGCCATAAGCACAGCACTGGGACTGTGTATATATATGAAGTGGGACTGGACTGGTGTAAATAAAGAACCTTTAAGTGATATTTCATTGTGGGCTGGCTTCTTGCGGTCGTATCCTGCATGGAATCGTAGCCCCTGGGGCCACCCTGTTACAAGCACTATGTGGCCTGAAAGCTTGCATATTGTCACTAAGAGAAGTTAGTTCGATAAAAGAAGTCATCTGAGCTATTTTGTTTTCATTTTTTACGTTTGGAACCAACATGGCAACCACACTATCCCAATCATTCCCAGTACTGTTTGCTTTTTTGACCACTGCTGCACATTGAGCTGTTTTCAGAAATCTGTCCCCAGTAACTATCTTAAGATATTTTTGCTGAGTGGTAACGAAATAAGGACGGACAGGAGTAACACTGGGATCAGACTCAGTAGGGGCTTACTGACACTCACGATATCAGGTCTCAACAGTTTTGACCTGTTGGCATACTTATAACAACTTCCCTGACTGGCTGTTTACTCCAATCCTATCAAATCTCCTCACTCACAATATCCCCGCTTCTGCCATCGCTCCACTTGATCTCCATACTCTTCCCTATGTCCCTTTCCTTTGTCTGTTCATCCAGCTAATCACTACCCCACTACCATCCTAAAAGATGCTTTTCTATGGCCTGCAACACAAGGGATGACAGAAAGTTTCAACCAGTCTATCTTGCAAGCAAAGAACCTTAGGCAAACATTTCAAATTCTGGTTTGAAATTCTGAAATAAAACAAAATCTCACCCAAAAGGTTTTTAAAAAAAACAATTTTTGCACATTTCACTGGCATTTCGAAATAATTTCCAAAATCACTGAAATATCAAAATGATGATATCTGGGATGCCAACGATTGCAACTTCAGAATGAAAAGTCTCAAAATTCACTCTTTCAACGTTCAGGAAACTGTTGGCTTCAACAGGGCTAGGTTTATGGCTTATGGCCTTAGATTGCTGGAATAAGAAACTGTGAAGGTGAAAAACTGAGGCCGCTTTCAGACCTCGCACATATTCCGGCTGCGGGATGCACGGGGATCGGACGGTCCAAAAGCGCCCCCACCCACACGGCTTTGCCAGCAGACACACACAGGGATGCAGAGCTGCATTTCACTGCATGTGTCTGCCGGCAAAGCCACACGGGGGGGGCTTTCAGACCGGCGGCACCCCACACATACACTGGCTGTGCATTCCCTCCTGCAGCCAAAATATGTACGCGGGGGGGAGGGTCTGAAAGTGGCCTCAGTGTCAACAGCTGGAATTTCAAAATTCCAAAATGTCAACATTCTGGATTTTGTCACTTTTGACATTTCAAAATTTTCAATGTTACAGTTTTACAAGCAATTTGAAATTTGTCATGAAAATGACACTGCAGGCCTTTTTGGACCATCTTATTAATTTACTTCTAAATTAATTTAAGACACTTGAAAAATGATGGAATGTGGCACCTTACTGTCAGGCCCTTGCAGCAGGGCCTTAGGATCTGGGGACAAGCCCGTATGGGGGCGCGTTGCCACCACTATACCCGGGGGGCTTGGAAAGGGAGTAACAAACCCAGAGCTGAATCCCCACCAGGACCTACTGTGCTCACACCTCCGGAGCCAGCAGGGGAGTTGGGGGAAAGACAAACAGACGGGGAAGGGTTCCCCTACGAGGGACATCCTCCGCCGCTTGCACAACCAGCAGCGATGGAGCTACGTAGCACAGCTGAGGCCACGCAGCCCTGCCCGGGAACTTCACACTCAGCTGACAGGGCCACGCCCCCTGCTTCCCAGCCACGGTGCTCAGAGCGCTTGCGTCAGCGTTCTGTGCAAGCTGGGGAGGATAAAAGGCAGGGTGCTGCAGCTTCCTGCTTGCCGGTGATCAGTGCCTTGTGCCTGTGAGACTGCCCCCCCAGTGTGTATTGTGTGGACTTCTGGACAATCCTTGAGAGAGTGAAAAAGAGAGAGAGAGCCTGCAGACCGTGACTTGTAAGTACATGTTATATACCCTAGAGCACTTACCCTGGTGTCTCCCCCTGTAGGATAGGTGGTCTATTGTTGGGCCTTGCACTTCACCGCCCTGTGATGATCTAGGCTGGGGTGCAAACCCCAGAAGCCAATTAAGATCCTGAGGGAAATTTGTGGAGACAAGTGTGAGCCATCCACAAGGCGCTCATTCCCTTGCACCCTACACCGTCCCTATTCCTCACACTTATTTATCCATATGGTAGGTGTATCCTGAGCAGTGCCCACAACAACCCAGTCAGTGCTCCACAAATATAAGCTAAAGAGACCAGTTCTATGCACCAGGAGCAGAGTTTGCCCTCTCATTCCGACTGTTGAGGCTGCCAACAAGGGTATTGCTTTTGAAAGCAATTTTAAAAAGTGGACCTGTCTAGTAAGATCTGGACCAGGACCATAAAGATGATTTTACATTAGTCCCATTAGCACGATGACGTTTTTAGGTTCTATCGACGTGGGTCAAAACCACCAGTGAGCCAAGGATGAAAGTCTGCATAGCCCACTGCCAGCTCCCAAATGTTGACCTTATAGCTTCATATCACTTGAATCCACTTTGGTTTGCTATAAGCAACACGAAACAGCCGTAGCATTTCTTTTACCCGTTATTTCCAGTTAGCAAAAACAGCAACATCTCTAGGGGGCCTCTATGGCCCTGTAACTCAGCTAACCACGTGCACCTGCAACTTCTCAACTTCATGAATGTATCCGTGTCTCTACCTATGTTCCCCTCCCCAACATAGTCTGTTCTTGACTGCAAGCTCCTTGTAGCAGGAACCTGTCTCTTACAACGACTGCTCAGTACCAGGTATATTGCTGATGCTGTACTAATAAAATAATGAGGATAATAACGCACCCATTTCAATACCAGTCAGAATTTTAAACCAGACTCTGTCTCTTCACAGATCCTTCTTGAATACATAAGACAACTGTGAACAAGAATCCACCAGTGTGCGGATGCAAGTAGTGTCAATATGACGGAACGAGAAACAAAAGGGACTCCCTGCAGGACAGCACCAGCTGCATTAAACAAGTATCCTTTCTAAACCCATTATTTCCTGGCACTTCCGCTCTAGGGCAACTGTCCAGGCAGCTTGAGAGCTGGCACCATGTCATCATACACAACGGGCATGACTGAACTCAAGTAAAAGACTACGCTTCCCAGCTTGAAAGTCTGAACAACTGTCTTTTCTGGAGGCATGTTAAAGGCGTGAAAAGGAGGTAGAGAGAGAGTTCCACACAAACAAAGCCAGTATTTACTTTGGCTCCCCATGAGAAACTCCCTCAAAATGAGACCAAACAAACACTTGAAGTCCAGCCAACTTCCATGCAGTTGGGTCAGTGGGAGAAAGCGCTAATTTTGTAGGATATCAGCATCACTCTGTCAGGGGGGTCTGGGTGAGGGAAGCTACTCTATCAGGGGAGGAGGGGTGAGGGGACCTATAACCGGGGAACAACCGTAGAAACAGCCCAGGGAACCCAGGTAGGGGAAACACCAGGAAGGGGAAACCTCTCAGCCGGTCTCTTGGATATTTCAAGACTGTTCTCATGCTTATCAGCCAGGGAACCCGGCCTCAGAGTGCACAGCTCATCATTGAGGTTACAGAAGCAAGAGGGAGAGGAAGTCCAGACATGGAAGAGGGCAGAGGGGTTCTAAGAGCAACAAGAGGGAATACAGGCTAGGGGGGAAGCAAGGCAGAGCCAGGGGGAAGCAAGGCAAGGAGGGGGCACAAGCTACAGGGGGATGGGGCAAGGTGAGACTAAGGGAGAACATACAGCTAAGGGGAGAGCAAGACCAGACAGGCTAAGGAGAACACAAGACTGTGCGGAGGGGGGGACAAGGCACGGCTATAGGGGAACATGGGGCTATGGGGAGAATAAGACCAAGCAGGACTACAGGGGACCACACGGCTATGGGGGGCGGGAGGCACGGCTACAGGGGAATAGAGAACTAGGGGGAGAAACGGGGCCAATTGGGACTATGAGAACCACAAAGCTTATAAGGNGCGGGACTATGGGAACCACAAAGCTTATGGGGGGAGTGAGGCACAGCTATAGGGGAATGCAGAGCAATGGGGGGAACACAAGCTAACTAGACATCACCAACACAGACAACTGGGAAGACAGGACAAACCAATACCAGGACACTTATTAAGGGTTCCACACAGGGGAAGACAAGGACTATAGGTACAAACGTACAACAAGAAAGGGAAGAGGTACAGGGTCCATAGGGCTCACACACAACAGGGAACAAGCACACAGGGAGGGATAAACACAAGGAGACGGTAGGGTCCACAAGCCATCTCACACAGACTTGCATACAGGGGGGTAAATAGCAGTTGCTCCCACAGCTTCCTGTGGCCACACCTTGGATTAAACACTAATAGTGGCCAATCAGGAAGCTGGGAGACAGAACAAGGGACACAGGGCACAGCTGGGGAACGGGCATGCCAACACAGGGGAACAGAGACTCAAGAAACAACACAGAAAGGAGAAGCTAGCCGTCTAACAAGGCCTGGGGTGGCACCAGCCTCTAAAGCAGCACCTCCTGAGGCCAAGGGTTCAAGACCCAGCTGTGACATGCTCATTTCAAGCATAAAGCTTCCTACTTTTGACATCTCTCTTTCATTGTTGAAAATTATTTACATGAGAAATAAAGTAATGAGAAATTTGCAAGAGAAGGGGGTCATCAGACAGCATTTTAAGGCCATGACCCACAAAGCAGGTACTCTGGAGCAGTTCCATGAAAGCCCACAGTCTGTAGTTTCTGATCGCAGCCTATGCTTCCTAGTTAGAGGATTTCTTATACCCATCACTTTGGGTCTCGTTCTTGTTCTGCAGGTTGACACATAGGAAGCCAGGTGGAGAAATGCGAGTCATTTGCTGCTTTCTGCTGGGGGTTTTCGGGGGAAGGCGGGGGAGGTGTCCACATCAGAGAGATGGTAGGGAAACTCGTGGGCAGGCTCCCGGTAGTCAAACTCACGAGTAGCTCTGAACGTGGGCGCGGGGGTAAAAGTGTCAACAGGCACATAGCGCAGCAATTTCTCTGATGAATGATAGGACTAGATTTTGAGTCCTGTCATCCGTCAGAGAAATTGCTGCAGGGCGTGCCTAATGATGCGCAATCCCCCCACGCCCACGTTCAGAGCTACTGGTGAGTTTAGTCACCGGGACCCTGCCCATCAGTTTCCCAGCCGTATCTCTGAACGTGGGCAAGTGGCTGTGACACTCATTGTGAATGCGACACACACACACACACACACACACACACAAATAAGTATTCCATTTTCTATACAAAATTGAGAGTAGGTAAACAGAAGAAAATTTTCCAAACATAAAACAAGTTCAGTGAGTTAGAAACCAAGCCACAGGCCCACAGATTCAGTATCTCGGACCACACTGAAGATAATAGAAACTTTGGCTTTTTTTATTTCCTCCACTTTCTTCATGATCATTTCACTGTTTCCATCTCTCCCGTGCTGTCACTTGCAGTCAGGAATGTTCTCCTCCTTGTGAGCTAAATTCCACAAAGCTTCCTCCTGTGTCAGGACCTGTCACATGGCTCCTTTGGCTATTAAACCGTGGGGGCAGAGATCTTCTCTTGTGCTAGTAAAAAGCCACCTGCATCTATGAACGTTTAAAAACTAAATGAAGAAGAAGAGGAGGAAGAAGTGGTTTTAAACAGGGACCATTTCCTTAGACTTGGATTGCGAGAGACTATTGCTACTGCACAAGTAGCAGTTTTATTATTTTACATCATTTCCAAACATACTGTTCCCCCCACATCCCAAAAAAAGGATGAGGGAGCCAACCAACAGATATATTCATGCGGTCAGTGGAGTTAGTTTGAAATTTTCATCAACATTTCATGAAATTTTGTTCCCAAACTTTGTTTTAAAAGTTTCACAAGTTGCCATATCAAAGGTAGTCAGTGATGGCAAAGCATGATGAGCCTTCTTGTTTGGGTTGGTTGCCCTGAAGCAGGCTGGGTTGAAACTACATTTCTTGTAATTCCCTCTCTAATGTTTATGGCAGCCATTGATTTCTAATGGATGGATGCCAGAGCTGCTCTGTGAGTGCGATGTTTTCTTTGAGTGGGTAGCTCCCACGCAGGATAAAAGTCCTACTACAATTAGCATCACTTATTGGGAACACTGATCATTGGAATTTCTGCTTAAAAGAGACTGGACTCTGAGGATGGTTCTTCTCTTCCTAATGCCATTTGTGTCATTTAGTTGGGATGCAAAGGATGAGCAGAAACGGCTTTCCAGAGTGATCATCTTAACTCCAAACTTGCAAACAGTGAACCTGAATCATCTTGCAGCAGTTATACAGAAGAATGGAACACACACTGCATTGCTCCTTCTATAGATGGCAGAAGACTAAGTTCAGCCCAAGGCAGCCCAGCCCCAGAAACAGCACATAACTCCTTGTTGTAAATCTTGTATGCGGTATAAATCGGGACAGCTACTTATAAAAAGGTATAAAATTAACAAATTAAAACAAATATTTGGGATATTTTTATGTCTCTCAAGTTGACCCCATAAATCTGTTTCTACTATATTAAAGCTAAAGGAGATTTTTATTGATCTAAAAACACAGGAGGAACCCAGTTGCTTGGAGGAGAAAGGGCCTGAGCTCCAAACTCAGTGCCCATATGTGTGTATTTCTGATGAAATCTCTCTGCATTGCCTTATACTATGGAATCCTTCTGATTCACAGATCAGCAGAGATCAGGGGTGCCACTCATGTTTTTCCTAGGGGTCCCTTGCCCCCACAGACCATCATGACGGAAAGGGGCAAGAGAGCCCTTTTGCTCCCTCATTTCTGGTGTGGTCCACCCCTTTATAACTAAATAAATACATTATGGAGCATTATGGTGTCACAAAGCTCCAAAGGGGCAGGAACAGGGGACATCCAAGAGGGCAGAGGGTGTTAAAAGTGCCCTTGTTTTCCCCCTCCCCCAGGTGGGAATATACAATTGTTGACAAGGTCTACGAAGTATCCAGCCAATAATAAGTGAACAACGGGCCCTCATCTTCATTTTTAGTGGATATCTTCCTGCTCAGTACATTTAAATCATGGCAAAGAACTGTCTCCGCTCCAAGGAAAGAACAAACAATAGAATGGAGAAAGGGAAAAAATAAATCCTGAAAACCCATCATCCTTGTTCACTTGCTACAAGAGTCAGGACTGATCCAGGGCACCTGCGGGCATGGCAATAGACTCAAACAAAGCATTCCAAGCCAGAAAGAACCTGGGTTCTCATCCAAACATGCATGAAATAGAGAGAGTCACTGGCCCGCTGTGTGCCTGTTCCGTGCCAGCTGGAAAACTGGTGGGAAAGAAGTCAGGCCGCTCTGGCAGGTTTATTAATCAGATCTGCGACTTGCTGAGACGAGGGAAATGGATGGCGTGGCACAACTTCACAGAGCTGGGGTGATGCATGCAGCACTTCATGCCCTTCACCAAGAGTTACGATTAATTGGGCCTTTTCTCTGGAACTGCATTTTCACTGCATTTCTCCCACTGGCGGCAATAGGGGGGAAGCAGTGAACACGGGCCCTGCCTTTATTGTTGCTACTATTTATTGGCACTGCGTTCATGCCTTGAGGATGGCCCTTGGTAAGGATCTGGGCCCAGTTTAGGAAGTGTGTGTGTGGCAGGGCTGTGCCACAAGATGGCGCCTGCCATGTGGGACACGTAAAATGGCCACCACAGGAAGTGGAAGTGTTTGGGGCATGGCTCCAGCTATATAAAGAGAAGAGGAACAGGAAGAAAGGGCAGTCTGCTCCCGACCAGCAGGAAGAACACATCTCCTGGGAGGCTGCCAGAGAAGGTTCCTGACCTGGATGTCTTGGAAGAAGGAGACCTTGGAGTCTGAAGGTGAATTGCTGATACTCAGTCACTGGAATGTGTGTGGCTAAGCTGAGTTGTATGGGAGCTTAATATATACTGTGGACTGGCCAAAGGCTGGCTGCCTGCCCTGGAATTCCTTTCCTAAAAATAAGTAAAATATATAATGCCAGGAAACCCTGCTGAGTTGGGTAGCAAATGAAAGCTCCTGACTCTTAGATCATGAATATATCATAAAAGTTCACTTTAGCCCTCATGTGATCATTAAAAAGGTCACAAAAAGGTCCAAATGCCTACCATTTGCTGATATCAAGTGAGAAAACCCTTACTCATATTGGTGCTGCACCACTTATACCCACTCCAGCACATGATTGCTCCACTATTTTAACTACTTTGAAACAAGTGCAAGGAATCACATCACATGTCATTGGTCAAGGCAAGACTGTTATCTCTCTTGATATTGGTCTATACATACCAGCAAAGCAACTACAGATGCAAAGCCATGATCTTCAAGACATCCTATTAAGACCAGGAGAGTTGCATATTCTAATGGCTGTTCTTTGAACTAATTGATCATATACTGAAAACAGCAGAATTGACAAAAGGTTCATCAAGGCTGGACTGCCAAGTAGTTTGGCAAATATTAGAGGGAAAGCATGTCAAAAGAGGTATACATGCCCATCTAACTGCATTAGAAGTGCTCTATGAACTGTTGTTTGAGGCGTTTTCAAACAAGTGTCCTGCTGTCAAGGAACAACTTCAGGAGAAAGTCACTCATGTGAATAAAGCATGTGCAGAACAAGACACTAAAGCACTTCAAGCTATTCATGATGAAGTGGTAGATGCTTTGAAGTCTGAAGTTGTGATGCAGGAACTACAAAAATTTGAGGATCAAGGCTTGTCAAAAACCACTCTTCTATGCACTTTTGCAGTATATGTAGATGGTGGTAAAACTTTGTGTTTTCATCAGAAGTGTTAGAACTGGAAATTGGGATTTACACCTTAGTTCACTTGATGCACTGACAAAGTACTTTTTTGCCCATGACAAGTGAAACTATGCAAGATCCATTCCAATATATTTGGCCAAGATGAATGAACGGAGGATAACAGCTCCAGAAATTCTAGCAGAATTTCAACAAGGAAATTGGGCAGTCAAGAAGAACACACAGTTCCATTCTGCTCCATTTGTGGTGATCATGCTTTGGAGCAAGTCAACTGCATCATGAAAGTATCTGGAGGAATGACTGGTATAACACTTAATCCCAGCACCCGTGCAAGATTCTTTCTATGCACCTGAAATGGCAAGGTTAGCCAGTGAAGAACGTGACATGGCAGACATAAACATTCCAGGGAATGAACTGTATTATGAGCTGAACCAGGCAACATTACAGAAAATCAATGACAATACACTGAAATTTTTCAACTATTTTAAAGAATCATCAAACCCATTTGAAGAGGATACAGAACAGTTAGTTAATCCTGTAACAAGTCAATAATAACCGAGCAAGTGAAAGTTGACACACTTAGAAGAATGAAGTGGGACAGCAAATGTATGTGCTGTTTGTAGCAAACCGAATACAGCAGAATGTGGTCAGTGTGTGGGACCCAATACCTAATTTGAAACTGAAGATGTGGAAAGTTATGGGCAAGGAAGTAAAAGTGAAACTGAAAGAATGAGTTGTGGAATTGAAGGAGACTAACTCATTGCTTATTCGAATCTTGGTGGTTGCAAGGTCTCATCCTGGAATTCACCTGAAACAGTCAGTAGGGTTATATGAATTTTCAGTCGTGCCAAGATCGCTCTTCGCTGCAGAGGGATCCATGCGTCATTGCTTCAACAAGAGCACTCTCTCTTGAAGATTCTGGAAGACAAACCTAAAGGAGCAAGTACAGAAACTGTCATTGGGTCCAAGGACTCTGACAAGATACCTCACATTATTGCAATAATTGATGGAATGGTGGAACGGCAGCATTTTCACAAGGAAACTTGTATACAGACATGTGGCCAACTAGCTCATACTTTTATTCAATGTACAGAGAGGAAGTATGGGGTGAACAATGAAGTTCATGTGGTTTTTGATAGATATGACATACCTATGTCCTTGAAGAATCCAATGCAAGAACATCGCACAAAAGATTCAGAATCCGTTACATATAAAATTTGTGATAGCACACCAAAGTGCCTATTGGAATGGCAAAACTGTTAGCACACACTAAAACTGAACAAGAACTGACAGTGTACCTTTCAAACTCGATCGTAGAACAGTCAACGGACAAAGACCGACAAACTGTAGTTGCGTATTCTAATGGAGTGAAAGCAACCAGATTTGCAGTTGATCAACTAGCCAGTTCTCAAGAGGAAGCAGATACTAAAATAATTTTGCATGCATATGATGCTACACAAAGAGGAGCTACCAAAATTGAGATGGTGGATGTTTCATGAGAAAAAATGTCAGGCAGAAAAACCGCCACCAACAAAAGATTCCCTTGTTCAGGCTATCCTAAGGGTTCAACACCAAGCCAACATATGTAGCAAACCCTAAAGACATAAATCCCAAGTATTACGGATGGCAAGTAGTTGAGAATCGGTTTGTACTAGTGATGTCTACTTTTCCACCAGCACCAGATGCTATAGCTGAGCTTGTAAAATGTGGTTGCTCAAAAATCAAGTGTGGGTCAGCACGATGCAAGTGCAGCAGAAATAATCTTACCTGATGTGAACTCTAAGCATGCTGCTTCATCTTGATAACAAGCACAAACAGAAAGCCCATTCAAGCAGACGATATTGATACAGACTCAGATATGGAATAGACTTCAAGCATAATTATTGCTATCACTCACTTAGGTTAAATTTTGTGTAATGTTTATATTTACAAAAATAACCTGTAAATCTGTAATCTGTGAATTATTAAACATCTGAATTAACAGAAGCCTCATAAAAATTCAATGTTTTCTCTTGTTAATTCATGAAACACCCAACATGACATACATTTTCATTACGTGACATTTTGACCTTTTTAATGATCGCATGAGGTCTAAAGTGAAATGTTATGATGTACTCATGATCTGCAGGTCAGGGGCTTTCGTTTGAGTTCCAACATGGTAGGGTTTCCTGGCATTATATATTTTACTTATTTTTAGGGACAGAATCTCCACCCACCCCCTCTGCTGTGACTGTAGGGTTGGAACCAAAGATTTTTTGAAAGCCTATGAGTACGTGAATGTTTTGCAATAGGCCGTATGTTTTCCCCACGAAGGGCGCACAGGACCAACAAATTGACCTTTCAGCCCCCTACTAACAGCCCAGCCCAGTTGACATAATGGCTGGGAAATAGTACACTAGGGGAAGCTGAGGGCACAGAAAGCTCTGTGTGGGTGATTACATACTACCTGCCTTACCATATTGTTAGTAAATAATAGCTGTCTGCAAACGCATGGACTTCAGAAAGCATAAACTGGATGGCCAGGTTGGTGTTTTCTACTAAGACAATGCAAAACCACTCTGGTCTCTGGCCAGATGCAGCTTCTAGAGACCAAAATCCTAATCAACTCTGCAGGCTTGGGGGACTCTTTGCAGACTTTGTCTACGCCAGCTTGCAGAGGTGGGCTGGGTCTGCTGGGGCAGTGGTTCTCAACTGGTGGGTTCCAGGAAGTGCTTAGGTGGGTTTCAGAGGCAGCAGCAGAGCCAGGGGTGTGGGGGAGGCAGCAGCAGCAGCAGCAGTTGAGGCTGCAGTGGGGATGGGGAGGTTGTGCACTGCACCAAAGCTTTCTTGGGCAATCTCGCTCTCAGCCCTTCACCAAAGTTTGCAGAGCAGCTTTTGTGAGGCCATCCCTTCCTTCCCCCTCACAGCCAGTGGAGGAGCCCAAGCTCCAGATGAGGCTACAAGACAAGGAGGGAGGAGGTTGCTCTCAGTGGGTGCTTTTAGATGGGCTCTTGCTCCACTACTGCTCTGCCCCATCCCTGGGTGACCCATCCGTGTAAAGACAGCCCATCCTGGGGTGAGGCGGAGCAGAAGCAGAGCAGGTGCTTCCTGCTCCAGGCCAGGCCAGCTCCGCTTGTGGGGTCCCATAATATCCCAAATCTGCAGCACCGGCTAGGGGCAGAGCAGCGGTTCATAAAAGATGGCCAGCCACTGCAACTCCACTCCCAGCTGCGGGTTGCCCTGGCAATGGCCATAGAGCTGCAGGCAGCAGCCTAGAGCAGCTCCCGATCCGCCCACAGCTCTATGGCAAGAGGGAAAGCGATGCACACGGGCGGATTGCGGCAAGCTCCGAGTAAACCCTCTGCCGAAGGAGGCCTAAAAGCACCCAGTGTCTCTCTTGGCCCTGTAGTTTGCTGCATCTGGAATGAGCAGCAACTGCTTCCCTAACACCAATTTGGGATGCTGACAGGGGCGGCCTTACCATGGGGCAGGCGCCCAGGGCCCTGCGCTTAGGGGGGGCCCACAGGTTTTGGTTCAACTTTTATTTTATTTTTATTTTTAAGAAAGAAAGAAAGAAATTGGGTCCAAGTGGGGGGGGGTGGGATGGCAGCAGGAGTGAGGGCGAGGAAGAGGCTCCACCTCTCCCACACTCCATGCCCCCTCTCCGCTGCCTGGCACAGTCTCGGCCAGGGGAAGTGAGGGAGGGAGAGGCAGAGGCCCCGCCTCTCCCTCCCTCTGTGGGTGCCCCTCCCCCGCCTATCAGTGTCTCTCAGCCAGGGAACATGAGGGAGAGGCGGGGCTGCATTGCAGGAGGGGGCGGGATATAAATTTGTAAAATAAATAAATTTTCACTGGCCGCGACTGTGCCAGGCAGCGGAGGGGGGGGGGGGCGAGCCTGGTGCGAGGCCCAGGCCGGAGGCGGCGGTGACAATAACAGTGGCGTCAGAACCGGCAGCAGATCAGGTGAGTGATCCGATACGGTTGCTGAATCTGAATGGCTGCTCAGGCTTGGGGATGGGTGGAGAGGAGTGCCCCTCTGCCCATCCGCGAGCCCAGGCCCAGATAGCATGCCGGGCCGGGGAGCACCCCCTGAGCCGGGTAGCGCCCCTAGGTCCGCCGGCTGCAAAAATATGGGGCCCCGCATTTCTTTCCCACGCAGGGCCCCGCTTAGGTTAAGGCCGGCCCTGGATGCTGGAGAAGCCCCTGGTCCCTGCTCTGCTTTGTGTTCCCAGCTCAGGTGGGTCTTGAATGTATGAAACTGGCCAAGACCGAGCACTAAGAAGGAGCAGTCTCTGCACACTCTCAAGTGCATTGTAACTATGCCCAGCGTTTGCTTCCCTCCCTACACCTACTCCCACACAAGGAACAGGTACAATCTAGTCCATAATGTCCATAAAATGCACTTTCCAGGGCCAGCCAGCAGAGCTGACAGAGCTGAGTGATTGTGCTTCTCTACCATGTCCTAACACCCAGACACCTAGCTAGAGACAGACACCGGAGTAGACAGGTAATTAAATGGACTGATGGATCCTGGCTCCAGTATCAGCAGAGACATTAACTCGGAGATTGGATTCCATTGTCATGGGCTAACAGCAAGAACAGTGAAACCGGGAGCCGCCTGCTGAAATTTTTATTTGTGTAGCCTGGCATGAAAAGGAGGCAGATCTAAGCCGGGTGTCACTGAGCTGAAATGTTAGTGATGCCGGGGACAGAAGGAATGACACAAATCAGCTTTCCAGTAGGGTATTTTTAGCTTCTTAATTCAAACCAGGTTGGCCACTACCGAGGGAGAGAAAAAGAAAGGGGGGGGGGGGAAAGGAGGGACAACAACCCCGGTAGCACTGCCTGAATAAATCGTGGCAGTGCTACTACTTAGCAGAGGTGAAAGTCTCAATGAAATGAATGGAATTCACACCCATGCTAAACGTCCATGCCAGCATTATCTGCTCAGGATCACGCTGTGGGTCTGATGGCACTAAAAATCCAACGTGGGCTGAAAAGGCTGAGACAGTACTTTGTTGTAAAGCAAATGATTTCCAAGTTTGCTGATTTTGGAAAGATTCAGCAGTTTTATGGAAACATGGCTCTACACGTCACTAAGGTGGCCAGATATGCACGTTTTAGAGGACACTTCTGAGAAATTGCAGGGCCACATTGGTGCCAATGTAGCCCTGCCCTGCAACCTGTATTTTTAATGTGTCCTCTAAAATTTGCATCTCTGGCCAAAGCATGGGCATGTGGCTAGGACAGAAATGGGGGGCTACTCAGTGCCTTCCACCTCAAATGACCCAATTCTCTCCTCATGTAGTTTGCAAAGTCAGGCAAGAAACTCCAGAATGAGGATTCTGGAGATACTTGTGTAGTCCCAGATGAAATCCCTATGTGTCTACTGAATGTCCCCCAAAATTGCTGCCTATTTATTTATTAACCATTTATATAGCACATTCAATGTCCAAAGTGCTTTACAATCCTTATCACCCTCATAATAATTTTGTGAGATAGGCCATTATTATTATTCTCATTTGACAGATGGGGAACTGAGGCTGAGAGATAGTGACTTGCTGGCTAAGATGGGCAAGTCCAACACCTTATTCACTAGGCTTAGATTGGCCAGATAGGCACATTTTAGAGACTACTTATGAGAAATACAGGTTGCAGGGCTGCATTGACTCCAATGCAGCCCTGCAAACTTTATTTCTCGTAAGTGTACTATCTGGCCACCCTAACTAGGTTACACTGGCTTTCTAAAATATTTTGTCCTCAATTGTCCTCACTCAATAGCAATTTAAGGACAAAAGGCTCCGTTATACAGATACACAATTGCATCAATTGTGATATAAACGGGAGCGTTACCTATCTCTGCACCAGAGATGCAGCAGAGGTGGGGAACCTCAGGCCTGAGGGCCAAATGCAGCCTTGCTGCAATGGGACTACCCCAGAATGTGTGGTTTCAGGATCTAGTCCGTGGTGCCAGTTCCTATCCCCGAGCACGGAAAGAGTGAGCTCAGGGGAAGGGAGCAGAGAAGAGAGCCTACACACAAAGATAGGGGACAGAGCCATGGCATAAAGCCGTGATCTGGGAGGCACAAGCATCCCTGCCCCCAACTTCTATGTAGCCCTCAGAATTGTACTAATTTTCAGCATGACCCCTGAGACAGAAAATGTTCCCCACCCCTGTCGTAGTGTGCTGGGAGAGAACAAGGTTACTCTCAGGAAACACAGTCTGTGAAAACTGTCTGGAGACGGCCTTGCAGCTTATTGCAAACTCCTACAGTGTTTACCTTTCATACGTTTACTAGTATAGAAAAGCAAGCGTGAGCACTTCAGCCTGTAGCTGCAGATTGCCTTAGATGGGCTGGATTAACTAATTACACTGATTACATTGCAATCTACCAGTAGAGTGGCCAGATAAAGATATGCACATTTTAAAGGACACTTATGAAAAATGCAGGTTGCGGGGCTGTATTGGTGCCCTATGTAGCCCTGCAACATGCATAAGAACTGTTAAAGCGGTGTTAAAGTGGAGTTAGCATCATGTCTGTTTTCACCTAACGAAGGCGGCACTGATAATAGAAGCAGCCACACATGGTTTTTTCAGAAGAGTAGTTAGGCCAGTGGCTGGGTGTGGGATTCCCAAAGTATAGGACTGTAGTAGGGCAGCATGCTGTGGAGCTGCAGGCCCTTTAAGGGACTAACGGTGGTGCCCAGCCCAGAGTCAAGATGGCCACTAATGAGAGCAGCTCAATATGGGTGTGGTGGAAGACAGCCAAAGCCAGAGCTGTAGCTGTGTGAGCTGTTCTGAGGCTAGCTGAACCCTAGCTGCTCTGGGGGGCGGGGTTGGATGCTTGCCCTACAAGCTGCAGAAGTGTAGAAGCTGGGAACAGCTCTGCTCAGCCTGGTGAATGGAGGTGAAGGCTGCAGACTCAAGCCCCCCCTCAGCAGGAGTCCTACAGGGCTGAGGAGAATCCTGCTAGCAAGCAGGATAACCCTGAGCCAAGGACCTGCTACACAGGAGACAAGGGAGACCTAGTGAACACCCAAAGCAAGGGAGATGGATTGCTGGGTCCTTGGAGCTGCTGGAAGCCAAGCTGTGGGACACCTGGAGAAGGGGGTTGTTTGGCCCATATATCCCTGCTGGGCTGTGAGTAAAGGGCTTGGGGACAGGGTGGTCAGAGATGCAAATTTTAGAGGACACTTACGAGAAATACAGGTTGCAACTTGTATTTCTCATAAAAGTGTCCTCTAAAATTTGCATTTCTGGCCACCCTACTTGGGGGGAAAGGCTTAGGACATTGGGAAACCAAGTGGAAATTCCCACAAACAGAGAAATGATGGGAATTCTGTTCCCACAAACAGAGAAACCTCCAAATTGCAACTTAAAGCTCTTTTTTCTTCTGGAACGGAAAGAGGAGGAGGACGAAGACTCCATCCCTCCATCCCCCCACCCACCCACCCATTATAAGCTAGTAAAATGCAAACTTCTCTACTTTCTTGTACCTTGCACTCATCACAGCCATATCCCAATCCTGCCTGGCACCCTAAAAGTTACAGTGACCCCCATACACACCCGACCCCAGTGTTTCTCAAGTGTGACTTTGGCCCTTTTTACATGGGCGGCACCCACACATGAACACCCAGGGTGTTCATGCATGGATGCCGCCCATGTAAACCCCGCGGTGTGCGGGTGTGTGCGTGGGTGTGTGCGTTCCCATGCACAAACCACTGTAAAAATGGGCAGCAGCATGTCCCTCCACCCATCCCCCACGCACAGAGCAACCAGTGAAAACAGCAGTTGCTCCATGCGTGTTGATGGGTGGAGGTGGGTGTAAATGGGTGTGCGCCTNTGATGGGTGGAGGTGGGTGTAAATGGGTGTGCGCCTGTCTACACCCTCCCCCCCACCCACTGCACATGGACTGCTGCGCACACCGATCCCCCAATGCCGCGCCCCATGTAAACAGAGCATTTGTCAGGGCTGTCGCCTACAACCATAGGGCCACAATTTGTCCAAAGATGTCCTCACTAATGTCCAAAAATGGGTATGCAGTGACACATATGCAAGTGAAGTCATTCATGGAAACAAAGCCATGCTATTTCTTATTGTAAATGAGAATGCTATTTTATTTGGGTAAAGGTTAGATCTTTCAATGAGGGAGCTATCCCTAGCTGGGGTAATACCAACATTATAGCTAGTAATTTATCTAATCTTCTGTGACTTAATGTAGAGGTATCGGATGTGCAGAGTGTGGAATACTTAAATCATGGCAGGAATAGTATCTGCCTTAGACTTCTCTTTACTTCAGATTATTTAGTCAGAAGAACGTTCATGGTGAGGAATTATTTAAAAACACAAGGAGTGTCGATTTGATAGGGCATACTCATACATAAGGAAGGGGGAAATTGTGCCCCAGGAGGATGCTCCTTTACAAAGCCAGGAGTTTCCCCGTAATGGTGTTATTTTGGGGACAAAAGTACGATCCATCAGTGCTGTGTCTGATACTGCCTTAGATAATACAGTGGAGGAGGAGATAATGGAGACTGAAGCAATGCAGGAAGTTGTGAACTTACCAGCAGAGAATGGGGCACAGGGTCTGCGGTTAGATAACCCCATTGCTCTATTATCCACCTGCAATGGGGAGGATGAAGAGTGGGAGGGGAAGTACGGGGCCCCCTCAAGGGTGGCTTGTATCATTAAAACTTTTTTGGAGGATAATTCAGGTGTTGTGGGTGAGGTACCTTCTCGAGGCATTCAACAAGCTGTCGATTATAGATCAAGATATTTTGATACAGAAGTTGGATTGTATTAGGAGGAATCTCACCTGTTCCACCTTAGAATATCAGGCCAAATGTTTGGGGAAGATGCATCATCCTGAGCATGACTTAAAGGCACTGACTGCCACCTGCTTTTTATCCCATGATGAGCTGGGGGATTTTGTTTTGCCCCATGGGGTTAGGAAGAGTACCCCTCCCGCTATAGTGGTTTGAGATAGTGCCAACCTCCAATTACCCCTTTTAGGATGGGATATGAGGGAAGAACTAGATGGAGACTTATTAATATCGGCCATCGATTCGCCCAAGGAAATAACTTCTCAAGGTTTAAGGGGGGGTGTAAACCCCTCCCCATGTCTAGAAAGGTTAGCCCATTGTTCCTTACAGGACCAAGTAGCGGAGCCAATGCCAGCGAGCTCTCGAGATCAACAAGAATGACAAGAGGGAAGGGCCAGAAGTAGGGTATCCCAACTCGGCGATTATTTTTTTTTAATCAAGCAAAAGGGTCCAGAATAGAGATTCTCCATGGGAAAGCCAATACTTGCGGAGTTCCCAGAAAATCGCTAAGGGGGAAGAGAGTTCTCAAGAATGGTTTAGTTAATCACCTTAGCAGAAGTAACTTGGATGCTTACTTAAAGTTTGCTGCCTGGAATATTGCTGGATGTAAATCAAAACGTTTGGATCCGGAATGGACTTGTTTCCTGAGGGGTTTTGACCTAGTTCTTCTCCAGGAGACTTGGTTACAAGAGGGGGAGCTATTTGAGGTCCAGGGCTTTCGTCTTTATTCCCAGGCTGGCAGTAAGATCTCAACTAAAGGTCGTGCATCAGGAGGTCTGGCAATACTGATTTCAAATACATATTCGAAAGCTTGTAAACCAGTGCTTTCTAACAGGAAAGAGTTCCACGTTGTGCTTTGGGAATCTATATCTGAGGATATATATCTTTTATTCAATCTAGATATACCACCTCCTAGCTCTTCATATTATAATTCAGATGTTTGGACGAGTTTGGAGGATTTGGTGGAGCTGTTGTATGCCAGATTTCCTGGAGCACTTCTTATCATAGCTGGAGACTGGAATGCCAGGCTGGGTTTGGATTCTGAGGACGAATTTGACCCTGAGTTGGGTGCCTCGGATACTATCCCTAGGAGAAACTCCCATGATTCCATTAAAAATAAACCAGGATGCCTTATGAACAAAACATTACAATCTTGGGGCGTGGTAGTCCTCAATGGAAGAGGAATGGAAGACCCAATTGAGGAGTTCACATTTACCAGCTCCAATGGAAGTAGTATGGTGGATTACATTGCAGTTCCTGCACCCCATGGGGAAGGTTTGGTAGTTTCAAGATATTGGCTCGCCCCGAGAGTGACCATATGGTCATGAGTATGGTAATTAATCTTAACAGGTCAGTCAATCAAGAGGTGGTCCAGCTAGAGCAGGAAAGAGAGAGAGTCTATAGGAAGCAGGTCAAATGGACCAACCTACAGGCAGTTGAGATCATGGAGGTATTATGGGGTCAAGAATTTTGTAGGCTACGTGACTTTATGTTGGCAGGTCAGGAAGTGGATATCGACCAAATGAATGACAGCTATTTTAGATTGGTGGCGATATTAGGCAACAATTTTTTTTTATCTCATGAGGCTGGCCAAGTGGTTCCCCAAGGCAGTAGATGGTATGACAGGGAATGTAGGGCAGCTAAATATCGCCTAGCTCATGCCAAGACCATTTGGGTGCAGGATTTGTCAGAAGCCGCCAAAGAGAAATATCTGTTGGAAAGGTGTAGCTATAAGGCGCTAATTAAAAATAAAAAAATCCAGTATGCAAAATTGGTCTGGACCAAACAGAGTGGTGGCAGCTAGTAAAGATACTAGACAATTTTAGCTTCTGATAAATTGTGAACTTTGTCAGGACTTTAAGAAATCAGTGAGCCTGATTGATGAAGAAACCTGGATAGCTTTCTTTGGTGAATTGTATGATCAAGATGTAAAGGAAGAGGCATGTACACTTGCTCTCTTCACGAGGTTATTCCAGTCGCTCAGTGTAGGGGATTTTGACCCAGAAGTAAGGGTACCTGAGGTAATTAAATCAATTAAGATGTTAAGCTGGGACAAGGCACCCGGCCATGACTTTATAACAACTGAAGTACTTCAAGTGAATCCCGGCTGGTGGACTCCCCTGCTTGCTAATTATTATACTCAAATCAATAAGACAAAGAGAATTTGCCTAGATTGGGGGAGGAAGTGTTATAGTCCCAATATTCAAGAAAGGCAACCCCAGCGATCCAGGTTGTTACTGCCCGATAGGTTTATTGCCAATAATAAGGAAGTTGTATACCAAATTACTTCTCAATCATTTAGAAACATGGGCATATGGGCAAAAGTTAATTCCAAAAGAACAGTTTAGTTTCTGTAGGGGTTTCTCTACGATGGACAGTTGTTACATACTATTGCATTTTGTATTTAAATACACCAAAATAAGGGCAGGGAACCTATTCCTGGCATTTATTGACCTCAAGAAAGCATTTGGTTTGGTCCCGAGAGGGAAACTATGGAAAAAACTGTACCATTTCTGCATAAATAAGGACTTACTGGCATTGATAATGCACGTGCACACAGGCAACCAGGCCAAAGTAAGATTGGGTGATTCTGGGAAATTATCCAATTCCGGTTTGGAAAGGTGTTAGACAAGGATGTGTTCTAGCTCCTTTATTATTTAATTTGTATTTAAGTGATCTTATTGGGAAAATGTCAATTGAGGACTGCCATCCACCTAAGATTAAAAATAGGGCACTTCTGGCATTGATGTATGCAGATGATATAGTACTGATGGCACAGACCAGGAAGGGTCTACAAGCTCAGTTGAATAATCTGTGGGAATATTGTAAGGCGAATGAAATTGTGATTAACTATAAGAAGTCTCAAATTATGGTTTTTGGGAAAGGAAAGCGTAAATATCCATGGAACGTCAATGGGAACGAGCTTCTACCTCTGTGTGACCTTTACCATGAATGGCTCATGGATAAGGCATTAGCAACAGATTGCATTCAAAGGGCGTTTATAGACGATCCTGCTTACAAGCGGGATTGCTAAATGCCGGCTTTTCCCCCGCGCCGTCTCTGCATGCCGTGTCTGCTGTTCAGACACGGCACAGAGTGCGAGTGAGCATGCGCGCCCTTCTGCGCATGCGCACTCGCGTACGGAACCAGGAAGTGCGGCGTAAAGCCGGCACTTCGGGAATCCGCGTCGGAGGGGACAGGCGAGCCTGCCCCCTCCGACGCGGATTAAAAAGCAGCCCCAGCAAGTAGACGAGCGCCAAGAAAGGCGGCTGATCAAAGGATCAGCCGCCTTTTTTGTCTCGTCTATAAACGCCCAAAGTGAATGCAACTGCAAAAGGTATACTAAGGCTTACAGCAAGATCAGATGAGGTTAAACTTTCATCTATCTTGAATGTATATAAGGCAAAGGTGCAAGCTCTTCTATCCTATGGAACTGAGATAATTCCTTCTGCAAACTTTGACATCTTGGAGGTAATCCAAAACAAGTTCCTGAGAAGTTTTTTGAGGGTATCTCAAGGTATCCCTGCTCCGGTAGTTAGGGCTGAGACAGGTATACTTCCTGTTGAATGTATTGGAAAACAGGCCTGCCTTAGATTCTGGACCAAGCTCTGTAATTCCGAAGTGCAGGTCTCTCCTCTTTATGCTTGGAGGAGGAATTAGAATGTAAGCATGCTCCTTTTTATCCATGGCTATCCCGAATGTCAATGTATTTGCATAAGCTAGGGCTGTCATTTGCATGCTTTTGGGGTCTTACCACCATGCAACAGAAAAATATGATAACCACTAGAGCAGCGGATATGTAAGACGCCGCCGGACTCTGGCAGCTGTGGGTAGCGTGGTGCGGGTTGCCAGGCAACATGGGAAGGGAAGCCTTAGCGAGCAGGGCCGGAGGC
>QEPC01001524.1:4715373-4741246 GCA_003113815.1 Sphenodon punctatus
GAGAGAGAGTGGAACTGTTATCCTTGTCTACGTCTGGTTCGTTACCCTTCCCTGGAGAGCGTCTGGTGAGTGAATGAGAGAGAGTGTGATATTGACTGTGGGTCTTGTTTTGTGTTGCAGTAACTGGTGCCCTTATACCTCCTTGTGCCTCCCTTCCCCCCGCCTTTAGTAGGGACTCTTAACCTCCACCCACCTTTGCCTGAGTGAGTGCCCTCTCCCAACTCCCTACTCCCTTTCCCCCATTCCCTCTTCCCCCCAGTGTTTCCCTGGAGCCTTTCCCTTCCCCCCCACTCTCCACTGTGTTTCACGGTGTCCTGGGCCTGGGTTATTTCCCCGATTGCGTGTCTCTCTTGTATTGTACTCTTCATTGTTGGGGCAATTGCCTTGTCTCTGAACTTCCCGATGATGAGCAGGGCTACTCTCTGAATCAGAGAAACAGCCCACCTAAGACCCTGAGGGAGCCTTTTTTCCCCGATAGATACCTGAGACAAGGCCGCCCCGGGGTATCTTTCCCTTTCCAGGTGTGCGGGTGGGTGTGTTCCCCCTCGCTCCGTCCTTCCTCCCCATATTTTCCCCTCCTTCCCTTACCAGCCGTGACAGGATATAGCAAGACAGGAGCATCTGGCAGCATTGGCTACCTGGAAGGTAGCCCCTATGTATCATCTATTAAAATGGCAGCATAGGTATGAGCCTTATTTGGATGCACCGAATGAGACGGCATTACGTAGGGCATTCCTGCAGCTGAGATTTCAGTTGTTTAATTCAGTGGTCCTGCAAGGCCGATATAGTGGCAAGCCTTACAGAGTATGGTTTTGTCCTTATAAAAATTTGGACGTGGAAGATCTCCAAGATTTTTTATTTGATTATTCTCTGTACGACAATATAAGCCAGAGCTGGTTAGAACCATTATGGAAAGGGGAAGAGTATCTTTCAGCGTGACGTAAAATAGTATTACAGAGAAGGGTAATATGAGGACAATAGCGTCATTTGCCCTAATAGCTGGAAAGATTCGAGAAAATGTAGGGGCTTAAATCTTATGTTCCCCCTTTGATTTTACTTTTCATGCCTTATTGAGAATTATTTGTTGGAATTTGGGGGATTTAAAATTGTGGCCATGGCAAAGCTAGAGCCTAATAAACATTCATTCATATTGTCTTCAGCAGATGGTGACAGAGCATCCCCCCCTTCAGTCTTCAAAGTCCCCATGTGACTCCCCATGTGTGATCATAACAACACTACAGGCTTGTTCACATGACAGTCTTCCCCCTTGCAAACTCACTACTTGTTCCTTAATCCGTGTTTGTGTTGTCCCGTAGCAATGCATTCACACAGCTGCCCATTTCCCTGCATCTCAATGGCCCACCCCTTGCAACAGATGGGAGAGAACAAGGAGTACAGAAAGTAGACTTTGGGCTCTTTCACACAATGCTCTTCCCTTTTGTAAACTCGTCCCTTGTTCCATACCTCACAAGCCCCCTTCACACAACACCCTTCATCTCCATGTTGGACGCCAGAATGGGCTCTGCTCTTTGCTGCCTCCCTTCTTGGGAGAGTGTCCTTTGTGTTTCAATAGCCCTGCCCGCCCCTTGCATACAGTGGCAGGGAACACAAGATCCTGGAGCTCAGAGTAAATGGTAAGAATTCAACACAACTCAGAATGTGGATTTGTGCTACTGCCCATTTTGTGCTTTGTCTGAATGAGCCCATTACACCAGCATGCCAGAGTCTGCACTGACTCCCAATAGCATTCCAGGTAAAATCCAAGGTGCTGGTTACTTTAAACAGTTTTATCTAAATGACCATCTCCTCCCTCATGACCCCTGAGGTCAGCCAGGAGTGCACGCATCATCTCCCCATCAAAATTGTACAGCCAGGACGGCAAAGGGGAGTTCTCAGTAAGTGGCCCACAATTATGGAACTCCCTTCCTCTGGAGATTTGTCTAAACCTGAGCACAGTCATCATCCAGAGACAATGCAAGACTTGTCTTTTTGGCCAAGCGTTTAGCAGGGAGGGACAGGTGATTTTAAATTAGTTTTATTTTTGTGTATTTTATATATAAATGTACTGTAACTCACCCTGAGCCCTTGGGATAGGGTGGGATAAAAATGCCAATAAATACATGTATTGGTTTATTTAAACTAATATGCCATCCTTCCCAAATTGGCTCAGGGCGGCTTACAATTAATAAAAACCCTTAAAACATATAACCCACCCACCCCCATTCTGTCCCAAGAACACTACCCCTAAACCACCGCCTCTGAAAACTTCTGTATCTCCTCCCTCCAGCCCACAACCACATATAATCTCCCAACCAGCCCCAGTTCCTATCCCTCCCTACCAAATGCCTTACCAAACAAGAATGTTTTACACCACCTCTGGAAGATTCTCAGACTTGGGCTCAAGCGAACCTCCAGCGAAAGGGTGTTCCATAGAACTCGGACAGCTACCGAGAATGCCCCCCTGCACCCCCACTACCGAGAATGCCCCCTGCACCCCCCGTCCCATGAACAACAGTAACAGATGGAGCATGCAGTAGGGTTCTCCCAGCTGACCACAGGGGTAGGGTGGCCATACCGCCCCTTTAAAAGATGATGCTTATGAAAAATACATAGTGCAGGGTTGCACTGGAACCAGTGCAGCCCTGCAACATATATTTTTCATAAGCGGTGTCTTTTAAAGGGGCGGTATGGCCCCCCTACGCAGGGGTCACAACAGGGCATGGTGCGACATGCGGTCTCGGGGCCCAGGCCCTTTAGAGCTTTAAAGGTCAAAACCAGCACCCAGAAGGCAATAGGGAGCCAGTGCAGACTCTGGAGCATTAGTATAATGTGCTCCCAGTGACCCATCCCCATAAGGAGCCGAGCTGCCACGTTCTGCACCAGCTGCAGCTTCCTAGTATAAATATAGCTCCTGTCATGATGCAAAGCATTACTAGATTCCTTACCGGCCATATGGGACGTGACATACAGATTTCCTCGGGGGGGAGGCTACTGTCACTAAGGAGCCAGTGTCTAGCCATTGCACCTGTGTTTGGGAAGTGTCCCAGATGAAACTGTCTAATGAGTTAATTGGTGTTTAATGATCTGCAGCTTGGTTCAACAAGGCAGCACTTGAATTGTCAGATGAATGGTGCGTTCTCTTCCAACAGCTTAAAACTAGAGAGGAACGGGACTGGGAATCTAAGCGCTCGTTCGCATAACAGTCTCCCGCCACCCCAGGAAGGGCCCAAACTACTAGTATCCAAAGCAAATACCATATTGAGCAAATTAGGTCGCTTTGAATTTTATAAAAGACTAAATATACTTTTATTTAAATGAAACTGGTAGGAAGCATAATTCACTTCCCACTTCATATCCAGATTAGAATTGAGGCCTGTGACCTCACCCTCACAGGACCTGACTGGTCCCATTGGGCTCAAGTTGGATGGAGCACTCTCAGGTTAGGCCCCTCAGAGTCAGGTTGG
This sequence comes from Sphenodon punctatus, assembly GCA_003113815.1. Lineage (NCBI taxonomy): Eukaryota > Metazoa > Chordata > Lepidosauria > Sphenodontia > Sphenodontidae > Sphenodon > Sphenodon punctatus. The sequence goes on from QEPC01001524.1 coordinate 4,718,838, forward strand.
GTTCCATCACTGTGGGAAGCGCTGCCCCCCATGGAGTTCCATGGAGGGATGGGGCCATGTTAGAGATGGGGAAATGCCTTAGCTCAACCCCTTTTCTGATATAACTCTACCCTTTGGGACGAATCGCCACATCAGGCCCGGACCTCAGATCAAACGTACTGGCCCAAGCAGGGCTCTGCACTGAACAGCAATGTACAGTCTCAAGTGAGCGGCTTCAGTTTTGTGTGTGAACAGAGGAAGTTCAACTCCTTTAACTGGTTTAAAGTTAAGCTTAAACCAATCCAGAAAATAGTGTAGACAAGACTTCAGAAGAGAAGTTAAGGCCTTCACAATCCGTTGTGCCAAAGGAAAAACCAACAAACATGAATCAACCTCCTTTTGTGTAAGCTAATTCCATTACCACAGGAGTATAGGTAGGTAGATACGAGCCCTGGTACAGAACACAGCCCCCCAGAACAGGGCAGCACGGTGGGGGGAGGTGGTGTCACCTGGGCAGGAGAAAGCAGCAGGTGGGGGGGGGGCATGATCACTTGGGTGTGGGCTGCCGAGGTAGGGAGGACAGTTGAAGGACATAACTATAGGTAAGAACAAACGTGACGGCTATGCAGCGGTGGCCCAACCCAGTCAATGGAGGAAAACTGCGGTGGACGCAGTCCAGGCCAGTGTGACAAACAAATGTCTGCATGGCTAGGGCAGGCGGTGAGAAGGACAACCGTGCAACCGGCTGGCACTCAGTGCCCTGGCAGACCCTACCTGGGCCGTGTCTGGCGGCCAAAACAGACATGATAGCCCACACTAGCCGGTTGGGTGGGCCCTAGCCTTAGCCCAGGCTGTGACTGCGAGGTTTCCCGAGGTCAGAGTCTGAGCTAGCTGACAACACGGCCCGGGGCAATCCTGTGCCAACATCTGTCAATGGCTGAACAGATGTGCAGGTGAGGTCTGGGTCAAAGCATGACAGCATGCCACAGCTCTCATGTCTGGTTTTACCCTACAATAGGGACACGCCTGAGGGGCCCATGCTCCCTGGTGCAGGTACATCCCCTGCTGCAGGAAAGGAGGTTGGGGCTAGGGCTAGCATTAGGACAGCCGCCTGGGGTGGCTAGATATGCACATTTTAGAGGACGCTTATGAGAAATACAGGTTGCAGGGCTGCACTGGAGCCAATGCAGCCCTGCAACCTGCATTTCTCATGTGTCCTCTAAAATTTCCATATCTGATCACCCTAGGTGGCACTCTCCCCCCATCCCGCTGCCGCCACTACTGAGAAGCTCTGTGCCGAAGGGGGGTAGGAGAGGAGCCCCTTTCCTCCAATCCAGCATGGAGTTTAGCGGCAGCAGGATCGAGTGCAGGAGAGGCAGTGGCATAAGCTGGATGGGATCATTGTGTGTGGAAGAAGTGCCCCCTAGGTAGCTCCACCCCATCCAGCCTCTGCCGCGGCCTCTCCTGCCCTTCCTGCCACTAACTTCCTGCTGGATTGGGTAACACAATAGCCCCTGCAAAACCAGGGCCATTACATTATCCATCGCTGCATAGACACTCCAGGGAGGTGGTGGCAGAAGCTGGCTGGAAGAGGTGTCCCCTAGATGCCTTATTTTCAGTACTTCTTTATATACTTGTTCATTCAGGGTGTCAAAGCTGCGGTCCCCTTAGCATATATGCAGTAGCTAGCTACCCTTCAAGGGGGTAGGGGGTCGTCTTTCTCCTTCAGAGCAGTTTCCAGACCTCCTGGGGGCTTCTGCCCTTTACCTGAGCTTTTCATAGTCCTTAATTGGGCTATTGCCTTCTCAACCACACCTGGGCTAGTGGCAGGGTGCGGGCTAGCCAGGGAGCTAATCCTGCAAGAACTTGCCCTGCCACATCAACAAAGCCAGCTAGCTGCCGAGAAAACAACAATGCAGCACTAATTGGTCACGAGCCCAGTTCAGAACAGGTTGTCCAAGACTACTGTTCTCAGCAAATATATTTTATAATGCAACGTTATTATGACAGCACTCAGTTTATCCCATCTCTGAGAAACAGAGCCAGTGTCCTGCCCCGAATCGGTAAAAATCAGAGGCCTAATAATGAGCTAAAGTCAGGCTTTCCATAGGCCAGCCAGCAGAGGTCAGCACCACCATAGTTAGCTAGTACGTCACAATAACAAGCTGCTAGCTGATCGAAATATGTTTACTTAAATATTCTGACACTTGGCAAGTGTATTGGATTCTGATCAAGGACACACCAATACATCCTGATTTGTTGATAGGATCTGGCTCTCTCGGCCTAATGTAATTAAATAATTGCTACAAAACAAGGTTTGTTGTAAAGTGGCTTTAGGATTGGATGAAGGCTGTGTTAAAGAATCATAATACCAAGTCATAATGATTATTTTATGGCAAATGGTGATTAAATAATCTTTAACTACAGACATACATTGGAATCAGTTCAAAGCCTTGCTAACTGAAAAAAACTGGACCAATTTCAGGTTTAATTTTTTATTATTAATTTTTTTATTATTTCATTTACTATTTTACAAATTACTGTGGCCAAAGAACCATTTTTGTTAAACTTTGCAACCCTTGCCCTACCAAAGACACCATGCACACCAAGACACCCTTGATCTATATTGAAAACAAACAGGCAAAGTGAAAATTGCAGGATTTCATAATAGCGTTGTACAGAGGGAATGGATGAACATGGAGGAGAAAGTAAAACCAGAGGAAATGCTGTAAAGCACAGTTTGGGGGAAGACGTGGCTTCTGCATTTCTCATTGTGTGGTCTAAATGCTTTACGAAGGGGACTCGTCAAAGAGAAAAGTACCTAGGCCTCAGTACTGCAATCACTTACTCAAATTAGTTTGCAAATATTCACTTGAAAGCCGATTATTATTTTGCAGGGGTTTGTGGGTAAGCAGGCACAGAATGCTGAAAGGAGAGACTGCCAATCCAAAGCCGAGACCCAGGAAGGCTTTTTCAAAAACAGTCCGCTGAGGTACCAGAAAGAAGAGAGGACAGAGGGTCTCCAAGCTGGGATATGTCTTGAAGGAACTAAAATTGCCACGGAATCCTGCGTGGGAGCAGCTGAAACCTCAGAGGATCGAGGAACAGAGCGACTGGTGGACTGCGCTGTGGAGCTAAGCAATGGAGATGTCATGAACTAACAGAGCCGCAGCCATAGGGATAATGAGGAGCCGAGAGTCCGAGGCCTCAGGGACAGGTGCTGCAGAGGCAAGTGGATTGTGTCAAGGAGCCATGTGCCTGGGATACTGTGACAGCGAGAGTGTAGCTTAGTCATACATAATAGAGGCCGGAAAGTGATCAATGTAATAAGAATTTATTTTTTCATTTAGTTATGAGTAAATAGTTATGGTCATTAAAGTTTTGTTAGGTTTATTCGTTTCTTCCTTTTCCATAAAACCGGTTATTAATGTTTCTAGGAGTTAAAATTTGCCCTCCCTCACAAGCCCTAATGTAATGACATAATTGCTACAAAACAAGGTTTGCTGAAAAGTGAATTTAGGATCGGATAAAGGCGGTGTTAAAAATCATAATACAAGCCATAGTGAGTATTAATTCATGGCAAATGGTGATTGAATAATCTTTCACTGCAGACAAGTAGCGTCCAAGGACATCACGGGCCCACCGTGTGGGCCAGTGTGTGAAAACGTGCACCCATATTGCCGTGTCTCGCTAATTAGCTTCTCTCGCAGCCTCCCCCACGTTCAGCTCCACCAGCACCACAGAGTCATGCCTAGCGTGGCTGCTAGAGGAGGGATTGTGAGTGCGCTCTCTTAGCTGACAGGCGACTCGGAGGAAAAAGCAAGGGAGTGAGAGCACGAGAGCACTGAGAAGGCTTCTTCCCTGGCTGCGACTCCCCTTTCCATCAGGAGCAGCGCTCACGGGCTTAGCCAGATGCAAGAGGAGACGTTCTTTCTTCTACCTCTACTCTCTCTCCTTTTGCAGCTGCCCAAGCGCACGAGAACTGCTTCTAACAGAAAGGGGGGTCACGGCCAGAGAAGAAGCCTTCTCTGGCTGTGACCCCCCCCCCCCCTTTCCATCAGAAGCAGCGCTCGCGTGTTTAAGTGTTTGCAAAAGGAGAGAGCCTTTGCAAGAGGCGAGGGCGGGAGTGCAGGAAGGATCTTTTCCTATTGCAGCCACCCAAGCACACAAGCTCTGCTTCGGATGGAAAGGGAGGTCACAGTCAGGGAAGAAGCCTTCTCTGGCTGTGACACACACACACCCCACCCCACACCCCGTTTCCATCAGAGCCAGGGCTGGGAAGAGGGAACAGGCTGAGTGGCGCCACCGGTCACGGCTAATGCCAGCACATGAAATGCAGGCAGGGGGCTGTGCCTTTATTAGCTCCACATGCTAAAACCTGCAAGCAGGGACGCGAATTCCAACCGACTATTGTCTTGTTTGAAAACACCCTATTGCTTTTCATTTGTTTTTCTTTCTATATTGGTTTTCCAATCATTCTACATGCAGTCTGTTGTATTCAGCTAGTTGCTAGTTACCAATTTTAGTTTGTAAACATGTGTTTAAACGAGCAAGGCTTGAGTGGGGTCCCTGGCCGCTGAGCGGCACGGCTGCAGAGCAACCACGTGTCGGGATGGATTCTAACAGGCGGCTCCCAGGGTGGCCAACACGGCCCCACAGACAGCCTCCACACACTCCCCCTGCCACTGACCAGCCCCACAGACAACTTGTACAGGCAGCCATTCCCCCTCACCCCCCCCCAAACCCCATGCAGCTGCCTGCCCTCTGCCATGACACAACCATGGAAACATGAAGTCACAGCAGCCAGTAACCCCTTCCTGCCCATGACCCCTGGAAGCCACTACAGCTGCTGGCAGTCCTGGCCAACAACAGAGGCACATACCGGGTGGGACCCACAGGAAGCTGTTGTCCTCCATGGCACTGGCTCTTCTCTCACGTGGCGCGAAGGGGGGTGGTTGTGCTTTGAGTCAATGCAACACAGTTTGGTATTTCACAAGTGTGTCCTTGAAGAGCTCCTAGTAGGGCTGTGGGTGGGACTGGGGAGGTGGCCAGGCTGCAGACCAATCTACTGGCATGGATAGTCACCCCAGTTCATATGGGCCAGGGATGTGTGGGTACCCATTGCCATGCACTTTTTTGGCTTGCCCCGCACAGGGCATTCTAGATTTTTCAGCAGTGCCCCATGAGTGGCCATGCTGCATGCTCATGGGAGCGTACATCCCCCTGCTCCACCTTCGGACGGGCATTCAGATGAGTGGTTACTGGGTGGCCAGGCGTGGGAGCATCTCGTTAAAAACACCCCATGTTTTTCTTCCTGCGAATCCTGTAGCTTTGCTGCAGGCCCAGAGAGAGGCCAGCATGGGAACACAGAAGAAAGCAAGGAGAAAAGTAAGGTAGAGACTCTGTACGGAGCTTGGAAATAAAGGTCCCTGTTATTGTAGAGCCTGTTCCCTGCATAAAGGGGGCACACTACAAAACAGTTCATCTGGCAATTGTATCTGTTTCCTGTAAAATGTGGTTTCATCACATTCTTTCTGTATAACTAAAAGAATTATCTTAATCAAAGTTAGATTGATAAAGTATTGAAATTAACATGCCTTTGGCAAACACTTGTGGCGTAGGGGCAGGGACAAATAGGGCTTTGCTAAATGTTAAAGATGATAATTAATCACTAAGAGAAGGCGCTTCGCTAGCTTAGAAGGGTTTTGCAAAAAAATGGCAAGTCAAACAAATTAGCCTACTTATTACAGGTTCTTCTAGAACAGGACTAATCTATGCATCGTAAACTCCTCATGTGCTGCAATGTTAAGTTACAGGCTCACGTACCTAATAAAGGAGTACACCTCCAAATAAGAATGTATTGCCTGATAAATAGCATTTAGCTTTTATCTTCTTTAATTCACCTCAAATAGGAAAAGCAAGTAGTGGCTGAGATTATCTCTGAAATTTTGTTTGCTCTACATGTGCTCCATACTTCTGCAGAATTCACTTCTATTTCAGTCCAGACTGGCATGGTTGAACTCACTACCTATTGGATGAATGGACATGTCCCTGAATGGTACTAAAAGTAACATTGGAGAACCATTTTCAAACAAATATGAACCATTCAGAATTTAATTAAAACAGGCAGATGGTTGGCAGAGTCACTATTTGCTGGGTTTCTTATGAATAGGACAAAGGTTGCACAGCTTTTAGGACCAGCAGGACACCACCAACTGTGATATTTCCTCACCCACCAGCATCCACCCTCCAGGAAGTGGCCACAACTCCTCTGAGGCATGCAACCTCAGTCCCTCTCAGCTCTGTGATCACCTCTAGGGGTAGCAGGAGTGCCAGGGGTGACCGTAATTAGAGCAAGAACAAATATCCATGGTGACTATCTGTAGCAGGGCCCCACTTGACCGTGGGAAGTGTTTGCAGGATCAGCTCCTGATGAGAGAATCACACGTGGTTTCAGCATAAACTACAGTTTATTTATCACGCATATTCCAGTCCTAGTCCAGGCACCAAGCCTCTGACCACAGTCCAACAAATAGAGCCTAGCCACAACTACAGTCCCAGGCTAGCTCTTTCTGTGTGAGTTGGCAAAGAGTCTCTTCAGGCCCTCAGGTACAGGCCTCCAGGTCAGGCAGGCTCTCCAGGAGATGTGCCCTCTCCGCTGGTCAGGAACAGACTGCTCCATCTCCTTGGCTGGCCTTCCTTTTATCTTGGGAGCCATGCCCCTTGTGACCTTACTAGTTATTTTGTATGTTCCTTCTTGGCAGGCACCATGTTGTGGCTTAGCCCGGCCACAGATCTTCCCCCAAAGATGGGATTACTGAAAGAGGAGTCCATCTGATAACAATTATAAAGCTTTCCCACAAGCCTTTACCACAGTCGCAAACAATACCAATTATAAAGCTTTCCTTCAAGCATTTACACCATCACCAATAAACACAATATTCTTCAGGGATCTAGCACCACAAATTGGGCTTTAAGGCCCCCTGGCCTCCATGTCTCCCCTTTTAGCCAGGCCTGTACCACTGGATATATACACCTTATTATTGCAGAGTTTTCTTCAACTTTTGTCTCCTGCAGAAGAGGTAATCCTCCACCCTGCTTACAATTGTGGGGTTAGGAGGCCAGCCCACCCAGCCATTCTGGACACACACACACACACATGGGACCCTTAAGACCTTACCAAATCAGTATAATGCACATGCACAATAGATATTGTATCTTCCCCTTCCCAGGGGTTACATTTAACATATTTAGCCATAATTATACAGTTCTTAAGGGCTTCCTTCAGCCAATACCCCTTCTATACAGTTCTCTGCACTGGAGCCATCTGGCAGTGGGAATCTCCACACATCTAGGCCTTTTCTTGAGCTCCCTTCCTTGCCAGGGAGGTAATCCTCCACCTAGCGCAAAATCAGTTAGGCTTCCTTCAGCCGTTACAGATATAGAGCTTCCTTCAGCTCAGTTTACCATTATCCCCTTATTGGGGTGGGAGGGAGGCCCACCCATTTCTTCCTACCTCCCAGCCCTGGGACCCTTAAAACAGGATTACTCCCTGTAACAATCCCAGTAACAGAAATACATAATTAAACATAACAGTTAATTTCCCACTGCTTGTCATTTGCACTCTTTTGATAAAAGCTTTCTAGAACCTTTTAACACTACCATGCAATGCCCCTCTAGTTAGGTAACAGGCTTGTTTTCACCTGACCTCATTTACCACTCTGCTAGCAGAATCCCAGCTACTGAAATTAGCTACCTTCAGCTTTTCCAGTTAGCCTTTAGCAACTGATTCATAAGCTTTGGCCCTGTAATCTTTAATTTCCAGGTGTTCTTTTCTTAGGATTATAACTGCACCTTTTTGTGCCTTTTTTATCACCTCTTTAAACTCTTCTTCTGCCACGTCTTCAGCTGTTTTCCATAGTTGGTAACCCTTCTCAAAAATAGAATTACTAGTTTCTCTACTGTCACCACACCTTCAGCTCTCTCTCTCTCTCTCTCTTACTATTGTCTCTTTTCCCATTAGACTTTCTTCTTCCTTCTCACTGCCTGACTCTCCTGAGGCTTCAAGCTCTTTTATTCTAGCTTTAAGCCTACTTATTTCTATTACAGCTTTCCTCCTGGTCCCCTTGATATAGCATTCTGCAACCCTGTTACCATGCCCTTTTTTAATATTTGTGCATGCAAAAGCCTCTTATTTGAATTTTAAAAGCTGGAGGGTTAAACTATGGGCCTCAAGGGTCCTAGTAGAACGGAATTCATTCTGGATAAGATTTTTCTTTGGACATCATAGGCCTCGCTGGAATGGAATTAAATCTCTGTTGAATTCATCAGTCCTTAATAAACTAAAAATCCCACTGACAACCCTGGAAGCAGGATTAGGACCAGTGTCAAACACAAAGGGTGGTACATTGTTTCTTTAAGAAGGAACATGTCTTTCCCTGTAGCTAGCTCTACAAGACAGTGAGCAGTGCACTAGGAGAGAGTAGACGGCTTAAGCAGAGTTCTCTGTGACTGGCTCCAAAGACGACTTAGGCCGCTTTTAGACGAGACAAATTTGCGCGTGATTGGTGAAAAATGTGCGTGTTTTAATGCTCGTTTAAACACCTAAACCATTTTAAATGCGCATTTGCCATGATCGTGTAAAAGCCCAAACGGTTTTGAATGTGGTTTTTAAATAATGCGCATTTTTAAAACCGGTTTTGAGCCCCTTTGATGATCGGGGGATGCCAAAACCAGTTTTAAAACATGCACATTATTTTAAAACCACGTTCAAAACGGTTTGGGCTTTTACACGATCATGGAAAATGCGCATTTAAAACGGTTTAGGTGTTTAAACGAGCATTAAAACACACGCATTTTTCACCAATCATGCGCAAATTTGTCTCGTCTAAAAGCGACCTAAGTCAGATGATAGGGACCATAGGAAATCTCCTAAGAATGTGATTTAGCCTGATTATCCCATGTATCCTGTATTAGTGGCTCCCAAAGTTTCCTAAGGATACCGAGTCCATCTAGGCTTGCCACCTTCACGGACACTTCCATTTTGGCCTAGAAGAGTGTCAGGTAAAAAAAAAACAAAAGGTGGCAATCCTAAATCCATCAGACCAGTGTAAGTTGTCCACAGCTGATCTGTGGAACCAGCAGTAGCTACAGCAAAGTGAGCTTTGATTCCTGCCAACATTTTGGCCATCTCTGACTAAGGGCAAAATGCAGTATATAAGACTAGAGCATTGCTTGGGCTAGCACTCCAACCCTCTCAGGGCTCAAGCCTGAATGCTTGGGCCTGATTCAGATGGGCTCTTCTGGGGCCCAACCTGATCCAACCATGCTCCAGCTGGGGGTGGCTCCACCCCCTATGGAACATCAGTATGTCATGACGCCCTCTCAGGGGCAGGTCTGTCTCAAAGGGGCAGGACAAAGCCACTCTTCCATCCCTATCTGATGTGGCCTCAAGACACAGCATAGGTGCTAGAGCCGGGAAGGCCAACCGACTATTACCGACTCACATTCACTTCAGAGTTATCAGGAATGGTATTTCAGCATTGGGAGTGTGGGCCTTGCCCTCCCACCAGCTCTTTTTGAAGGGCTCCAGCATCCCTGTGTCCCAGAGCTTGACAGAGGGTGGGGACGTCTCACCTGGGGAACCGGTCATAACCTAGCCTTGGGTTGGCAGTCTCAGGCAGACAGTGTACACAACCTGGTCCTGTTGGGCTACGGCTGGGTGACAGGCCTCTAATCCACATGCGTTGGCTGCGGACATGGAGGTCCCAGGACAGGACATTACATGAAACAAGCAGCTGGGTTTTTATATTTGTTAATATTATTTGCATTTTCTGATAGTACCCCGAATATCTGAACAATCATCTGCATCTCAAACAATACTCATCTGTTCTGGAAGGATATTTCAGTTCAGATACATGATCTATTTGGTTATCCATGCCTTTGTAACCTCGAGGCTAGGCTATTTCAATGCGCTCTACGCGGGGCTGCCCTTGATAATGGCTTGGAAGCTATAGCTGGTGCAGAGCATGGGGGCTTCTTGTCTGTCGTGGGGGTGGCTCACCGGGAGCACATTACACCAGTACGTCGGAGTCTGCACCGCAATAGCTTTCTGGGCACAATTCAGGGTGCTGGTTTGGACCTAAAAAGCCTTACATGGCCTGGGTCCCACATATCTGAAAGAACGCAGCCTCTCTCATGCCCTCTGCAGTCAGCTGGGAGCATCCTCTTGCAGTGCCACCTGTCTGACAATTGCATGAAGCACAGGTGCACAGAGAGGTGTTCTTGGTGGCTGCCCCAAAGCTTTGGAACTCCCTCCTGCTGGAGGCTCATCTGAGCCTGAGCCTGCTCATCTTCTGGAGCAGAGGCGTAGCTGTAATAGGGGCCTCAGCACATGGGCCCATGAGCCTGGGGGCCCCACACACATGTAGAATTCATATGCAGACTGGAGTGGAAGGCCCCAGCAAGGGGTCTATTCCATCTTCTACACAAGGGCCCATTCCAAGCGAGCTATGCTCCTGTACCAGAAGCAATGTAAGATGATTTTATCTGGCTGGGTATTTGGCAGGTGGGGATAGGGTTCGGAAGGGTTGAAGTACTTGATTTTAACTAGTTTTATAATTGTATGTCTTCTAACTAGGGGTGCAGGGAGTACTTCAAGTGGTACTCGTGGGTAATAACTGCATTTTGGGGCACCTATCAGGTGCCCGGATACCCCCCACCCCCAAAAGAATCTGTCCCGGAAGTGGACTTTCCTGGATTTTCCAGGACACTAATCCCATTCCTGCCTGCACCTGTGCATTACCTGGCCTGACTCACCCACATGACTGCCCCTCCAGGCTGCTGCTCAGCTGAGCTGGGTTCTTCCCGCTGTGCCTTTCAGAACAAGGGGTGGGAAGAAGGGGAGTGAGGGCTCTCCTGGAGTGCCAAGCCCTGGCTTCTGGCTGGAAAATCAATGTGTGGGCAGTGCGCCACAGCCCCCATAGCGGGGGGTGGGGTGCGTGGGAGCTGGGAGAGGGAAGAACCCGGCTCGGCTGAGCAGTTGTCAGGTGGAACAGCCAGGCGAGAGAGTCAGCATGGGGAATGCATGGCACCCCTCTACTTGTAACCCACCCTGAGCCATTGGGACAGGGCAGGAAAATAAATTTAAAAATAAATAACTGCATTTTGCATATTAGTCTCCAGGGGCAGACCATTCTAACGGGTCGCCACCTGAATTGGGGGCAAAAGAGGCAGGAATTCAGGCCCTCAGGAAAGTAGTGGCCCAGCCATGACAACAGTGTCATAGCATCCCCAATAATCAGAACCCCTGTTTCCAGGCTAGTGCAAAGCATGAGATCCAGCATGTGTCCAGCCTCACGTGTCAGGCCAGATATCGTCTGGGATAGACCCATGGTTGTCATGGTGGCAATGAAATCCTACTCTGTCCTTGAAAGGCCAGTTTCAGCATGTATGTTGAGATCACCCAAGACTAAGTCTGGGCGATGTCAACACCACCTCTGAGACAATATTCAATTTGTCAAAATCTATTTATTTATTATATTTTTACCGCACCCCTCTTGCCTGTGGTGACTTGGGGCAGCTAACATGCATATAAATAGTATAATAAAACAGAAATTATAAATATAATATATAAATACACAGATGTAAAAAGCCATAAACACAGCACATAATATTCTATGCTGATCTGTGTAAAAGCACAGCCCCTGCCACTCCCCACTAGCCCATCCCCCCTGCCAAACGCCTGGTGGAAGAGCCAGGTTTTACGGCTTTGTTGGAAAGCAAGGAGATCTGAGCTGACGCGAATAAGGACATTCCACGGCAGGCATGGTGGGCCCCTGATGATGCCGGGGCGCTGCCCCTCGTGGTCCCCAGGGCTCCCAATCCCCCTGCAGCTGCTGATTTATTTATTTATTTATTTATTAAAAGCCCAGCCTGCGCAGCTGTGCTGGTCCACACCACGTTGCTTTGAAGCAGCTTCCCAATCCAGCAGCGCTTCTGGGTCTGCCGGGAGAGGACGCATGGTGGCAGCGCCTGCTGATCCAACTGCTGTTGGTACCGGCTGGGGATGCTTTGTTTGTTTTCAATCAGCTGCCGCAGCTGCCGCGCCTGCTGAGCAGCAGATTGCTGAAGTGGGCTGGGAGGAGTGAGAGGGAGGAGCCAGAGTGCTCAGTCAGTGTGGGAGGAGCCTGAGGACTGATTAGCCTGATTGACAGGCAGAGACCAAGGAAAAGGAGGAAGTCTGAAGGACAAATTGGTCCCATTTGCAGTATGGGTGGCTGGCTCCACCGTTCATACCACATGGTAGGTGCCTTCTGCCCTTTCCTGAACCGTACATGCCTCTTTGCCCTGTGTAAAACATGTAGCATTTATGGTGTGCCAGTTAGGATTTCACATAATCCTGTTGGGTTCTGCAGCATTTTCTGTGCATTTTAGTTGTGGCTTATGTTGCGTGTGCGTTTCAGATATTGTAATGTTGTTCGAATTGCACCTTAAGGTATTGGACATTTCTGTAATTTGGGCTAGCTGTTATGGTACTTCTGTTTTCTCTGCCTTTGTACTCCTGCCATTGAACACATTCATGTTATTGGAGACAGATCCAAGCCCAGTGGGCTTACAATCTAAGAACAAGCCCCGTTTGCCTCTATGCACACTGGATAAGAGAGATTTGGAGTTGTCTGGTTTTACCCTGGGCAAGTTTTGAGTTGAGGGGGAAAGGTTTGTGACTTCTTTGAACCCCCCTGTTTGCACCCATGCACACTCGACTCACTTGGTTCTGTTGTTTTCTAAAACTGCTATCCTTGGGTGCATGTTCTATTCCTTGCGTACATGTTGTATGCCATTGATCATGATCATGTAAGTGTGCAATTTTTGGCTAGGCTCTGCCTACTGTTGGCCTTGCCCCGCCCACTTCTGGCCCCACCCTGTGCCCCATCAGCCTTCGAACCCACCAGCTGTTACTGTTCCACAGTGATGGTGCAGCTGCCAAGAATGCCTGCCTGTCCGTTTGGACCTGCCAATAGTGCAGGACCTCCAGGAGGGTGCTCCCGGACGATCGCAGGGGCCGCCCAGGGACCCAGACAGGCAGGGCCCAGGCCTTAAAAGTCAAAACCTGCACCCTGAATTGGGCCCGGAAGACAATAGGTAGCCAGTGCAATGCTTGGAGCACTGGTTGAATGTGCTTCCTGTGGCCTGTCCCAGTAAGCAGATAGGCAGCTGCATTTTCTACCAGCTGCAGCTTTGAACTGTCACCATGAGCAGCCCCACTTAGAACACACTGCAATTGTCCAGCCTCGAGGTGAGAAATGCATGGATGACAGTGGTGAGATCGGAGTCTGAGACATATGGGCGGAGCCTCCTCACCAGATGTAATTGGTGAAAAGCAGCCCTGGTGAAAAGCAGCCCTGGCCAAAGCCAAACCTGAGAATCCAGGAGCACCTCAAGCTCCACACAGATGGAACCAAAGGAGGATGAACGCCCCCAATAACAGGAGTACTCCCCTCTCCCAGATCACACACACCCCAGCATCACTTCTGTCTTGTTGGGATTGAGCTTCAATCGGCTCTGCCTCCTCCAATCCCCCACAGCAGCCAGACACCGGGGACAGCAGGACCTAGGTTGGTTGAAAAGGATAAATACAGCTGGATGTCGTCAGCATATTGGTGGCAATGAACCCCTCAACTACGCATGACCTCCCCCAGTGGCTTCATACACACATTGAACGAGAGGACAGAATGAAACCCTGCGGAACCCCACACCAGAGGCCCCCCAGGGGACAAGGTACAGTCCCCTAGTACCACCCGTTGTGATCTACCAATGAGGTAAGAACGGAACCATTGCAAAACGGTTCCGTCAACCCCGGCCAGGTCCCACAGGCGACTCGCCAACATCTCATGGTTCATGGTATCAAAAGCCGCTGATTTAAAGTTAGCAAATTCACTGGATATGATAGTGTGGCAGGGCTAAGCCACAACATGGTGTCTGCCAAGAAGGAATGTACAAAATGACTGCTAAACAGGAAAAGGAAGTGAGGTCACAAGGGGTGTAGCTCCCATAATAAAAGGGAGGCCAGCCAAGAAGATGGAGCAGTATCTTCCTGACCAGCAGAGAGGACACATCTCCTGGAGAGGCTGCCTGACTTGAGGGCCCGAAGAGACTTTGTGTGTGAGCTGGCAAATAACTAGCCTGAGACTGTGGTTGTGGCTAGGCTCTATTGGTTGGACTGTGGCCAGAGGCTTGGTGCCTGGCCTAGGAAATGACTACGTGTGATAAGTAAACTGTATTTTATGCTGAAACCCCATGTGACTCTCTCATCAGGACCTGATCCTGCAAACACTTCCCAAGGTCAAGTGGGGCCCTGCTGCAGTAAGGTGGAGAATGCTGGTTGCCATACCAGTGTCCCCAAAGGCGGTAAAGATCCTGAGCAGGGAGTGTTGCAGAAGATTGTGCCCAGCAGAGGATTGTGCCCAGCAGCAGAGGGAGCATTATGACCTAAAGAGGCCTGCCAGTGAGCACCCATGGACAGAGACTCAAGCAGGGCTGGAGCCTGGAGATCCACCCCAGTCACACAGCGTGGGGTGGATCCCCGTGAGGAGAAAGATGGGAGCAGGAGGACTGCACCCAGGCTGAAACAAGGGAAAACAGTAATACTCTGGAATTTGGCAAAGCCAGAGATGGAGCAGCAAACCCCACGAGTTTGGAGGATACCTTGACACCACCAACAAACAGCGTGGGAGGAGAGGTACCGTGGTGTACCCAAATGGGGAACCCCAAGGCATTGTTATTGTTGTGAGCAGTGGGGACACTTGTATAGAGGGTGCCCCTTTATAACAGAGAACAAAGCCCCGAGACTAGGCTATATATGTGGACAAGAGGGCCGTGTAAGGAGGTACTGCTCCACTGTAAAGAGAAGGCTCTGTGGGGACTGCAACAGGCCAGGACATATAAGGAGGAATTACCCTGATGGAAAATGAGCAAGGATTGGAGGAGGAGAAAAAGAAAGCAACATTCCTACCTGTGAACAGGTTGCAAAAAGGGGGTAACTGAGACAACGGCCTGCTGGACCTGCAATAAAGAGGGCCATTTACCAACAAAAATGCTCCAGTAAAAGGAAAAATCCCTAAGGAAAAAGGTGATGGCTGGAAAAGAGACAGATAGGCTTCACCTTAGAGACTTGGGAAAGGTGGAGAAATAGTCAAAGGCAGTACTAGGGATCTCCTAGAGAAAAGTATCCAGACTGATTCGACTACGGAACAGAGGGAGGCTTTAAGGCAAGAAAGAATAAATAGGAGGGAGGCCATGAGAAAAATGGTAAAAGAAATGAAGCTATGAAGGAGACCCAAACGTTTTAGAGAAACCCAAAGCATGCAATATTTGTTCTATACTTCTCTCCCACGGGTCCAGTCTACATGGCAAAAGCATTTCACACAACAGACACCCATAAGCACGAAAGTGAAGGCAAAGCCAAAACTTCAAGATGGCACTTTGCCAGGGACACCAAGGGGCAGATACCCATTTCCACCCTCAGTCGTGCTTCCAGGGTACCCCCTGGGTACAGCCCGACACAGAAGCAGGGTTTCAAATCCAGCTCTCCAGAAGAGGCCTTAGTGCCCAGGCATGCTAGCCACGATCTGGAATTGGAGATGCCGGGGATTGAACCTGGGACTTTATACAACATGCAAAGCAGGCACTCTACCACCTGAGACATAGCTCACCGCACAATAAAATTGTGGAACTTCTTGCCAGAGGATGTTGTACAGGCCGATAGCATAGCAGACCCCAAAGACCAATGGGTTGAATTTTTAAAAGCGAGGTCTATTAATTTATTTTATTTTTATTTGTTATAAGCATTTCTTATCCTGCCCCCTCCTGTCAAAGGCAGCTTGGGATGGCGTACAATATAAAAGCATAAAATATACACGTAACTTAAAACAAACAATAAAACCATCAATTCCCCCTCCCCCAGCCGTATCCCATCCCTCCTCCTACCCATCTCTCTCACCAAACGCCTGGCAGAACAGCCAAGTTGTACACGGATGCCTGAAGGAAGGTCGGTCCCAGGCCAAACAAACCTCTGTCAGGACGGAGTTGCACAACTTGGGTTGGTCTTCTGTACAAGACCCCTGACTGTCGGAAGCTGGAGGTGGTTGCCATTGTAACATGCTACATACTCGCCTGAGACAAACGAGGCTGGCCACTCAGACACAGAATGCTGGGCTAGATGGACCATTGGTCTGACCCAATAAATAGCACTTATGTTCTTATATTTTGAACTTTCAGATTCTGGACTGAAGAAGAGAGAATTCCTCCCCCCCCCCCTTTTTTGGGAGGGGGGGAGCTTTAGCAAGTCTATATAAGAAAACATAAGTGATTCTGCTGCAGCTTATTTCTAGCTGGTGGAATTGTGATGTGTCCTGTCAATGACAGGTTTTTGGACTAGAGAGAGATGCAATCTTATGCAATAAGTGACTGTTGGAAATTGCAAAAGAATCAGATTAAGAGTTCTTCCGCACGTGGAAGGGGTATTTCCAAAGAAAAATCTTACATCTGCAAGAATTCTGTAGTGAACCAGTAGGTGGCAGACTTTTATCTGTATCTGTATCGAACAAGCGTGCATAGTCTTAGAGGCAAAGCAGCTGCTAGTGTGATCTTTAGCATGGTCCATAGACCTGATTGCAGTTATTAACGATTTCATGGTGGCTTATTATAGGGCTGTCCTTTTTCACAGTAAAAAAAAAACCAACCACACATACTTCAGTATTGAAATATAGATTTAATGCCAGATCTGTAACAGGGGAACACCCAAAATTACAGATGCCTAAGGGTTTGCACTTGTGGCTCTGGTTGTGCGTGTTTGAGTTAATGCACATACTTGCACGCGTGAGTAAGGACACCCTGCATTATAAGATCAGCATCCGATATAATTATAAGTGGGGAAACAGTCACAGCTGTGTCTGGAGCGAGGTCAAACTACGTACTCCAGATCTTCAAACCACTTACTGCAGAGTAGTCCCATTGGTTTCCCTGGGACTACTTCACAGTAAATGGTTTGAGGAATGCAGGCTATCAAACTGCAGGAATACTACTCTTAGGAGCCGATCCAAGGTACGTGCGTACACCAGCTGCACGCATGTAGTCTGCGCATGCACCAAGCGTGCACTCCCCATGCACCAAATGAAGGATGTTTGCATACCAAGCACAGAAAATGTATACCCCATGCACATAGTGTGTATTGTGCTTAAATATGCCTTGCATGCAGTAAGCACATGCTGTGTGTGCATCCTGCAGTTAGCGAGTGCACATCCTGCGCTTGGTGCACACATGCAACCTGCAAACAGTACATGCACACACCTTGGGCTGGGCCCTTAATAGAGAAGTTCACAAACTGGGCTGCACCATCTTGAATGGAGGATGCAGTCCCATTGGAGAGTACACTTTGCATGTCTTTATTACCATTTGCAGCCAGGAGACTACAAAGTCTCAAAAAAGGCAAAATTTTGGAAGCCACTTTTTTTGAGTCTATTTTACAATCTATGCCCCCGATTAACCAAACTGGCCACTAGATGTCACTGCAAAATAGATAGTTTTTTTTTTAAAAAATATTAAAATATTAAATATTAAATATTAAAATGCAGTATTTCTAGGAAGTATTTCTAGTAAATATAGGAACATTAACAGACTAGAATGTTGATGCATTCTGTATTAGTCTAAGCATTGGGATATCTCAAAAAGGATGAACAAAAATTTTAAAGCAGCAGCTTAGAGGGCTTGAGTAGTATGAGCCCAATCTTGAAAGCACTCCACCGGCACACATCCCATAAAAGTAAATGGGTGGCAGAGGATCAAAGATTTTGTCTCTTTTGTTGGATGGAGGGAAAATGAATACAGATATGGTAGCATACTTGCCAGCAATACGTGTGCCAAAGATTAGTCATAAATGAAATCTACAAGGACTGCCAAAACTAGGCTGAGTAAACATACCAATCCTCTGAGACGATCCTCTACCTGTAATATTTCTGCCAGTGAGTGTTAGAGATATTGATCATAGATGTGTTGCCAATAGCAGAGAACACTTTTTTTCCAGGTGTGTTTTAGCTGAGGCTTAAACGCCGGGCAAGTGTTTATTGAAGCTATCTGCTCTGCCTCTTGGAAAACCATATACTTGTCCTTGGAAAGGACATTCAGGCCATGATCCACAAACTGATTACTCCTGAGTAGTCCCTTAAAGCCCACAGATTTGTGGATTCCTGCCTCAATCTCTGCTATAAATTAATTGCAGTTAACATCACATACATGTCACAGTAGTTATTAAAATGTTTTTTGTCTCCAGGAACAGAAAGATTTCCAGTGAGAATGAAAACATTTTGCAAATAATTTAGAGAGAGGACTTTTCTGATTTTATAAACGCCAAGTGGGATGTTTTGGTTGTTGCTGCTACTATTCTTGGCAGCTGTTGTTTTCACTAGTTCTCCAATTATTTTAACTTTTTGGAAGCTGGAAAGCACGTGTTCCTCCATCGATAGCATGAGTCCCTGTGAGTCACAGACATGAGCTTTTGAGGGCCTCACCACTTGCCTTTATTTCATTCACACACACACACACACACACACACACACACACAAATGAAGGCAGGAAGTTCCCCACCAGGCTCATGCCATCTGCAAGTTGGGTCAACATCCAAACTGACCTTTGATATATACTTTGCGTGTTTGTTACTCTCTGGAGTGAAGTGATTATATTACATCTCAAAATGGGTTAATAAAGGCAAAAGGCTTGGGAACCATTGAACTAAAGCCTGTATAATTGGTGGATTATGACATCACACGAAACTGAAATGTGAGCCATTGAGAACCTGTTCCTCGAGTCTACAGAAATCAACAGGTTCTTTCCAGCAGGGACTGCCAATAAGATCTAACCCTAAATATTAAATAAGGAATGTTTTTAGTCTCTGCTAAAACTCAGGGCTTTTGAGACTCTTCTGAAACCCTTTTTGAAATCAAACACTCAGGATAACAGCATCACAGATCAAGAAAGGATGTCCGCATGCGTCTCCCCTCACTTGGAGTGTTTGGACAGAAAGCACCCAGGCCTCTGCTACACCTCACCTCCGGATGGCTTGTCCATGTAGAGGCAGGTCAGCAGATGTGCAGGTGGAGCAGAGGCGGAGCAGACCCCACTTACACTGCTCCAGCCCCGCTTGTGGTGCATCCAGAACAGAGCAGGCTGCCCGAACCTGGGGCACCAGCTGACGGCGGAGCTGCTGTCCATTTGCTTGGCGGACAGAAGCTGCAGCTCTGCTCTCAGCCAATACCATAGATGCTCCGGGTGGCAGCCTAGAGTGTCCAGCAATCAGTGGTAGGAGCAAGGGGCACCATATGTGTGGACTGCAGGCCATGGCAGCAACCCAGCACAGGGCTGGATGCAGGGGAGGCAGGACTGGTCATCCCTGAAGAAGGTCTGGGGGTGGTCAACCAAAAATCACCCTGTATCTCTTCCAGATGCTACTTTACATTTTCTGCTCAAGCGACCTTGCTTTAATTGGATTTAAGAATTTCTCTGGTTGAAGTTTCTGCAGCAATCTAAAAATCCACTAAGGGTGTGTGTGTGTGTTAGCCCTCTTTTCATCACCTGTCTGTCTACCTCCCATAATGCCCAAGGTGGCATTATAACATATCACTGACAGTATAGCTCCAGCAGACCACCCCCTACTTTGTCTTCCACCATTATGAGGTAAAAGTTGGATTTAGAGAGGAATCCATGTTCTGTACAGGGAAAGCAAACAGTGCTTTTGTAACATTGGGTGTTAACGGGACGCTGGCCTGGTTTTCAACCGCTCTGGCACACCTGGTCCAGCACCGCATCCCCCACCTTTGTTCCAGGCCTGCCAGATGTGGGCCTGGTTCAAACCCCAGCGGGGTTGGCGACCAGGCTGGAAACGTGGGCCCAGAACGAAACGGGCCTACAGTCTGGCCCCACAAGCCACCCAGGCAGGCCAGAGCTGGACAAACCAGGCAGGCGTGTCAGTTTTCATGCCCAGCGGTGGCTGCCTGTTATTGGCTGCCATAGCTGCCCTTCATGGTGGGGGCAGGGCACCGGCTGCAGCACAAGGGTGGAACTGGACAGCCAGACATTGCTCTGCACCGCCCCAACCTGACCAGGTGAGGCCAGGGGAATGTAGGTTTCTGTTGCTTGACCTACTGGCCAGGAGTAGCCCTCCCTCACCCTTGGGCGGGACAGCCACCCGTCACACTGGTTAACACCCACTGACTAAGAATGGGAGATTCAAGACAAAGTTAGGAATCTATAAAAAGAAGAGCACTGTGATATCAATGCTGCTCTACAGTTCTGAAACATGGGCTTATTAAATGCAATCTCAACAGCGCATAGATGGTTTCTGGCCAACATCTAAGAAAGATAAATAATGTTATGTAGCAGGCTGAGGTAACAATAGCATTTGACAATGAGCAGAGCAGCCACTGGTAACAGAAATCAGAAAGAAGGCTCATCTGGCTTGAATATATTTTTCATTTATTAATTGAAGCTTATAAATTAAGCTCCTGCTCCTGCTCATCTCCTCTCACAAGCGCAGACTGAGTCCCAAGACATCTATAGAGAACACCTACCCCCTCTATTTCCTTCCTGCCCCTTCTCTCTCTATCACATGCTCCAGGTGCATCCTGCTCACCAGCCTGGCTGCTGCCTATACCCTGCCAGTCCGTCCCCACTGCCTGCAACCCCACTTCACTCACATACCATCACCTGACTGTACCGCTCACCCCGCCACCCTTTCCTCCCCAGCACGCGCGCATGAAACACTCTGGCCAGCACAGCCACCCACCCCTGTGCACACTCACTCACCCACAGCCCTGCACAAAGAGTCACACACATACCCAGCCTCCTTCCTAAGGGACACCATTAGATCAACTTAGATTGCCCTCACCAAGCAATGAAAAGCCCAGAGGAAGTGGAGACATTTCCATTTGTACAGAGGGACTTCTGCAACCTGAGGGGTTGTAAAGTGGCCTGCAGCCCAGCCACTGGCAAAGCTGTTCCCGCAACGGCCACCACTCCATCACCACCACCGCTGCCAGGTGCCAGGCTGGGAGCCTTGCCAGAGCTCCCCCTCCCCCCAGGACTGCCAGCATGCCCAGGCCCCAAGTGACATCATCCCCCCTCCTCACCTGTAGGAGGAGAGGGGGCAGGGCCAGGGCTCCTCAGAGGGACTTCCGGGATCTGGGGGTTGTAAAGTGGCCTGCTGCTGTTGGTCCGAGGAGGGCTGTTTGGTGTTGGGGTGAGCAGTACCTAAACTTTTGATTTGTGGCTACTTGATTAGCAGGGCCTGGGTTGGGGGGTGAATTTTGTTTTTACATTGAGGGGTATTACCTGGCCTTCTGGGGAGATCAGGGGGTGGGTTGGGGAATAGGATAGTGGGTTATGCCCCCCCCCTCTTGTGAGGGGGTGGGGGTCCCACTCAGCAGCCTGGTGATTCAGTCATGGGGGGGAATACAAGGGGGGTCCTGTCGGGGGGGGGAGACCATGGCTATAGGGGTTGTGATGGGCTGGGGGAGATATGGTCCCTTGGGAGGGTATCTCCAATCTCAGAGGGGAATGAGGTGGCTAGTGCCTGTCCCCCCTCATTGCCCCAAAGTCAGGTGACGTGGTAGTTGAGGCTAGGAGGACGCCTGGCCATGGGCTGTTCCTGTTAAATGCTAGGTCAGTTGTTATAATAAGTACTCATGGTCCGGGATCTTATCCTGGACCAGGCAGCCAACCTGGTGTGTATCACAGAGACCTAGCTGAACACTGGACCTATTTTGGCTGACCTTGTTCTGACTGGGTACTTCGTACAGCATCAACCACGGCTGGAGGGATGGGGTGGTGATGTAGCCATTGTTCTTAGGGATAACTGGTCCGTACGGAGATATCCAGTGCAAACTCCATCCGGTATACAGGGCGTTCATCTCGTGGTCAATTTGGTGTGTGTAGACAGACTGGGGCTGCTGCTAGTATACCATGCACCTTCCTGTATGGCAGCATCCCTACTTGCTTTAGCCGATCTGGTGTCAGGTAGTATTGCAATCCCCGAGGCTTGTGGTCCTGGGGGATTTCAATATTCATGCCGATGCCAGTGTTCAGGGGGTGGAGCAAGAGTTCTTGGCTGCCATGACAACCATGGGCCTGTCTCAGGTGGTTTCTGGCCCAACTCATGAATGGGGGCACACTCTGAATTTGGTATTTTGCACTGGCCTTGAGACAGGGGGTGGGGTCTGTTATATTTATTTATTTATTACATTTGTTAGTTGCCCCCTATGCCAATGGCATCCTGGGTGACGTACAATTTAATAAAACATTCAAAAAAGAATAAACATTTTTTAAAATCCAGCAATTTAAAAACCAAAACAGGGTCGGGGTAGACAAATAAAAATATAAAG
>QEPC01001524.1:4743006-4756455 GCA_003113815.1 Sphenodon punctatus
ATATATACCTTCTGACCTTGACAGCCAATTACTCAATGACCTTGTTGCTCTATGGAAAATTTTGCTGGCAGAGGTCATTGACTTAATAGCTCACAGGTGTCCACTCCCCAAGCATAGACAGCACAGGGTCCCGTGGTACACAGAAGACCTGCGTCAGCTGAAGAAGGAGGGGAGACAGAGCAATGATGGTGTTGCATTCATACTGAAGCCAACCAATTGTGGCATAGAGCTGCGTTAAAAGCCTATGCTGTGTCTATGCGGCCGCGGGCAGCAAAGAGGAGTTTCTTTGCTACCTTCATATCATCTGCAAACTCGCATCCAGCTGAGCTGTTCCGGGTGGTGAAGGAGCTGGTCAGTCTGGCCTCCCTCCTCCTGGAACTGGAATCTTCCAGTGATCACTGTGACAGGTTTATCAACTATTTTGCAGATAAAATCACTCCTATCCATCACGATTTTGACGCTGCACTTGGTACAGTGGATGTAGTGGCGTTTATGAATGCCCTGTCTAGTCCGGTTTTATGGGATTGGTTTCAGCAGGTATTGTCCGCTGATGCGGTGGAGTTGCTTGGGGCTGCGACTCGAGAGCCATGACTTGTGAACCTGATCCATGCTCATCCTGGCTGGTAAAAGCCAACTGGGAGACATTGGGGCCATTGCTGGCTGGGGTTGTCAATCCCTCCTTTATGGAGGGCAAGGTCACGGGGTGCCTGAAGGAGGCTGTGGTGCGGCCTTTGCTCAAGAAACCATCTCTTGACATTGATGCCCTTGCCAACTATCAGCCAGTCTCTAACCTTCCCTTTTTTGGGAAGGTTATTGAACAGGCAGTGGCCCAGCAGCTCCAGGGGCATCTGGACCGCATCCGTTTCCTTGATCGCTGGCGGTTTGGTTTTCATCCGGGTTATGGCACTGAGACTACACTTGTAGCCTTGGTCAATGATCTGCGCTGAAAGAGTGGACCGACTTGTCCATTCTTCTGATTTCGTTAGATCTTTCAGCGGTGTTTGACACGGTTGACCATGAGATGCTGGTGACTCGTCTGCAGGACCATGCTGGGGTGAGCAGGACTGTTCTGGAATGGTTCTGTTTGTTCCTGGCTGGGAGATGTCAGCGTGTGGTACTGAGGGATTGTACATCTTCCCCCCAGGCCCTCACATGTGGAGTTCTGCAGGGATCCATTTTCTCCTCTATCCTGTTCAACATGTACATGCAGCCCTTGGTTGAGATCATGAGAGGGTTTTAAGTTCGGTGTCATCAGTACGCTGATGACACTCAGCTGTACCACTTGTTTTCATCCGACCCAGGCCTGGCAGTCTCTGTGTTTACCCGGTGCCTGGCTGCGATGGGGGATTGGATGAGGACGAGCCATCTGAAGCTGAATCCTGACAAGACGGAGGTGATGCTGGTGAATAAGGGCAAGGGAGTGGAGGCCCCCATCATTGATGGGGCACATCGCTCCATCTCAGGATCAGAGTCCTCCTTGACTCGTAGCTCCACCTGGATACTCAGCTAGCAGCTGTAGCAAGGAGTGCATTTGGTAAGCTACATCTGGTCAGACGTCTTTGGCCGTATATCTCGGACTCTGAACTTGCCACCGTCATCCATACATTCATCACCTCAAGATTGGACTACTGTAACGCGCTTTACATGGGGCTACCCCTGGTGATGACCCGTAGGCTGAAGCTGATGCAGAATGTGGCAGCCTGCCTCTTTGCAGGGACGGGCCACCAGGAGCACATACCACTGGTGCTTCATTCTCTGCACTGGCTGCCTATAGTCTTCCAGGCCTGATTCAAGGTGTTGGTTATTATTACCTTTAAAGCCCTCTACAACCTGGGCGCCGCTTACCCGCAGGATTGCCTCATCCCTCGTGTACTGGATCAGCCCCTGAAGTCGGCCAGAGACGCCCGCTTGGAGGTTTTATGTGCCATTGGGCAGGAGGGGGCGGTATAGAAGTGATGGAAAATTAATTAATTAAATTCTATCCTGCCCTTCTGTCTAAGGACGAGGGTGGGTTATCATATTAAGATAGTATATATAAAACTCCTAGAAACCCCCCACCCCAATCCTCACCTGCCAGATTTTTAGCATTGTTTGACTAGACTAGAATGGATCCATCAATAGAATGAAGCCATCTAGATTGCCAGTTGAGGCTATGATGTGGAAACTGCCCAGGAAAAAGGAAATTCTCCCCCCACCCCTCCGGGGCTCGGAGCGTCGGAGGCAAAAGTGAAGCCAACGTGAAATGGCAGACACAAAACGATAACGTTGATTTGAAAGTACCCATCCCCAGTGAAATAGGACACTGAAGGAGAGAAACTCTGGAGGTGGAACCTCAAAATGAGAAAGGGACAACTGAATCCAAACTAAGAATCATTAAAAGAACAGATCCAGAGACCATAGGCTCCTGAGGTGAATCTGAATGGTCAGGCTCAGGACCAGAGAAAAACCTCAAGATAGGAACAGAGGTCAGGAGAGGGTAAAAGTCTCAAGCAACCATGAAAACTTTATCAGTTGTTCAAAATGAATTGGCCCATGGGAGTAACATCTCCACAGCGACGGAATTCTGAAAACTAAAAATCACATCTGGGAGAGAAAATAGGCAGACAAGTCCGACAAATCATGCAAGACTGCATCCCAGAAACTATTTCAAAGTTAATTGGGCAAAGATCTGAAGTACATCCCCCATTCTACAGAGGAGGCGATATTAACATCCCCCACACTATCATCAATTAAGTTTATTAGACGTGACCATTTAGTCATTGTCAACATACAAACATATAAACTCCACCATACAACAAACATAACAAAAAACATAGAATGTAATTTACAAGCTAAAAATAAACCTTAACTTAAACATAAATTTAAACCTTAAATATGGGGTTATTAGGCTTCCCCAGCATTAAAACAATAGTAATAATTACCTACGGCAACCAGCCACTAGGATCATTTTAGAAACTACTAGCCTCCATTTCAGTATCACAATCCCCCACCATTTGAGATCTCAAAAATGTATTCCTTATCTCAAATGCAATTTGAAGAAAGGCCACCACCTTCCTAGTGAGCTTACTATCATCATCTGCCAGCATCATACAAGCTAGAAAATGCTTTGAATGCCCTGGGAATCTATCAATAAACTGGGACAAAAACCTCTTCCTTGCCTGGTCATACAAATGACATTCCAGCAACGTCTACCACCGACTCCACCCCCATAGCATCAAAGGGACAGAGTCGTTCCACGTACGCTGTCCCTTGCATGCGCCCTTCAAGCACCATAGATGGCAGCGAATTTAAACGGGCACATAGGAACAAGAACCTCATCCTTTCGGCCGTAAGCTGTAGCTGATAACTAGGCATCTCCCCTCGCACAGGCATAACCATCAAAATACTCTCTTAAAAAGGCAGTGTCTCTAATCCGTGCACATGCCTTTTGCCCCTCAATATCATCAACTCTCCTAATTAATTCCACCCTAACTTGAGCATACTGTTTAGCCCTAATATACTCTTTAGAGAATCCTAGATGGGCCAAGATTCTATCCAGTTCCTTAAGCCACGGGCTAACATAAGAATCCTCCTTAACTGCTATTAGAAGCTCCTGGGCTGAGAAATTTATTTTCAGCCACAACATTAGCGCCCTTTTCGTCATTATCCCATCCCATGCAACCTGGCCCGCTTCCAGCCGAATTGCTTCCAGCGGTATACCGCTAGGGGCCTTGAAAATACAATGAAGAAATTTGTTTTGTGGCCCCTTAAACTCCCTATCAATTGGGACTGCCCAAAGTTCTGCCCCATACAGAAATTTAGAGCTTACTTTGGAGTTAAACACACTCAAGGCCCAGCTAGGGTCCGCCCTACCAAAATGGCAAAGAAGATTGGCAATTGCCCCTGGGGCCCCTCCAATGGCCAATTTAGCCGCCTTATGGTGAGCTGACCACTTGCCGTTCTGCTGGAACAAGATCCCCAAATATCTAAAGGAAGTCACCTGGAGAATGGGGTAGCCCCCAACCTCCCAAGAATAAATTTTCCTTTCCCTAGAAAGAACCATTACTTTAGACTTATGATGGTTAATCGATAGAGCATTTTCCTGGCAATACTGAGAAAAAACTGACAATTGTTGCAGGAGATCAACCCTGGTCTGTGAGACCAGGGCCAGGTTATCCGCATACAAAAGGCAACCTATTTGTCTGGTTGCCAACCTCAGAGGAAAAAAACCTCTCCTTTGTAACTCGAGAAACCACATCATTTATAAAAATATTTTAAAGTATTGGGGAGAGAAGGCACCCTTGCCTAACCCCCCCTTTCTAACCCACTCTCCTCCCACCTATGGGACATATGCCCCACCTTATCCAACTTTACAACCATCTTAGCCTGCCTATAAATATTCTGAATAATGGCTAACAATCGAGGGTCTATTTAAGGCCCTCAGCTTACCCCATAGGTAATCTCTCCTAATGGAGTCAAAGGCTTGCCGAAGATCTATACAAGCGGCAAAAAACCTTTTATTGGTTTTCATATATATACTACTCAAATGGAGGACCAAGCACACTATATAAAATGTAGAAACCGCCTCTCGAAGGGAGGCTCAGAATGCAGTTACCAGCCTCACAGACTGGCTGCGAGCAGACAGACATTCCACTCTCAGACCAGCAGAGAAAGAAGCAAACTTGCTCATGAAGCAACAAGTTGCTGTGAAGAGATAAAAACTACTCCGGAGAATAATAAGTTCCCTGAAGCCAGCAAGGAAGCATCCGAGAGAAAGAAGAAACTACCTGCAACAATTTTCCAAGTCTCATCAGTAGGGATGGGACACGGGCAAAATTTCGGTTTTGGTTCTCATGTATTTCAGTTCCAAAACTGAAAAAGAACCATCGGATCTTTAGCATTGATTTTTGTTCCAGATTTTTAACATTGCAGTTTTTCAATAGGGGACAAACTGCAATGTTAAGAATCTGGTACAAAAAAAAAAAAAAAATCAATGCAAAAGATCTGATAGTACCTAAACCGAAAAAGAACCGACATTTTGGATTAATCCAAAATGGCCATTTTTGGTTTTATCCGAAACCAAAATTCCCATCCCTACTCATCAGAGAGATATAAAATGCAAAAACCATCTAGACCCAGTTAGTTTGGTCAAAACATTTGACACAAAAGACCTTAATGCAGCCAAAGACTGAGTGAAGAAGCCAGTTCTCAGAGAAATAATACAAAGCCACCTGGACTCAGCTAGTCTGGGACAGAGATCTCACATGGCAGATCTTAAATGAGGCCAAAGAATGAGCGACACTGTGCAGGGTCATCAAATCAGGCAAAATGATACCGTTTGTTTGCACATTGGCAGCAAAAAGGGTCTCTGAAATCAGAGCACTCATTCCCATGGAGCACAGAGACTAGCTTAGTGTGGGAGATACTCCTTTAAGAAGGAGGGCACAAAATCTGACCGAGCAGTATAAAAGTGTCAAAACAGACCGTTAATGAAGGATCTTGGTCAGGAGATTTTACTCTGAATCTGACCAAATATGTCCCTCATGCAAAGGGGATACCAGCATCAGTTAATTCTACACCACAAATCAAACCTCATCAGGTAAAAAATCTTGCCAAAAGTGAGTGGTGAGATCAGAAATGTTTCTTGCAAGCCTGTACAAAGGCTGGGCTCTTTTTGGCCCGGTGAGCTCAAATTAGATAGTGGTAGAACTGCAGTATAATTAAAGGGAGTGTTCCCAAATACAAAACCTAGGCAAGTAATAAAGCAAAAGAGAACCAGCCCTCAAATGTATGTGCACACAGACGTTAAATTCCTTTTTCTTTCAAAAGGCACAAGGCTGAACAAATAACAAAGAAACCAAATGGTAAACTCACAGAGATAATCAACAATTCAAGAACAGAAACTCTGCAGCAGCCTAAGTAGAAGAGAGACACAAAGCACACATATCTCCACCAATCTGTAGCCTTAAGTTTTGGTCCTGGGGAAAATTTGGACCGAATTAAATTGAAATTTAATTTGCACAGGCTTTCGCCATGGCCAAAACGAAAAACAAACAGAGTTTGGACCGAATGTCAGGATCTTATTACTTTGATTCTCTTGTACCCGACTACTCCACTAGGGGAGAAACCCTTCTCTTACCAAAATGCAATCAAGTCAGAGGCCGCTTTTAGACGAGCGGCGCTCCGTTTCGCGTCGGCGTGGCGCATATTTTGAAACCTCCGCCTGGTCTAATTAGACGAGACGGAAGTGGCTTAAATGCGCATATTACGGCGGTGGCAGTGCGCAAATTAAATACCTCGATTATGAGGTATTTTACAGGTGGAGAACTGAGACTGGGAGATAGTGACTTGCCCAAGGCCATCCAATGAGTTTGTGACTAAGACAAGATTTAAACCCAGGCCTCCCAGGTACAAATCCAGCATTTTAGCCACTAGGCTATACCAGCTATCTTGAGTAGTGAAAGGTTCATGACAATGGGTGAAACAAATGAGACAGTAGCCCACGTTAGCCTGGGAGTCACCTGCTCATTTGTTCGGTTGCTGTCATGCAGCCTGGGCTAAAGCTCACACACCTGGGTGTAAACCAGGCTAACATGCACCCTCTTGTCTATAAAGTCCCACCCAGCTCCCCCAAGGGAGATGCCTGCCAGGACCAGTGAGAGCTATGAGCAAAAAGCCCAGAGCTGTCAACGGAGCAGCTGTGCCCCAACACCCCTCCCCATGAGATGTCCCTGGCACCCTTAAAGGGAACGGGCACCAAAGGCAAGACCACATTGGACATCTGTGGTCTATACAGACGTTCATGCCCAACACCCATCCTACAATGCAACAAGAGACAGTGCCAGCCAAAGGGGGGACCATGGAGCAGGAGGAGAACAGTCCAGAACAGTAAGTCAGCGCATTTGGTGGGGGCATGGCAGCACCCTCTCAACCTGCTAGCATCCCCCCCCCCNGGATCATGGACAAGGGTGAAGTTATAATAGGGACAAGCAGTGTAGCCATAGCAGGGCCTGTAAGCTGGGGGGAGCTGGGGGTATGTTCCCTGGTGCTGGGAGGAGGGCAGGGGCCCCATTCCGTCTACTGTAGCAGGGCTAGCTATGGCTCTGGCCGTGGGATATGGAGGGACCTGGTTATTGCCTCAGGTTCCATGTGGAATGAAAAGGACTGACTGACAAGTGTCATGTCCACCACTTGAATTGCTTCTTCCTATTTTTGTCCCCACAGCATATATTCCCAGACACTTCCCAAATAATGACTCCTTCCTAAGGTGTCCTCAGTCTCTCCTGTACACTGACACCTATACAAAAGCCTTCCAACTGCCATTTTCCCATCACTTGACATCCATGCTTAT
This sequence comes from Sphenodon punctatus, assembly GCA_003113815.1. Lineage (NCBI taxonomy): Eukaryota > Metazoa > Chordata > Lepidosauria > Sphenodontia > Sphenodontidae > Sphenodon > Sphenodon punctatus. The sequence continues at coordinate 4,750,337 of QEPC01001524.1, forward strand.
CCAGTTCTCCTCTAGGTACCAGACAAGCACTCCATCCTTCCGTTCAAGAGATGTGGCCCTGCCCATTCTTCCCCAAACCCTTAGGATGCTCAGAGCCTGGTGTCCCTCTCACTTGTCGTAAGGTAATGCAAAACTAGTACACAGTGAAGTCACTGTCATCGTACCAGTCTGAGAAGAGAACCAGGCCCTCAATTCTTGCCACGCGACTTTACAATGGAGGAATTTTACAGTAGGCCAGACTAGGGGCTCAGTTATTTAACAGTATCCCTTGAAATAATATATTCCATCCAGTTGTGATTTAACTATTGAATCATGCTGGAAACAAACTCGCCTTCTGATTTTTACCAGATTTTCCTGCTCACCGAAGTCCCTTATTCACCTTTTCAACACTACTCACAAAAGTCATGCAAACTACACTGTCTCTATATAGTTCAATTCCCTCTGTGCATTTTTTAAAAATTTCCTCTCCCTCCCCTTGCTAATCTTACCTTGAGCAATTACTTTGAGGTGTCATAAATCTCACCAATCTTTTGTCCCTCTCTCCTGAAAGAGGAGCTTTGACCCTTGAATGAGGGACAGTGGGACGCAGGGCCCAAAGAAAGACTGTCCCTCCTAATAGGAACTATTGGGAGAAATGCATCAGGTTTGGGGGTTTTCTAGTGACAAAAAATAATGACCTCTTCTACAGGACTTCTGTGCAGGACGGTCTGTAAATGGACAGCTTTCCAAATAACCTTTGTTTACCCTTGTGGCCAACATAGCTCTGGAGGAGTGAGCTGAATGCTCTTCTGGTTCATGTATTTTCAGTAGGCTCTTCCTAAACAAGATCCAATTACAGTATATTGATGACGCATGCCCCAGGAAGCATCTAGCCTGGCATATCAGCCAGGTTAGAAAAACCTGCTTTTCTTGCACTGTGAGCAAAGTGAATACAGAACAGCCGGGAGATAATAAATTGGGGAAAATCACAATGCTGCTTTTGCAAAGACACTCTTTACGTTTAGCCCTGCTTTACCAAATTAAGTAGGCTGCCAGAGCATAGGCTTTACATAGAAAAGGAAGGGCATCAGGCGTTTAATGCAAAAATAAGAGGGAAGAAATCCAGGTCTGCTGCAAGATAACATAATTGTTTTTGTTCCAGAAGATTAAAAAGAATTAATATAATACCATAGTATTTCCCTCTTCTAATGGAATCTAAATCTAGCTCGACAGAACAGATGTGGGACAATAATGAAGATCCAAAGTGCACCTTGCTTATAGGATTAGTATATGGATAAATGCTTGTAAAGCACGGAGGCTATAATTCAGCACAGTGCTTAAGCATACGCTTAACTTTAGTTCCATTGACTGCAGTGTGCTCATTCACATCTTAACAATTAGGTACATAATATACAGTACCCTAGTGCACACTTGGCCTATCAGAGAACAATATTTATTCTAAATAATCATTTTTGAAAGACCTCTGGGTGCCCTCAAGTCAGACCCATGGCTGATATTTGTTCGGGTCCTTTCCAACTCTGACAGAGCCACAACATTCAGCCACTGAAAGAGGGAGCAAAGAGGAGGCCATGCAGTCAAGGGTAATGGATGACCCATGGCATAGATCCATGATCTTCTGGCCCCTCCCCTTCCTTCCTCTCTTCTGAGGGTGTTTTTAAACAAGCAAGAGGGGTCCGTGGCTGCTGAGTGGATTCTAATAGGTGGCTCCCACGTGGCTACTGCAGCCGCCGTCTCACACTCCCCTGCCGTGGACCATGGGGGATGGGAAAGCATGCCTGGCTAGCCTTTGAAATCGACATGTCCAAGCCATCAGTGCTGGGGAACCAGGCTCCCCAGCCCTCAGGACCAGTTCCTGTGACTTGCAAAGGCCGTGCCCCCACCCACAGTGGGTATGTGCGGGGGACCAGTCTGCTGGCATGGGTAACCACCCCAATTCATACAAGCAGGGGATGCGTGGGCGCCCATTGCCATGGACCTTTTTGGCTCACCTTGCACAGCATACTCTGGATTTTTCAGCAGTGGGCTGTGAGTGGCCATGAGTGGGTGCTATGTGTCTCACGAAAACATGCACCCACACACCCCACTCCACCTTCAGACGGGCAGTCGGATGCGTGACTCCTATCCTGGGTGGCCATGCGGAGTACCATCTCATTTGAAAACACCAGAGAACATCCCTTAAGCACCCCCAGCCCAGTTTTGATTCAGTCCACAGAGCCTGTACTAGATTTCAAAGCAGCCCATGGAAGGGAAAACGTTCCCTATGCCTGCTCAGACTAGTGCCTTTTCCATGTCAAAGAAAACAACATACCCAGCAAGACTGGTCTTAAACTCTTGGAACTGACTGATCACTGCTTAGAAGATGTGCTGACTTTTCAAAAGTACTGCTAGTACGAAAGGATTTTTGCAAAGTGTTTTTTAAACAGCCTTTAGTGCTGCCACATTAGGTCTCAGTAAAAAAAAAAAAAAATTCTTCATTGTCATTTTCTATGTGATATATACAACACAGATAAGCTTTTAAGAACTATTTCTCCCACTGGCAATTGTGATGGATTTTGCCGTAAGCAAAAGGCAGTACTGCCGCCGCTTGATTCCTAAAGTTAACAAAATGACAGGACAATTACAAAGCACCAAAAACGCACTATCATGCCCTGTGATGGGAAATCACTGCTGCCACATTTCAGGGCCAGCGTGGGGATCAGGGCGGTGGTGCACACACGCACTGCGGGGAAGCCAGGCAAGTGAGCTGCTATTGGACCTCCACCCTGTCCAAGGGCAGGCCAAGGTGTCGGTCAGATGAGCAGACACCCTATCCTGACCCGTCACCCTCCCCGGGCCGCCCACTATCCTGCCCCCAGCCATGACATGGCTGCACCGGACTGGAGATAGTGCCCGCTGCTCAAAGCCTACAGTGGAGCTCACCGCATGGCGGGGCAGACAGAAACCAGTCCTACGAGCAGCAGCATACTAATACGCATAGAGCAGCCTTACCCCACTTTGGGTAAGGCTGCTACAGCCTGCATCCTCAGGTCTTTTTCCCAAGAACACAGGACATAGCAGCCAGCTGCTCACCCTGCCACGCAGCAGGGGGGAAATCTGTTGGCCGCCAGGCACATGATACGCTGCATCATTCACGTGGCAATGGTGACTGAAGTGAGATAAGGCTGCCCAAACCTGTGGTAGGTAGATCATGTGGCTGTACTGTATAGTTCATTCCTGGATAAAAATTATTTAACAAAAGTAGGACCCAGCTGTGCAGTACCCTTTCAAACTAACCTCCTGCTATGGTCAATAGATATTAGGATAAAGACCTCTGGAGAATAAATATGGTCTGTCAAAAGTGATCATCAAATAAGCAAAATGTCATAGCAATTTTCAATCTAGAGATGAAAGCATTACAAGCTTCAGAAGCAGAGCCCAAACTTCTATTGTTCTAAGAGAATGGTTTTAATTATATAAAGTCTCTGGCAAGTTGTGCGTGCCATTTAGAATGCACAATGAAACATTTTAATTTCTACCTCTTGGTCTACAATTGCCCGAGACTTTGATGCTTTGTTCTTGTTCGAGTTCATACTGCCCTCATTTCTAAGACAGGGTGAAGTGAGAGCGAGACAAATATTTCATGGCTCCATAATGGATTTGAATCTTTGAGATGTAAGATAAGAAAGATCATTTTAATTCCTAGCCTTAAAGCTCAATCTGCTCAGATCTTCTTCAAGAATATTTGTTTAATATATGCATACTGCCAGATGGATAATCTTACAATGTTGGCCAGTAGCACAGCATTTCACTGTAGATTGCGTCCTGCTCCAGATAAGACCTTGCCTTGGAGCCGATGACATCTTGAACTGCTAATGGCTCAACCCTCAAGCCTGCTCCAGCAAAGCACTTAGGTTTGGTAGAGCACACGTGTCAGTGCACCAACAAGCTTCAATCATGCGCTTGGCACCTTTCAGATATCATTAAAGCCACACATCCTTTGCATTCGCATCTTACCGCCAGCACTTGTAAGTGCTCTTTGAAGGTGTAAATAAGCACGAGGATAAGCAGAGCCAATGTGGAAATGGCCACAGGTGCATTTACATGAGGGGCACCAACCAACCATGCCTCAGGGCAGCTGAATCATCAGCTGGGTATCTGTTGTGCCATGTCTGCCTGCCCGAGACTCCCTTAGTGCTTACCAGTATTAATGCGTGTGGGTGCAGGGTCTTCCCACAGGGGGCAAAACCTCCCCCTTAGTGCTGGCTAAGCACTCCTGCTTAGCGCTAACACTGGCAAAAGCAGCAGCAAAGGGAGTCTGGGGTAGGCAGCTGCAGCGCGACAAACACACAGCTGATGATTCAGCTGCCTGGCATGGTTGGTGCCACTCATGTAAATGCACCTGTGGTGGCCACCGTCACACTGGCCACAACACAAGCTACTAGTTACAACTCTGGAGCAAGGATAGGGCTAGCAGGAGACAGGAGAGAGAACTCTCTCCCCTAAGAGCTTCACAGGAGTGAGAGCCAGGGAGGGCTCTGTCTCTGGGCTAGGTTGGCTTCAGGGGAGACTGTGCGGGCCTGGCCAGCAGAGCCTGAAGGAAGAAGTACCCCATCTCCGCTGCAATCTCAGATATTTTCATCAGGTAGGAATAGTGAATGAAATACCAGAAATTGGAAACGGCTCCGGCAGCCACCCAACTGCAAATGTGGCAAACACAGCTTGAGGTTTTTGGCAAGGATGTCAGAAATGCGCATTGAATGTTGCTGAGCATCTTGTGCCAGGGGCAGAGTTGAGCTGGAAGAACTGAAGGAGTCTAAGTCACCTTCAAACAAGAGTTGGCAAATCAAAGACGTAAGAAAGTGGGGCTGTCTACAAGATCTGGATATTTGTGACTGTGGCGAATACCTTCTGGACTGTCGATTCCTGGGGGAACCCTGGACTGAAGAAGACGTTGCCAGGGCCACAGATTGAGCTATAGAGGGCCAGGTGCCCAGCACTGCAGAGCAATAGGAACATGGTGTCAGAGCACAGAGAGAGAGAGAGAGATGGGGTACCATAGCCGAGCAAGGAGCTGAAACTGTACGGGAGGTTTGGCACTGATTTATCAGGAGAAAGCCAAGGAAATGTCTTGCCCAATGACAGTCTTTCCCCTGGTTCAATACATTTAATTTCCCACTCTGGGAATTTTTATTCTCCTCCTCTGCCTGCATGCGACTACAGCTTGTATTAACATTGGCCACGTACCGCATACCACAGCCTCGAGAAGCTTGCACGGCTTCCCCACCCCCATCCCTGGAAACTCACAATGAATCACATCACTCAGACTTGTTACCTCAACATAACTGCCTCTGGTTACAGTTATAGCCTAATGCTGTTCAGCAATCATTGCTGGAGCAGAATGGGAATAAAATGGATCTCGGAGGCATAGAGAGACAATAAAAGAGGAAACTTTGTAATTATTGCGGGATTCCTTCCCACTCTCTCTCATATTGTCTCTGGCACTAATCCAAAGCCATTTACTCTGAAGAAGGCCCAATGACTGCAGTAGGACTATTCCAGAGGAACAGTCCTACTACTGTTGAGGAGTTGTGCTGGTGCTAAGTGATAGAGCTACACTGGATGCCCTGAGGATCACACAGTAAACAGTTTCAGAATTGTTGCGGCCTCAGCAACAGTCGTCCCAGCACATCCATGTTAAATGCTTCTGGCATGAGAAACTAACTCCAAGGAGCCACATTTAGGGATGGGCGAACGTAGTTCGGATGTTCGGACCGAACTCGGTCTGTTTGGATGTCCGAACCAAACTCTCGAATGACTGAACAGTTCGGTCATGTTCAGATGAGTTCGGGGCAGGAAAAACGTCTTTTCAGGGCCAAAAATTCGGTTTTGGTTTCGTTTCGGTAGCGCTATTTTTGAATGTTCAGCCAAACCGAACTCGGCTGAACCAAACCATCGAACCCGAACTTGAGTTTTGAACCGAACGACCGAATGTCCGAACATCCAAACCGCGTTCTGTTCACCCATCCCTAGCCATATTTTCTTTGCCTTCCTCATGCAAATAAAGTGTAAGCCACCCCAAGCTGCTTTGTGGAAGGGGTGGGGTATAAAATTGTAAAATAAAATAAATAAATAAATAAATA
>QEPC01001524.1:4756618-4768115 GCA_003113815.1 Sphenodon punctatus
GACTCTCTCCCCAAAAAGAAACATATTTATGAAAATTTCCCATTGTTAAAAATGAAAAACAAAACAAAAACCACCAACATTTGGGTGCATTTTGATAAAAACTGAATTTTTAAAAAATTTACAATTAAATATTTTAAGTAATTCTATTTCCCCATTGCCACCAATGGGGAAAATGCAGCAAAGACAGGTCCCTGCATACAACAACTTTGTGAGAATGGGGAACCTTCCCCTCCCTTCACAAGCCATTTTGACAATTAGTACAAGCTTCATAGACTGGCATAAGAGCTGTGGGTGTGTGGTTGTGGATGGACCAACACTCCAGCACAGGAGGAGCAGCTCAGGGAATTAGATCAACCACATCCACACCAAATTTGTCGTGTAACAGTCACCCCTAACAGGGTATCAGTAATAGTGCCCAGTGCATTATCAACAATAGTGGAGCTGCCAGCCATAACATATCTGAAAACTAAGGGGTTAATTTATTCAGACCTCCCACAACCCCTCACAGTCCACCCGTACCATTAGATATTGGGGCCCAAAAAGTGGGTCCCCAAAAACAAAGCCCTTCCCTTCTGGGTTAAATACTATTGCCTTGTATAGGACCATAGGTAACAACGTTTCTAGCCGGGTCCCAGGGCTCTGGGTGGGCACCTCCTGGCTTTAGCAACATATACAGTCACCGACTCTCTTGTGAGCCTTTCCAAAACATAGTCTCTAGCTCTTCTATAAGCCAAAAACCAAGGAAAAATCCCACCTTCAGCTCCCACGTTGTCTGTGGAGATCACAGATGCAAAGAACTGGTGGCCTGGGGTGGTGGAGGCTTACTCCCCTTTTGGCTAACTTCAGTGAGGACTCTTCTGAGTAAAAGCCAAGTATGTAGCCTTTCCATTAGGCTTTCCCCCTTCAGTAGGGTGCAGGCTTGCTACTTGTAAGCCTAGAGCAGGGCCTCAGGCTGGTTTGGCTCAACAGCCTAACACCAGTGTCTTCTTCCTTCAATTTCCCTTGTTCAGCTGGCAAGTTGCCTAGTCATAGGCTCCTCTCCTTCCTGGGATCAGCTGGAGCAAGGACACACATCTCCTCAGCCCTCTACACCTGTGTGTGTGTGTGGCTGGAGGTTTAATTGGCTGGCTGCAGAGTTAAAGGCTCAGCTGCATGCCATTGGGGCTGTAGCAGCTAGCTAGCAGCTTGCTTGTAGCTTTTAGCCTACATTTTACAGCATGCTGTTTGGCTCTATGCATCCACTCTGTTACAGTGGTGCTTTGGGGTTTGCTCAAAATGGGGGAAGAAAGAGGGTTCAGATCAAGGATCTATGCCATGGATCAATCCCCCATCCTTGAGTTGCTTGCCCTCATCCCCGCCTTGCAGGTCACATTTGACCTCCAGGCATAAGCTGAGGTTCCCCATCTCTACTTAAAGAATCCCAGGGCTTCAATAATGAATTGGAAGCTAGCAACCGAAGCAAATTCCATCTTGGTATTAGAGAGCACTCTAGAAATTATAGGCATTACAGATATTTCATCTCCTGGGGGTAGTAACCTTGATTTTAGAGCATTCGCAGGGATCAGGAGTAAGTCCCAAGCTGTTAGCTGGGTTTGGGACTTACCTCAAAGATATTTTATCGTGATTAACTAGAAAATAGAGTTATAGAAATGTAGAGCTGGAAGAAACCCCCAGAGTTATCTAGTTCACCTGCCGGCCATTAAGCAGGATCTTCAGGATCTACACCATCGGGTGCAGCCACACGAGCTGCAGAGGGTCCGATCCCCACATGGCCCTGTGGTGGGCAAGCACACCTGCCACTCTGAGAGGCCAGGATAGGGAGTTCAGCAGACAGTCATCCCCCCTGCGGGGCGGATGGGCTGCTGTTACATCTCCCACCATGGTCAGGGTGGTCCAAGGTGCCGGTCACATGAGCAGGTGCCTGTCCCTGTCCTGCCTCTTTCCCCTGGCCTGAGCAATATCCCACCCCCGGCCGTGATATGGCCGCACACGTCGGGCAACAGTGCACACCACTCAAAGCCCCACAGCGGACCTTGCCATGTGCCAGCGCAGATGGGCCCCAGGCACACGGGCTTCCATAGCTTGGGCAGCCTTACCCCATTTGGGGTAAGACTGTTACATGCTGCATCCTCAGACTTTTTCTGAGGATACAGCATGTAACAGCCAGCTGCCCGCCCCACTACATGGTGGGGTGAATATCTGGCAGGCGCCAGACACATGATGCACTGCATTGCATGGTAACCCTGATGAGAGTGGGGTAAGGTTGCCCAAGGTGCGGTAAGTGCATCATATCACTGCACCCATCATGAGAATGCTCCAGGATTTACCCTGGGATAAAAGGGGGGCCTATTCCAAGGTAGGTGCCTTGGTTTGTCTGTGCCTTAAGAATGAGGATTTACGTCTTTTGTCCTGTTTATATCCTATATCCTTTTATCTGCTCTAAACTAATTGTGGGTGCTCTCATTCTCCACATACATGTCTAATGCTTTCTTTTCTTTTCTTCCTGGGCTTAATTCATTAATGCTTGCAAAACACTTTGAGATCATGTCTTAAAAGGTGCCACAGGAAGCAAATTATTCAGAAGAAAGATTTATTAATCTGAATCATTCTATTATATTTCAAAGTACAGCCTAACAGTCACCTCGCCTTCCCTTACTGAGTCATTAGTGATCTCAAACAGTGACTCCAATACCTACTCATGTGATTTTTATTAGCCAAAAAGGGTACAAGTCCTGAGGTGGCAGCAAAAGGACATTTGGCTCAAACTTTCCTGGGTCAAGAATTCCTGGTACTTTTATAAATCTTCAGCTCATTGGGGCCATTGAAATGCAAGGTGTTCTCAGCACTCAGAGGGAGCCTGAGACCAGGGAAAGGGAGAGAAATCAGAAAGAAGAAGCCCTAAGCAAAAGACGTATCGCATAGGGAACCAAGAGGAAGGAAGAAGAACCTAGAAGAGAGGGAAACAGAAACGGTAACTGTGATGGAACAGGCATGGACCCTTTAAGGGCTGCCTGTTCATCATCTGGGCCCCGCCGCAATCCTGGGCTATAAGAGCCCTGCACTTTGTATGCTCTGGTATTTGGTGCCTGGTTCTTACACAGAACAGAGCTAAGAATATGTGCTGATCAGGCCCAAGGCTCCGATGCAGGGTCTAACTTGAGGTCACATGGTATGGTGCTCTGAATGCTGTGATAATGTGTAAATAAAGGAGAACTGACTAAGGAGACCTGACTGGGACTGTGGCTTTTGGGGGCCTGCTCCTGCTGGTACTTGCCATGGGAGAAGAGAGGGAAAAGAGGGATCTTGGGTCTTTTATTTTATCTTCTCCAAACCTTTGCTGTCCCTTGAATGTTTTGAAGGTGCCATGATGTTGCCACAGCCTCCTAGCTTCTTGCGTCTTTTGTGTTACAATGAATACTCTGTTAGCAGACTCCTTCATGGAGGATCCTGATCAGTGCTAAGCACCTTCATCTCACATTTAATTTCAAGAGAAGGGAAGGGCTCTGAGTACCTTTCAGCTAACGGACGTACTGTTTTGAAGTGTAGTTTTCTAGTCATTGGCTGTCTAAGCTTGCTATCTTATGTTGTCTGTGTGACATACTGTACAGCCATTGAGTGTCTTTGAAGAGTGACTAATCTATTTTGAGCTTTGAAAATATTGTAGACGTTTCTGAAGGACTCATACAAGTCTTTATTTAATTTTTTTTTCTTTTCCATCCTATATTTTGAGAAGGTCTGTGTGCCGTATCTTAACAGCAAGGAGATCTTTGGGGTTTTGAGTGTGAAAAGTCTTCCTTCAAGCTGTCTGTAATTCATTGTCCTGTGACATCCTAGTTTTCCATTGCTGTTGCTTGGTCCTAGATTCTACAGGAATAGATATTGTTTCTAGATTCTACAGGAATAGATATTGTTTCCAAGTCTCTGATCAGCAGTATTATCTGACATCTGGCCCATAGATTTTACAGTCGCTCTCTGAGACTTCTCTGCCAAAAGTGTGTCACTAATGACTTCTGCATAATGCTGTAATCATTGGGCTAGAGTCAGCCTAAAAATAAGATGACATTCTTACAAATATAAACATAAGTTGTATTCCCCCACCCCCTCTGCTTTTCGGCTTTGCTCCTTCCTCGTGATCCTATGCAGTTGCTGCATGGATAGCTAGTCCAGTTTGCTTCTTCATTTCCCAAATGACAGAGTCATTTCCGAAGATATGACTCTGTTGTGAATAACTGATGTCTGTCAAGACTGATATCTTCCTTTATCATGTTGCTCAGTCTTTGTTTATGTTTCTGTTAACACATTAACTTCAAAAAGATGATGTTGGTTCTTTTTTTACTATCTGTTGCTCTTCAGTTTTCTATGAGCCAACATTTTGCCACCATTCAATGGTGTTGGCATAACTGCATCTCTAAAAATGCACAGATTGTAGTAATTGGATGTAATCTAAAGTTAAAAAGTGCTTCGTGTTAATGGCCAGAGGCTAGGTGATGTCTAGGTTGGTAATCATGCTTGATATCATGATTTTTAAATTCTTATTCTTAGCAAGCATTTATATAGCACCAGCAATGTACCTGGAGCTTTACAAAGTAATGGAATAGACATGGTCCCTGCCCTAGGGCTTACAATCTGAGAAACAGGGAGGAGACGAAGGAAGGGGAACACAGGGAGAGACAAGGGGTGTAACATTCACAAAGATCCCAGGTGCACGTGCTTGGCTTGGTTACATGATTTATTCTGGAGGGCATGCTATGGCCCTTTTTACACTAGACGGGCCCACTCATACCCATGCTCCTTGGTTCTCTTCATGAACTAATTGACCCAGAGCACTCGATAATTAGTTTGGATATGCTTTTTGCTATAGCTGATTGGGTGTGTTATTTTTTTAAAAAAAAAAAAGATTTTGCTTTATTAGCAATTTATATTTGTGTAGATTTATCAATTTATTTTGTAATACATGTTATATATGTTATGTCATGTTTGTTTGTGAGCAATGGTCAGGAGTCACGCAATAAACAATGATGATGATGACTCATACTCATGCAGATCCGCTGCATGGGCATGAGTGGGAGTTGCCCGTGTGACCAACGTGGCGGGTGAGTGGAGGTGTGTGTGCGCTCCCATGACCCACGCATCGCCACCCACCTCCACCCATTGCCCATCCATGGAGCAATTGGCCAAAATGGCGATTGCTCCATGCATGGGGATGCAGGGGTGATTGGTGTACAATTGCACCCCACCACCGTGCACCCATCCCCCCCCCCCCCCCCCCCCCGTTTAAAAAGGGCCTCTGGTGTTTCTGAAGTATTTGATAGTAGCTGCGTGCATATTTCCCAACATTTTGAGTGGACAAAGAGGGACAAACCCTCTCCCTCATCCAATGAACTCCACTGCTCTGCGAATATGCTTTGTCCGCTTACATAACGCCTTCCAACACTTCAGGTGCATAAAGAGGGACAGAATCTTATCATTCCACTTAGTTTCTTGTCATTCCATCATCTCCCCACTATCCTCTCAAAGTACTTTTGAGCAACCAGGAAAGAGGTGCCTAAGACTTGAATGTGTCTGTTGCTCCTGAAAGAGGAACCTTGACGCTCTGAAAGAGAGGCAGTGGGACCCGGCACCAAAAGAGTGACTATTCCTCTAAGTAGTGCCCGTTGGGAGGTATGCACCTGCTTAATGTGTCTTTGGAACAGGTTAATCTTGAATTGATTGTAATCTAGAGTTGGAAAGTGCTTTGTGTTAATGGCCAGACATTAGGTGATGTCCCTGTTGGCAATCATGCTAATGTCTGCTGCTACTTTACTAGACAAATCATTCATTGCCTCCAGTTCTTCACCAAACTGAGCCAACAAGGTAATGTCCAAAATGCATTCCATGGTGCTTAGCTTGAGGCCACCATAGATACCTCATCAATGACAGTTTTGAACAATGAGGCTGGCAAAATAAAGTCTTAGCAATTTCCCATCCAAATAAGAAACCACTGACTCTAACACACAGAGATTCCTATTCCAGAAGAGGGCTCTTCTACCAATAACATTCTCTTCCCAAGAACTCCAATTCACCACATCCCACAGCCTTGTCCGAGGCACTGAGCTGAAGGCCTGAGAAAAGTCAATAAAGAACATTCTTCAAGGCTTATTGAATCTGGCCATCTTCAGAGATGGTAGCGATATTGATTCCAGGAGTGGCAGGGTGCAACTAAAGGAGAAGTGCTGGTCCTGTAAGCATGTGCTAGCACTAGCCAGGAGACTGGGCTAGCAAAGTTTCAGGTGATACTCGAAACTAAGACTGCTTGCCCACATATATTCTACACTTGTGTTTTATGGTGGGCTGTATGCCCACATTATCTTTTATCTGGGGCATGGGTCCATTATTGAAAATAACAGATCTATGCCCACGTTACCTCTCCCTTCCCCCATTGGTGTGGGTGGGTGGGAGTGCCAGGAAAAGCATAAAGTCAGAGGATTGGTGCCTGGCTGTGAGGCTGTATATGAGGGTGGAGACACTGAACCTGATATAGAGACTGAGATGGAGGAGAGTGTGAAATAAAGAGACTTGAGTTAAATTCTAAAAGCGACTGACTGTGGAGCTGAATTCCCTTAAGAGTGTGATTGAATGTGGTCTGATCCTGCAAGGACTTACCCCAGGAAATGCACCATTACACCCGGCTTCTTAGCTGCTGAACAAGGGGACAACTTTTGCTGTTTCTGACAACGTGCAGACAGTCCAATCTTCATTTTAACACTGGCCATGCAGACAGCTTGGATGGCCCTTTTGCAAGGTGACACCTGTCATTTTTCTTCTGAAGCAGACACAATCTGTTAGCCAGTTCACCTTCAAGGACAATTAGCCCGACTGTCACAGTTCCAGTTGGTCAACTTCAGTGGAAACTCCCTTGCGATGTGAATGAACCACCCCTAGCAGGGCTGCAGTACTTGTCTTCTTTGCCAGCTGCTCAGTATTGTCAGGATAAGCTCAGCAACAAAGAAGCCAAACACTACCTCTATCAACACTGGGTCAGTTTTGGCAGCTCAGTTAACACAGACATTATAAAAACGAATAACCAATTAACTGCAAACTGTGCATACCCCAAAATACTACCGCATGATCTGACTACATGGCTGATAAAAGTTCTAGGAGAAGCATGAGGTTCCTTCTCTGGAGTAAGCAGGTACACACTCACCTCTTTGGTGAGCTCTAGAACAAAAGGCTGGAGTAGAGAGAGAGACTACACAAGAGAAAAAATGTGTATTTTGTGATATTTCATTCATTTCCATGTGTGCACCATTATCTGGGCTTCTGAAATAAACAGTGGTGTTTGTACTCTCTGCAAGCAGTGTACTTGCAACCTGGAGCTTGGGGGAGTGGGGCGAGGAGAAGCGATGGATTGAACTCTGTTGACACTCACCTCGAAGGGGACCCCCATCACACCCTCAGAGTGAAAGCTATGACTGTCTTCAAGTGGGACTGATCTGGGTGTTGGTCTATGTCAGAGATGAACAGATGGCAGCTCAGGAGCTCCATGTGGCTTTGAGGCACCCGTACACCAGAAAGTGGCAGCCTGGAGGTATGTCCATGTGCCTCCATCAGGAGCAAGAGAAATTGGGCGGCATTTCCAAAGTTGCTACAGCCATAACCTTTTGGGGCCATGGGATGGGGCTTAATTGTTGGGGGGTGGGTTTGCCACAGCTCTGCCTTGAGAACTAAATTCGGGGTGGGGGGGACTGATGAAAAGGCTAAAATGAACCATTTCAGGGCAGGAAATAAAATCCAGAAAGAAAAGGTGGATGGCTTGTTGGGCTTTCATTCATGATTTTCTTGCCCCACCCCCTGAGCTGGCCATTATATAGATTAAATCACAAGAACTCTTATTTTATTTTCTGCTGTAGAAAGGCAGGTGAGTCCAGTGGTGGAGTTACGAGCTGGAGAATAGAGTTCATATCCAAGCTCTGGGCTGGGAGCTGTTGCTTCTGGGGCAGGGAGCATGGTGTCTGGGGCAGGGTCCTGGGTTCTCTAGACCCTGGCAATTAATTTTTGTACAAATTAAGCACTGCCTTGGGAGCAGGGACAACATGCCTTGGGCCATTGTTGCTGCTGTCCAAACCCACCAGACCAGCTGGGATCCGGAGCTTTGATGTGGAAGACAGGGTAGGGGGGAGCCACACTGCACCGTCACTGGGGTTGGAGGAAGCCAATCTATGTGAAGTGTTTGTGCCTCTTGGTAACACACAAATATTGATACATGGCTCTTGGGCTTTGGAACTTTGCCCACCTTTGTTCTATGTGCAAGCAGTCTATGGGTGCTTTTACACACACTGCACCCACGCCTCTACTCTGCCTCACTCCTGGGTAGTCTATCCATTTAAAGGCAAACTGCCCAGGTGTGAGGCGGAGTAGAGGTGGAGTATCCTGGAGCACCGCAAGCAGAACGGGGCGCCAGCTGGGGGCAGAGCAGTGGTCCGTGTCTACTCAGTGGATGGGCCACTGCAGCTCCGCTTCAGTCTGGGGGGTTGCCCTAGCAACACCATAGAGTTGTGGGTGGCAGCCTAGTGTAGTGGCTAATCCACCCACAACTCTATGGTACAGGGGAAGAGGCACCACATGGGCAGGCTGCAGCAGCTTCCGGGGCCATTTAAGCCCAGCACTGTCGGGGCTGAATGCAGTGGATATGGGGCTGGCCACTCCTGGAGCAGGTCCAGGGGAGGTCTGTGTAAAGACACGCTATGTCCCTAAAGTATGAAATGGAACAGGAAAGCAATTCCTGATAAGCTAAGCCTGTGCTGGACAAAGGTGTCTGTTCACAATACACATCCGGTGGGGCTACGAGATCGATGAGGCATCTTCGAGTAGGAAACATGCCCTGAAACAAGAACCTGAGAAGTTTCTGGAAGAGAAACAAAGGTACAGTGTGAGTATTTAAAGGGTGCTTAGACATCACCTGAAGAGAAGAATGCTTGGGAAGCAGCAGTCAGTATGTGAAGTCATTCACCATTCAACCAGACCCAGCTGCAAGATGGACTGAAAAGATTGGCCGTTTTTTAAAATGGAATGCGCCCATGGAGGGCCACCCATCTTTCAAGCGCCCATCTGAAGCTGGTGTGGGTGGGTGTGTGCTCCCATGACCTCATGCCACCCACTCATGCCCATAGACAGAGCATCGGAGGGAAATCTGAGATGTTCGGGGGGGCAGGAGCGCGTGGGTACAGGTTCACACCTAGCACACAAGCAACCCGGCCCATTTAAATTCCACCCCCCGTCACTGGACATGAGTCGGCACTCCATGCGACACACACACCGACTCGCCCGCCACCCTCCCTCCCAGCCATGCCCATTTAAAAACCGACATTGTGAGAAATCAATTCAAGAAGAGCCCAGCTACGACCATCTAGCTGTGAACATTTATTTATTGTTTAGTAGGGTAAGAATGTGTATAGGGAAACGTCTAAGTGAAGTCAACCTAGTGTATTGTTTGACTTTTATTTCTTTATGCATATTTTGCAGTTACTCTGAACTTATATTATCTGTATTAATTCTTATATAAAACTTGCTCATTATAAAGCTTGTGTCTGTTGTTACTGGTAGCAGATACTGACTGGAGAATTCTCAGTTAGATACTGGGAGGAGCCTGACTCATTTACTTTGATGCGACTGAGGAGCTGCTGAGATAAGCAGAGACGGGGGTGGGGAGGAGACAGAGATTTCATCCCTTACGGACTGGCACACCATAGAGAAAGTGGTGCCCTCTGGTGACTGTAAACAGGGTAATTGAGTCATGACTGGTCCGGTGGTGCTTTGGGGCACAAGCAGAGAGAGGGGAACCCAAAAATCCTGGTCATAAGTGACTTATGACATGCACTAAAACCATAATGTGAAAATGCTAATTTATTTTATTTATCTATTTATATAAAAAATTTATCCCGCCCCCTCCTGCCCATAGGGCAGCCCGGGGTGGCGAATAACAAATATAAAAAACCATTAAAATAATAAAACATTTTAAATAGTTTTAAATCCCACCTTACGCAGGGAAAGAAAACTCCCTCCCCCCCCCCATGAACTCATGCCTCACTCCTCCAAGATCAGCGTCAGCGTTGCTGTTAAAATCCCCCAGGACCACTCATTCAGGGGTCCAGAGGATCACGTCTGACACCAGATCAGCAAGAGCATGTACCGTGCACCCAGTTGCCCGATGGCATCCCTACACCAGGAGCACCCCTAATCTGTCCTCGGCCAAATCCAACACAAGATGGAGACACTCAAGACCTGGTGGAGCCTGCACCGGATACCTCCTAAAAGACAATGCATCCTTGATAACAATGGCTACCCCCCACCCCCGGTCCCTCCAGCCAAGGCTGATGCTGCATAGAGAGCCCAGCTGGAACAAGGTCGGCCAGCACAGGCCCCGATTCATTGTCCAGCCAGGTCTCTGTAATACACACGAGGTCGGCGTCCCACTCTGGGATTAACTCCCAGATGGTAGATGATTTATTGACAACCGACCTCACGTTCAGTAGCACCAAACCAAGGCCTGGGGCCTTCTGAGCCTCGACCCGCAACCTACCCATTGTTTTATTATTATTCTACTTATTGTTGCTTGTAAGTTGTAAGCTGCCCCAAGATGCCATGGGCATGAGGGGGCAGCTAAGAAATGCAAATAAATAAATATGCTAATGACACCCAACTCTACCTCTCTTTTTCATCTGATCCATGCCCGGCAGTCTCGCTGCTTACTAAGTGTTTGGCAGCTGTGGGGGCCTAGGTGAAGGTGAGCCATCTGAAGCTGAATCCCAATAAGAGGAAGGTGATGCTGGTGGGTAGGGGCAAGGGAGTTGAGGCCCCCATCATTGATAGAGTGCGTTCTTCCTTGGTCCTTCAAGTTTGTAGTCTGGGAGTGCTCCTTGATTCCCAGCATCACCTGGATGTCCAGGTGAAGGCTGTGGCAAGGAGCACATTTCACCAATTCTATCTGGTGAGGTGGCTTCAGCCGTATGTCCCAGACTCCGATCTGGCCACCATCATCCATGCTTTCGTTACCTCGAGACTGGACTATTGCAGCACAGTCTATGTGGGGCTACCCATTAGTGGCGGGATCACCGGCATTTCCGGTATCCGATAATGCCGGTACTGGGCGTACCGGCATTATCGGATTCAACCCGGTAAATCCGATCCGGTTACCGGATTCAGGGTACCGGATTTTTTTTACATTGCAGCCATTTAAATGAATGGCTGCAATGTAAAAAGTTTTTAAAAACCCACCAAAAAAACTTCCCTGAGTCCAGGCTGCGCGGGTGGAAGGGGGGACACCACCCACCCACCCTGCCCAGCCTGGATTAAAAAAAAAAATTCCCCTCCGTTGCCGGGCAAGTTCAACCAGAGCCCCCCCCCCCCAAGCACCAGCGGCCGCGGCGTCCCAGCAGCAGCCGGTAAGTATAGACCTGATCCCTGGGGGGGGGTTAACACCCCCCACCCCCCCAGGGATCACCCTACTACAAGTTCCCAC
>QEPC01001524.1:4806783-4824502 GCA_003113815.1 Sphenodon punctatus
CAGGGAGGGAGTTCCAGGCGTGGGGGGCTGCTAGGGAGAAGGGCCAAAGGTGGTTAGGGGATCAGGGGAGGCGTGGGAGGGCAAGAGAGGGGACAGAGGAGGAGCGGAGTTCACGCACTGGAGTACGGAGGGAAATTAGAGCAGATAGGTTGGGGGGAGCAAGGTTGTGAAGAGCTTTATAGGTGAAGATTAGGGATGCTTTTAAACGAGCCCTCTCCCAAGTGGGAGAGGGCTCAGCCCAGCTTTGAAACACCGCATTCCTCTCTATGATGTGTCTGATGTTCCAAAGAGCATCAGACGCGTCGCAAAGACTATGTGCGCATGCGCATCCTTCTGCGCATGTGCACTCTAGAAAGGGGACCCGGAAGTGCGGGTTAAAGCCAGCACACCAGTGATCTGCGTTGAAGGGGGAAGGATCGCCAGGCCGGCCTAACGCGGGGAAGACCCGGCTTCAAAGCAGGTCAGACTTTTAAACGAGCACAAAGAAAGGCGGCTGATCAAAGGATCAGCTGCGTTTCTTGTCTCGTTTAAAAGTGCCCTAGGAGCTTGTGCAGGATTCATTCAGGAAGGAGGAGCCAGTGAAGAGAGGAGAGGAGGGGCTGCACATGAATGAGGTGGCAGCAGAGTTTTGGATGGAGATAAGGGGAGAGCGGGGGTGGCCAGTGAGAAGAAAGTTACAGTAATTGAGACGAGAGATGACCAGGGTGTGAACAAGGGTTTGGGCAGCAGAGACAAAGAGAAAAGGGTGAATCTTAGCAATGTTATGGAGGGAGAAGCAACAGAATTTGACAACAGGATTTGTTTCAGAAGTTTCTTGGTTTTTGACGAGAATCGCATTTCTCAGTTCATTCTGGGAAATGAGAACAAACCAAGAAACAAGCCAGATGCTTGTCAAAAAAATGAGGAAATATAGAGAAAAATTAAAAATGAAAAAGTGCTTACCATGAGGCTACTGGCTTCCAGTGTGGTGGCTACTTGCTGCTCCATGCCTCTGCCTGCATTCTGCAGAGAGCTGAGCTTGTTCTCTGCCTCCCCCATCATGCTGCACTCTGCAGCGCTTAGCTGAGACCCGACAGTAAATTATCTGAATGGGGAGGAGAGCAGGGAAGCCTCTTCCCAGTTGGGTGCAACACTTTAATCAGCCCCTGTTTCCAGTGGGACCAATATTAGGGCAACACACAGACAGCACACTCCTGATTGGTCCCCCTCGAAACAGGGACCAATTTGAGTGTTGCACATAACTGGGAAGAGGCTTCCCTGCTCCTCTCCCCACTCAGATAATTTACTGTCAGGTTCTAGCTAAGCTCTGCAGAGTACAGTGTGGCAGAGAAGCAGAGAGCGAGCTCAGTTCTCTGCAGACTGCAGGTGCAGGCAGGGAGCAGGGAGCAGCCACCAGACCGGAGGCAGCAGCCTGGGGTTGAGATAAGTCAGCCAGTGTCCTGGGGCATCCTGGGATGCCCCAATACTTTTTTAAAAATTAATTTTGCAAGAAATCTTGAGATCTCAACCTCGGACTGAGATTTTGGTGAGATCTTGGTCTCAGTGTTCGATCTTGTAATGGGGATCATGGGTTAACAGGGATGTTTCTGACAAAATATGAAACATCAACACACAACATACAATTTTGTTTCACATGTATCTTAAATTGGAAAGTAGGAATTCTCATTTCAGCCCTACAGTGTCCTACACTCAGCCTCTGTGATAGGGCACCTTGCCAGGAATCAGCAAGATAAGAGCCCTATTTTGGCAAGAGAGTCCCTTCTGTTGTTGACTGGAACTGGCTGTATTCCCCCCCCGCCCCGTTCTTTTAAAAAAATCAACAAAAAACAAAGGGAACAGTCCCACAATGACACAAGAAAAGAGGTATAAAAACACCAAGGACTGTATAAATTGGTGTATGCAAAATATACTATCCCTATATCAATATATAGGTATACATATACATTTCATGTGAATTTTTTGTACATGTATACACACTTTTGTCATTTATTCATCTATTCTTTAAAAAAAATCACCATATGCATTTTGAAGTAGGTATAATGATTATGATTATTTAATACCGCTTGTATTGTTCTATTACCTGGAGACTCCAGCCAAGAACTTGTATCCTATTTTACTAGGCACTACACATAATAAAGTCACTGGTCTAAAAAACCTTCCAAGGGAGGATTTGTGGAAGGACCCAGGACTTGAACCCATAACCACAGAGGCAGTGAAGCAATGGCCGGCTCTCCAGGGCTACCACCACACCTTTGCTTACCAGGCTCCTTGCACTATCAGGGCCACACCCCTCTTATTTGTGATTGGTCCATGCCATACCCTTCTCACTTAAGATTAGGCTGCCCAGCAACCAGTACAGGGGAAGCTGGGTGGAGCAACGCTGTACTTCCTGAGCCATTCCTTGCCCCTTACACTTCACCTTGAACTAGGGTTACCATATTTCAAGTTCCCAAAAAGAGGACACTGCCAGAGGGTGAGACCTTTGAGGGGATGTGGCCACCGCTAACATCTAACATTATCCTATATGCTACACACAGCAAAGAATCCACACACCCAGCAGTCTACACTATGGATCAGGGCAGACCTGAATGCATAGGCCATAATGTCTAGCTACACATCTGCATCCTGTGATTCTAGTCTACAGTAGACAGTGTCTACTGTACAGTAGGGGTGGGACACAAGGCCTCTTTTCAGGGTTGGGGTTTTTTGAGGGGGGGGGGTTATCCCTGTTTTTTTGATCTTTCAATTTTGGGTTTCAAATTACAGTTCTGTTTCCCTCCACATTTCCCATTGACTTCAGGGGGAAATCTTCCTATTGACTTCGGTGGGAAGGGGAACCAATCTAAAGAACCGAAACAGGGGTCTGGGCCAGAAAAAAACAACATTCCTAACCCTCACCACCCTATCCCCTGGGGCAGGGGGTCCAACCTCTCCCACCCCCATTCTTGTATCTCCACTCCCACCCTGCCATGTACTTACCAGTCAGGGCCTCGGAGGATGGGGGTGAGGAGCTGCCATCTCCACTGCCAGGTAGGTCTCCTCTGCGGCCGTGTGGCCAGGTGGGGCTGGCTCCACTGCCGGATGGCCAGGTGGTTGTGGGAGGCCTGCTGGCCAGGGCCGGCCTTACTGTGAGGTGGCTAGGGGTGACCGCCAAGGGTCCCATGCTTGGGGGCCCCCCGCAGGTTTGGGGGTTTAGTATTATTATTATTTATTTATTTTAATCGGGTCAGGTGGGGGGGCAGCAGGAGTGAGGGAGAGGCAGAGGCCCCGCCTCTCCCTCATTTCTCCTGGCCGGGAGACTGACAGGCAGTGGAGGGGGCCAGCAGCATGAGGGAGAAGCGTGGACTCTGCTTCTTCCCTCACTTCCGCCGTCAATGAGCATTAAACATTTTCAGCACCTTACTGTGACAGGAGAGGGGGAGCTGGGGCAAGGATAGAGGATTCTCACTACTCACTCTCACTCTACTCTCCCCTGGTTCCTGCACATGTGGAAAACAGCCCTTCAGGATAGGAATGTGGCCACAGGATTCCTGGGGAATCAGGCCCCTATCATCATTAGGCACAGTGCCCAGAGGAGAAGCCCACACAGTTCCAGTTCTCTCACTCCACACATGTAGCCACACTCAAAGGGGAAGGGAAGGATGGCCCAGCATGCCACAAGGTGGGGAGAACAGGGAGAGGGGGCCTGGGCATGTGGGGTAGGAGTAGGGTACAAGCTCACTAACCACAAGGGGGGAGACGCCCAGGAGGGAAAGAGGGAACTCCCTAACAGCCAACACCCACACACTTGCACCACCAATCCCACTAAACAGTCACACACGCACTCACTCCAGGGAGAAGGGAAGGGGAAAGAAGGGATACTAGGAGCAATAACCTAGGATAAGTAGCCTCACAATAACACCAAAACACTCAACGATACTTACTTTTCACACACGCAGGGGGCCAGCCTCTCAGCAACTGATTACCGGCAAAGAGGAAAGTTCCGCCCCTTTGGGCGTGTTTCTCCCGGATCCGCGCTGAGTGTCGGAGCTGCGTTTCCAGCTCTGGTTACCCATGTTGGCGGCGCCACAGCCATGGCTCTTCCTACTTCCGGTTCTGCCGGGAAGCTCCCTCGCCCTGCTGACAGCCCTGCCGCCGCTTCTTGTGCCTCCAGGCTCATGGAATTCCTCATGTCTTGCAAGATTTGTGGACTTTGGGGAGCTTGCATGCTTCTAGGCTTTCTGGGGCGTGGAAAATGCCCATGAAGCCTGACACGGGCTCTCCTCATGCACAGATACTGAGGTGGGATGTCCTTAGGTCAGGGCAGAATCCAGATTAGTACATACTTTGCAAACCGTAGAGGACCTTGTGTGTTGAATGGGCCCCATAAGCCTGTTGCCCCATAAATAGCGTCCATGAATAAACTTTAAATGATAATGAGTGTACTATCATTATGACTGTATAATTATGACTGGCATAAAACATGGTCCCACAGAGTCTCAAACCCAGGAGGAGCCTAAGCCTGTAGGAAGATGGCCTGGCTCCCTGGGGCCATAGTAGCACAAGCAGACTCAAAACCGTAGTGACTTAGTGGGCCATGGCTCACGTGGTAGAGCGCATGCTTTGCCTGTATATGGTCCCAAGTTCAATCCCTGGCATCTCCCATTCAAGATCTCCGGTAGCCCATCTGAGTGAGGCCTCTGCTGGAGAACCAGATTAGAAACCCTGCTGTCGTGTCAGGTTGAGACAATACTGGGCTAAGATGGACCATTGGTCTGTAATTCTTGTTTGCTTATTCATCAAACACTTATGTAGCAAAATCCATCCCTTTCTGAGCCTTGCAGCAGGCCTGCATCGACTCCCAGCCTTCTACCCAAGTCAGCACCTTGGAGACCACCAAGTGGCTGGCCAGCTCTGCCTGAGGTCTGCACTCTCTCCCAGAGTCAGGTACTGACTGAGGCTGCTTTCCCAGGAGCTGCTTTTGCACTGCGGGAGCATGCGCTATTCAAATCGAGCGCAGCTCCCGTCTTGTGGGAAAGTAGGAAGCATGGCTCTCCCGCCAGCAGGCTTGTGCAATGGACAGGGTAGGATTTCACTCCCTTGTCCGTCGTGCGAGCCTGCCGGCGGGAGAGCCACACTTCCTCCTTTCCAACAAGACAGGAGCTGCGCTAGATTTGAACGGCACATGCTCCCGCAGCACGGGAGCAGCTCCTGGGAAAGCAGCCTGATCCTCTGCATTTTCAGGCTCTTATAGTCCCTGGTGGGGTAGAGCCAAAGCCCAGGCCACTGTTCTTAAAGGGCCCACGCCCAACCCATCACAGGCCCATAGCCTATAGGGCCCCAGCCTATGAATAAACTAGAAATAACATATATGTAATATATGGGCCTGCAATACAGAGAGCCTCGGCCCTAAAGGGAATGTTATGTTTTAATTATGGTAACATTTTCTAATGGGCAAATTAGTGTGTGTCCATTAGGAGATGGGGGCAACAGCACCACCCTTTTAAACAGAGTCCCAACTACCCTGGATGTGGCATTGCCTTGGGGCTTCAGGTTTTGCCCTATAAACACCCTATGATAGCCTATCATTGATAGGCCAGGTACGTATGCACACCTGCATGTGTTGTTTTATACCTTTCCCCATCAGAAACAGTGTGTTGTAGAGATATTTTGATTCAGCATTCTTCCATTCTAAAATCTCCTCTTTGAGTTGGGCCATAAATTGCACTGAAATGTTATTGCCTTATCTGACAGCGGTAACTCCCTCCTGCCCTTTATGCAACCCCCGACCCATTCTTCACACAGGCATTTGCTTCGTTAAAGCTGAATCCTCCATCTCCACTTAATCATAACAAAGCTCCCCTGTTTAATAAAAAAAAAGAAATTAGACGGCCATCAAACCAAACCCTGTCTCATAATTCCTGTCCCAAATTGCAATCACTCAGCCCTTAATAGAATGATCCTTCATTATTTTATCAGGCTCATTTTCTAGTCAGTCATCATTTCCTGCAACCTTGGAATGAACTCTCACATTGTCCCCACAACACTGTTGCTGTACAGAGAACCGAGTTTGTCTGAGACACAGGAGAATTGTTCCTATACAGCCCTTCAGGTTTTCCCAGTGGCACGTTGTATAGTTACAACTGATTACTGTTCCTTTGCAAATCTTCAGGTTTTCCTAGTGCAAATCTTGCAAACCTCGTAAACCTGCAAATCTTCAGGTTTTCGTTCGCCTGTGCCTCTGAACTGCCCGACAATAACTCTGCATCTTATCTCTAAAGTATAAACACTGACAGGCTACATGGATAACAACCTAAGAGTTGTCATATCTGATCAGACCAGTGGCTTGTGAACAGGACTGGCACGAGGATATTTGCTGCCCTAGGCAGCCCCCCCCCCCCGTTCTCCGTCGTGAAGCTTGGCGACAGCTGGATCAGGGCAGGAGAAGCAGTAGTGTTGCAACAGCTGGAGGCGACAGGAGAGGTGCCCCCTTCAAGTTGCTGACCTAGGAGGCCCTTCTCCCAATCCAGCATGGAGGTTAGTGGTGGCGGCAGCAAGATTGAGGGCAGAAGAAGCAGTGGCAGAAGCTGGATGGAAGTGGAGCCACCTTTGGCACACTTCTTCCACACACACCCATCCAGCTTCCGTCACCGCCTCTCTTGCCCTTAATCTTTCTGCCACCGCCACTCCATGCTGGATTCGAGGAAAGGGCTCCTCTCCCGGCCCCCTCCAACACAAAGCTTCTTAGTATTGGTGGTGGCAGGGCAGCTTGATGAGGGCCGGGGGCAAGAGAGGCATCCCCTTCAACTTGCTGCCCTAAAAGGCCCTTTCCCCCGATCCAGCATGGAGGTTAGTGGCAGCGGCAGCAGGATCGAGGGCAGGAGAGGCGGCAGCTGTGGTGGCACCTGTGCAGTCAGTTGCACCACGTGGGAGGGGGCGTTGCTGGAAAAGCCCGCGTGCGGGTTGCTCTCTCACAGTGCGTGCCCGGAGCAGCAGGAGATCACAGAGCCTGTCGCACAGCGCAGCTAGCCGGCGGATTGGGCTAGTTAGTTCCCGTGTTCCAGAGTGACCCTCCCGGACAAGAGCCAAGCCGGACCCAAGGGGTTTACCCATTGACACTGGGGGCTGGATTAGGTCGCGGGTCTGTGAGCGGGTGAGCTCTCATCAATAAACAAACCCTGTGGATGAAAGCCCATCTCTGTGAGCACTTGGCTCGTGCCGGTGATCACCCGGCCGCCCACCCCTGCAGACAATACAGCAGCAGAAGCTGGATGGGGGTGGAGCCACCTAGGAGGCACTTCTCCCTCCCCCCACCCCCATCTCCTCTCTTGCCTTTGATCCTGCTGCCGCCACCACTAAATTCAGGGGAAAGAGCTCCTCTCCCGCCCCCCTCCAGCACAAAGCTTCTCTGTATCACCGGTGGCAGAGCAGCTGGATGGGGGATGAGAGCCAACCCCTTCAGCTTGCCACCTCAAGTGACTGCCTCAACTATCTAATGGTAGCACTGGCCCCGCTCGTTAAGTTGGGTATTCATGATACCTCAGAGGAAGGTCAAAAACCCTCATGATGCACCTAGCAAATTTATGTAGTGCTACCCAAAAGGGTAACCCTTTTTCCATCTACTTTGGCGATCCGTTTATGACTCGAAGGAAGCAAGAGATGTTATTACCCTTTACAGCTATTTCTATTCTAACCGATTCCCCTGCTGTGTACTATGTGCTCCTTTCCATGTTCCCTATTGTAGAAAGGGCCATTTAAAATGTGAATAGGCCCCAGTATGATTTAACCTAAATAGAACATTACAAAGGAACCATGATAGGAAATGTATTTTCCAAAATTACAAAAGTGACATAGGTCTTTATCCTCTGGCACTGACTTGACTAACATTTCTTTCATGGGGCAGCTGCAAGACTGAGCTGTGTAGGGGGTAGCAGAGCAAGAACCTTCTGCTCATATCTCAGGAGCTGCTCAGTGCACAGCAAAGGAGGTGTTGATGTAGCCTTATCTCTTGCGTGATGGTAAATCCCTTAATGTTAGTGCATGACAGGCATGCTGATCAGTGTGATACTACTGCAGTTTCCATTCTCCTGTAGGCTAAATATACCAGCAATTATTTCCTTAGTAGCCGAACTCAGAACTCTCAATTCCAACATCTCACCCACTTGGCCAAGCATGCATGTCATGTGAAAATGACCGAATGTGATAGCAAGAGTGTGGTTCTATAAAAGACTGCATTAAAAAAGTTATCTACAGCCATTTTTGTGAGGCAAACATAACGAGTAGAAGAGAATTGCTCATAAACTTGCACATTAACTTAAGTAGGAGGCATTTGGTAAAAGTTAGCTGTATAACTGCTTCTCCCCCTTAGACCAAGCTGTAAATAGGGGATTTCCAAAGGGTGTGCTGAGGCACAAACAAATGATACCTTTCCTTCTTTGGTTTGTATTTTAAATATGCATATTAGTATTATATAAAATTGTTTATATATATAATTACATACACCGACCTTTTAGGGTGTAAAAGTGAAGTATGCCACCAATTTTAATCCAGAAAAAGTGTGCCCCAGCCAGGTATCAAAGGTTTGGGAAACACTGTTGTAAATTATCTGTTTGGCCATTAGCAGAATAAGGGAGGGACATTTTTTAAAGTCAACCTCTTTGCATTTTGTGTCTGTGTTTCCCAGAGGCGTATTAGTTGAAATTTAAAGGTGTCAAGATCAAAATAAGATGCTCAACTGTAATAAGGTCTAGACCCTGCCCTGTTTTATCTGCTAAGAGGTAAATGTGTAGATTTTAGCTATCTAAACAATAGCACAGTAACTTAGGCCATGATCCACAAACCACTTACTTGGGAGTAGCTAGTTTGTGGCTTGCAGTCCTACAGCTCAAAAGAAGCAAGAGGAAGCCCTACTCACTTGGCCACTGATCCACCTTAGCTTCCATGTCTGATTGTTAAGGTGTAGTATTTTCCAGAACAAGTATATTGTGTTGTCCTGCTCAAGATTGGTTCTACACATTGGTCCTACACATTGGTCCTGCACATTGGTTCTACATAAAAAAGGCAATGGCACGCATCTTTTCCTTCCTAGCCACCATTAAACACAATGTGTGCTTTTAGACGGACAACACGCACAGCTCTGCTCTGCCTCACATCCAGGTGCCCTGTCCATCTAAAGGTGGGCCNCACATCCAGGTGCCCCGTCCATCTAAAGGTGGGCCACCAGATGTGCAGGCAGAGCAGATGCTCCAGAACATCCCAGAGAAACGCTAGCAGAGTGGGCCGTCCAAACTTGAGGCGCCGGCTGGAGGCAGAGCTGCGGTCCATCTACTTGCGGATGGCTGCTGCAGCTCTGCTCCCAGCCAGAGGTTGCACCAAGCAATGCCATAGAGCTGCGGGTGGCAGCCCAGAGCAGTGGCCAATCCACCCGCATCTCTGTGGTGTGGGGCAGAGGGCGCCGTCTCGGTGGACTGTGGTCTGTGGCAGCTGACAGGTCCATGTAAATCCAATGCAGGCAGAGCTGCATGCGAGGGATGCAGGGCTGGCCGACCCAGAAGCAGGTCCAGGGGGCCACTCCTGGGTCCATCTGAAGACACCTAATGCCATGCTCTGGCCAGTTGGTTCTCCTGCAGAATCTGACACCACCCATTTTGCTTCACTAGCTGCAAGCAAGAACAGAATTAGACCTGCTAATATAGATTACTGATATTTTATCCTACTGCACAACTGGATGTATCCATTTAACTTCCCATGCTCTTCAGTCAATAACAAATGTTAAACTGTGTACGCATGAGAAATAGCCTTTCTTTCCAGGCTCTTTCCTATAGCAGATTGATCCAGTTTTCTTTCCCACCCACGCTCATAATAAAAACATCATAATTATCTAGCTTCTTACACTTCCAACAGTGAATTTGTCTTTTCAATACACTAATGATTCTGGTCACTAATGAAAATGTCCATGCTGACTGAAGACTTTATTTACATACATTTTCAAGGCACCTAACCAGAATAAATGTGCCTCAGATGGAAGATAAACCAAAAAGCCTTTGGAAGAACCAATTGGGCGAGCCAGAAATTGGATCCCATTTAAGGATCCAATCTGCATCCTATTTAAGTAGAAATTATCTGACCTATTTAAATTGTGGCCTCTTGATGTTCCAATTTCTATGCTATTCAGTTATATAGGCAACCTGGAAGAATGCTGTTTAATTTTGCAACAAACTATGAATAAACTAATAGAAATCTGCTGCTGCAGACAAGATATTTTGTTCAGCAATTTGTCTGAAGACATAAATAGCAGCAGAATACTGAATGTTTGTGTAAGATTTTAATCATCAATTTTACGGTCCTGTCAAACAAGTCTGCCTCTGTTCAGTTCCACAATTTTTGACTTCAGGCCAGGAGAGAGGTGCAAGGGGTGTGTGGTTGCACCTTCTCTGGCTCTCCCCTAGCTCTGCCTCTTCCAAGCATCACAATGTCGTGATGCTCACAAAAGGGGCATGGTCACATCAGAATGCAGGCAGGGGGCAGGAGAGCTACTTCAGCCAGGGCTTAATTTATGAGGGGGGAATTAAATTCAAGGGGGGCTGAGCCCC
This sequence comes from Sphenodon punctatus, assembly GCA_003113815.1. Taxonomy (NCBI): domain Eukaryota; kingdom Metazoa; phylum Chordata; class Lepidosauria; order Sphenodontia; family Sphenodontidae; genus Sphenodon; species Sphenodon punctatus. Next base: position 4,817,355 of record QEPC01001524.1, read on the forward strand.
AGGAAATGTTCCTAGTAGGAATGTGTATCCTGAAATGAGAGAGACCAGGAAATGACCAGTATTGGTCATTTTAAAATTTATTTATTCATTTTTAACCTGCCGTTCCCTGAAAGCTCAGGGTGGCTCATAAAAAACATAAAATACAATTGACATTAAAATAGAATCCAACAAAGAGCCCTACCCAGTCCAACCCCAACCACCTCCCACCAAATCCCTATCTGCACCCGCCAAATGCTTTACTGAAAAGAAAGGTCTTACACGGCCTCTGAAAGATGCTCAGACTCGGACTTGGCTGAACCTCCAAGGGGAGGGAGTTCCATAACATTGGAGCAGCAACCAAAAACACCCCCCTGCGTGATCCCATTGTACAGGGTACAGGTAGCTAGCCACCTGTGCTGTGCTCCCAGCGTCCCACCTCCGCCATGATGGGCAGACATGGAAGCCAGTGAATCACAGCCCAGGCTAAGGCCTGCTGACTGGGCCAAAGTGGGCTAGCACATCCGCGCAGCCACTGCATACCTGGCCCAGGCCAGAGGCTGCCAAGGCTGTCAGCCATGGCTGTTCCTTGCAGGCCACCATGTCTGAGGTGGGACGCTGCATGCACAGCACAGGCAGGACTAGCTGCCTGCACGTTTGTTGTGTTCCTGGCCATACCCGGGCCGTGCAGCCAGCCTGGCCGCCCGTGACCACATCAGGTCATTATCTTGGGCCATGTCTCCTGGGATTTTCTGCCCCAGGGCCTCCCAGGGAGTGGTTCCAAAGGCCGCAAATCTGTTTTTACCTCAAGTCACTACCCACTTCCTTGCCACACCTCAAGACAAGAGTAGAGAAAAGCATGATGGGTAGGTCCATTGGCTATTGATGGGTAGGCCCATTGACCAAGATGGTCAAGGGATGAAACCTCATGTTCTGAGTGCTAGAAGCTAGGAAGGGATGACAAGGCCTCTTGAGAGAACCCCTGCCTTCCCATCGCTTAGTGGCTGGTCAAACAAATTTCTTGAGAAGCTGGTGCTTTATTGACACAGAGACCAGCTGTAGTCTTCTCCCAGTCACTCCATATATGCCAAGCTTTACTTCGGAAAATAAATTCTTATAGCTTTGGGGCAAGTAGACTGAGCTTGGGAACCTGTGTAAGGACTTAGCCCTGAGCTTATTGATTGTCTCCCTCAGTTGGATATGCTGATGAGGTTCTCACCCCTCGTGACCTGACTGGTCCTTGTCTGAGCTTGCTCAATACTTAAAGCATGTGACTGGAAGCAGGAGGCAGGCAGAGCAATGAATAGGCTTCAGAGTCTGCTCCTGGACCTCTGGCTCATCTCCTGTTCCTTGATTTCTGAATCCTGCCCTTTGAACCCCTGGCTCCTGGTTCCCTATCTCCACCTCCTGATCCTGGTTCTGAATTCCTAGTTCCCACTGCCTGCTCATTGCCTTGGTGTCCCTTTTCACCTGACTCATCCCTTTGAACTGCTTCTCCGATTTTGACCTTGGCCTTGACATTTACTACATTCCTGGCTTGCGCCTTTGGACTGGTTGCCTGTTTATTCCAGTTAGTACTCTGGTCTTTTTGACCTTGTCTAGGACCTGACATCATTCTTGGATTGCTCCATTTGACCCAGTTAGTACTCTGGTTGACCCTGAAGGGACTTATGGAGTGGGCCATGATCCTGAAAGGACTTATTGAATTGGGTCCTAATCCTGCTGGGACTTACCCAGCAGGTGCCCAATCCTGCAACTACTCGCCCGCACCCCAGCCTGACAGCCTGTTACAATTGTACCCATTTCCCCAACTCTCTCTCATAAGGCCTGAGAATTACAGTGAATAGATCATGTCATTTAGCTTTAGCACATGGCACTAGTCCTTATCAGAGTCAGGATACTGGGCTAGCTGGACCCAGGGATGTAGCTAGGCTGAAATGATCATTGGTCTGATCTGATCTGGTATAACAGTTCCCATATGTTCCTTATATTCTCATTGAATGGCGATTGTTGATGGTAGACCTCTAAATAAAAAGAGCATTAGCCAATTCTAACATTAGCTAGAATTATGGCTTTGTCTACAGGGCTGCAAGAAAGACATGTCCTCATACCACCAGAAATGACTAAATCCTTTTGTCTGTTAACAAAAGGAACCCCCCGCTAATGCCAGTTCATTTTGAAATCTCACTGGGATATAGCCTTGTTTTGTTAGCAGCTGTAAATGCCACCACTATCTGTTTCTTCCTTGCACCATGCTTCTCTTTGGACAAGCGAATGTCAACAGAGAAGGTCAAGTGTTTTGTTGAGTGCACAATAGCTTTTTCATTTGGCAACACAGCTCTGGCACCGCCAGTATCCAGCTTATTGTTTTAAGAAGCCTTGACTATGGAAGGTGTTATATATAATCACATTTTACCTTGTGTACAGTAGTCTACCTTTCAGTCAGTAAAGCACCTGAAATATTTTTGTGCCAATGGAAATATTCCACTCTCAAGAAATATGCGTTGAAGAAATGTATCCTGTCGGGTATTTTTAAAAAGCTTAATTAAAATGGGTTATGGCCATTGTTTTTTATATAATGGGTTATGGCCATTGTTTTTATATAATGTAATAAATATGTTAACTGATGAATAAAGGTGCTTTCAGACATCCAAAAAAAGTCCCCCACTGAAAGCACTCCATAAATTTCATGGAGGAGGGGTTACAACAAGTTATCGGGAAGTCTGAACTGCTGTACCACGTGGTAACCCGGTGGTACAGTAGACTGAAAATTCCTTGGATTATAAACCTATATGGCATTCCATGGTTTTTGGGGGACATCTGAAAACTCCAGCAGTCTTATAATTCCAGTAATTTTGCAATCTGAGTAAAGATACATCCCAAGAGCAACAGAGGGAGAGAGAGGTAGGGAGAGAAATCAAGAGAAAAAGGAAGTACTGTTTTTATGGACAGCACAAGCATTTAAATTAATAATATTAATAATAATTAATAATAATAATAATTAATAATATTAATAATAATAATTAATAATATTAATAATAATAATTAATAATATTAATAATATTAATAATAATAATAATTATTATTATTATTAATAATAATAATACATTAATTAATTAATACGTCAAATGTCTCCCAGCTAGAAAGAAAAGATGTCAGTTTCAGTTGATTCCAAGTGTGACATGTTTTCTTAACCTTTTGTTGTTCGTAATGTAGTTAGCATGAACATTTCCCTCAGCCGATAATATCCTTCAGCTGCAAATTGTAAAATGTACAATGGTAATAATGTTTTAAACAAATTTAATGGCACTTACAGATGGCCACTAGACACAACATTTATACACTGATTTTAAATCTCTCAAAATTTTGGGTAGTTTGGAGTCTTAGTTCAGCTAAAAGAGACTGGCCTCTAATTTTGGATTGCATTTGGTTCAGGTTGCAGTTCTCATTCCCTTGGTTTTGGTTTGGAATTCTAATAACTGGAATACAGAAACGTAATGCAGATTACAGACTTCCATGCCACAAACTTACTTTAGGTAACACCTAATTTTACTGTGAAATTGACTGGAACATCAAACTGGAAGCTGTTATACTAATTATTTTGTACCAGAGAGATTGGCTTTAACACCCTGAGCAAAGTTCTGCTCCCTGTTACACCAGTGCAATCCTGTTGACAGCAGTAGGATTGTCTTCTAGTCTACAGAGAACTATAGATAACCCACCCTGCAAGCCATGGTCCTCCAGCACATCAGTGGGCTGTACTGTGATCGCTGTTGTGTTTTTTATTAGGGAAAAGTGAATGCTTAATGTCATTTCTTATTTGAAATATTGTACTGAAGGTATGCAGTACATGCTGTATGCAGTATGTGTATCTACATTTGGAGCTTGCAAAATTATTATTACTACAAATATTTATTATCCCACCCCCTCCTGTTATACAGCAGCTCACAAATATAATATAAAACATAACAATATAAACATGTAAATAATATGAAAATAAGCAACAATCTCTAATTCAAAACCATTGAACGGAGCTAAAATCCTCCCCCCCAACCCAATCCACCCACCCACTACCCATCTCCCCCACCAAAGCCTGGCGGAACAGCCAGGTCTTACATTGTCATTGGAAAGAGGGAAGGTCTGGGGCCGGACGGACTGCCACCAGAAAGGAGTTCCAGAGTCTTGGAGTGGCCACCAAGAACGCCTTCCCCAAGGTCGCCACAGGAGAAACTCAGGGGACCTCAAGAAGGGCGTCCCCGGCCGACCTCAGGGACCAATCAGGAGTCCGGGGGATGAGGCTGTCCCGCAGGTAAATGGAGCCCAGACGATGTAGGGCTTTATAGGTAAGAACCAACACCTTGAATTGGGCCCAGAAGAATATAAGCAGCCAGTGCAGCGCACGGAGCACTGGTGTTATGTGCTCATGGTAACCCATCCGCGTAAGGAGACAGGCTACCACATTCTGCACGAGCTGCAGTCTCCAAACACCACCAGGGGTTGCCCCACGGAGAGCGCATTACAGTAGTCCAGTCTTGAGGTGATAAAGGCATGGATGATGGTGGCCAGGTCGGAGTCTGAGGTATTTTATTTATTTATTTATTTTATTTTATCAATCTATATCCCGCTCCTCCTGAAAACAGCTCGGAGCTGCTAGCAATTTTAAAAACATAAAAAATGCAATCATAAACTTTAAAACAATCATCATAATATTAACCAAAAACAGGGCTAGGCACATGATAAAACAATAAATAAGGATAGGAGGAGTTTAAAAAACCCTAACCCACCCTCCCCAAAGGTCTGGGCCAACAGCCAGGTTTTACAAACTTGCCGGAATGTTAAAAGGCTTGGGGCCTTGGATATATGGTTGAAGTGGCCATACCAGATATAACTGGCGAAAAGCGCTCCTCACCACAGCCGCCACCTGGACATGAAGTTAAACCTAAGGATATGATGTAGAGAGAGTTGGGAAGGACAGAGGAAAAGTAAATAGGAGAGATGTACGTCTGGAAGATAAAACTGCCCTCAAAAAATATTTGAGATACAGAATATTTGTAGTGTTTGTGAGCTATCGCCGGGACAGGAAGGACATCTGTCCCAGGGCCCAAGCTGGGGGTGGGGGGCACAAATCCTATCTTGTTGCAGAGCGGTTGAGCGGAGACTGAGCTGAGCGGAATCGCCTGCAGCACTTGGCTTGAGTGAGACCCACCCAGTGCGCGGCACAGGATGGCGCAAGCACCAGCGGTGGACAAGGCAGGTAACACATCTACAACCGTCAGGGCTCAGGTGCAGCAAGCGGAGGGAGGGAAAGGTGTGCTGTGTTCGGAGTGTCTCTGAAGTCAGAGCAGCGGACTCACCAGACGTACCATGTAAGTTGCCCGTTTTCTGCAATGAGGACACTGGAGTGAGGAAGAAGGGGAGAGGGTGGGCAGGGGAGAGGTGGTGATGGGGGTGGGGTCCATTTCTTGCACCTGGGCCCATTCCAACCTACGTACGTCCCTTGCACAAGGATCATTGCACAAAGTGAGCAGAAGCTCAGGGGATCTCGGCTCAGCACACCCACACACGCAAGCCAGATAACACTAGCAGATGGAAAGGTGTTCTAGGATAGTTAAGCCATTGAGAACTTTGACAGGTGCTTGGTTAAACCCAGTTTCGTGGGAAGCAAAGGAAGAGCAAAACAACAAGGCAAAGACCTGTGAATTCTAGTCTAAGGCTTAATCCAACCTTGACTATTTGTAGGGCAGCAGTTTATGAGTTTTCCACTGGCCCATGTCTTCCACCCTTCATCCCCATACCATGTGGCAGGGGGAAAAAAACAAAGTGAGAAAATAATGAAATCCTGTCATCAATGAAGTCAGTCATAAATGGCATCATGATTTCATTGCTGGCCGCCTGCAGTGTGAGCCACTTAAAGATACACAAAAGCACTATTAAAGACAGCAAGATCTTCATGGTCATAATGGACGAAGGCCAAAGTGGGTGTAAAATGCTCTTCTGATCTGTGAAAAGTGCAGACAGTACAGAATCAGGCCTTTTAAATTGATTCCTAGCATAAAACTATGATGATGCAATCTCACTTTTACATAATTGTATCTAGATGTATTGCCTTATTTATTTTTTGTACACCTTGACTTCGTCTCTTAGAAACACCAGGCTAAAACAATGTCCCTTTTCACACAGACTCTCTAACACTGATAAAATGGGTGTTACATTTTATTATACATGTTGCAAGGCATCCATAGAGCACACCTGCAGCCCTGCAACATGTATAATAAAATGTAACACCCATTTTATCAGTGTCTGTGTGAAACGGACCAATGGCAATTCCAATGGTAAATTCTTTAGTAGTGTTATTATTAATGTAGTGCTTTGTATAGTTTATTCTTTACCTAGTTCATCCCCACAAAACCCTATGAGATAGGCCATCTCCCAGGGTCAGGTCTACACTTTAACTTCTATGTTACCTCTTGCTTTACTATATATGCCCCCATTCCCAAACTGTGGTCCACAGACCACTTGCGGTTGCGGTCAATGAACCCATGGAATGTGGTCTTCAGCAGATTTGTGTGGCTAACTACAGCTACAGCACATTAGGCTTCGGTCTCCCTCAGTGCTGTGGACATCTCCAGAGGAAAGACTTCCCCGCATCTTTTCTACATCCAGCATGTCATTTATAGTCATGTTCTACAAGGAACAGCTGTCAGGCCCTGGCGGCCTGCCTGTAGGGAAGTCAAGGCAGCTTCCCAGTCTGCAGGCAGAAGCCCCCAAGGAACCTGAGAGTTCCTCGGGGTCAGAGGGGGAATCCCCGAGCAGCAGAGAGAAGGCCGCATCAAGCAAAAACTCACTGACACCCGCAGAAACGGGGCGGGGATTCAGGAGACTCCAGCGGCGTACCCAGCATCGGTACATGCATGCACACTGACCCCAGATGTCAGGCTCTGGAGCAAGGAGCCAGGGAATGGGGGAGAAAGGAGAGGCAGGGAAGAAGGGAAAAGCTGGAGGGAATGAGGGAGCATCTGCACTGAACCCCTCAGCCATCCCGGTATCAAGGAGGGGGAATGCTCAGCATGACAACTAGGCAGGCTGGCCTAAGATGGCGTACGACTCATCATCGAGGTCCTGGACTGGGGCACCAAAGGGGAGAACCAGCGACAGGGAGCCGGAGGGGGGGG
>QEPC01001524.1:4832539-4842983 GCA_003113815.1 Sphenodon punctatus
CTGCACCGGATACCTCCTAAAAGACAATGCATCCTTGATAATAATGGCTACACCGCCCCCCCCACCACCACCACCACCATCCCTCCAGCTGAGGCTGATGCTGCACAGAGAACCCAGCTGGAACAAGGTCGGCCAGAATAGGGCCCGATTCATTGTCTAGCCAGATCTCTGTAATACACATGAGGTCGGCGTCCCACTCCGGGATTAACTCCCGGATGGTAGATAACTTATTGACAACCGACCTCATGTTCAGAAGTACCAAACCAAGGCCTGAGGCCTTCTGAGCCTCAATCCACAACCTACCTGCGTGGGGGGTTGAGAGGGGAACGGGAACAAGGCACCGCTCCCTCCTCACTGATAGAACACAACTCCCCTTTGGACCATATTTCCCCCGGCCTGTAACAACCCCGATGGCTGCAGAAGGCCTCCCATCCTCAGTGAACCCCATTAAACACCCACCCTCCATAGGCTGCCCCGACAGGCCAGCGAGAGGGACCCCATCCACACAACCCCCACCTGCCCACCTCTGCTACCGGCGGGCAACCCTCCCCGCTGGAGGGTTGCCCTCGCTCACACCAGGGGCTCCCCTCCACACCTCCCTCTCCTGCCACAAGGGGGACCCCACTAATCCCATCCCTCCTCCCAAATCACCCCAACAGCACACTTCCAACCCCCCTCGCTAACCACCACACCATGACCAACCCCAAGCCACCGAACCCACTACCCAAATTTTACCACCCCCCCCCACAACAAATATAACACCCTGTCCCTCAGTCCCTCCCCACGGCCCTTTGACACGCGGGGCGTAGCACCTGATGGAGCTGGGGCTGTTCTTCTAAGGGCTGCCCTGGGTATAGGCTATTCCTGGCCCCGCCCCCTCTCAACGTATCCCAGGGGGTGGGATTACCAACAGCGGCAGTGGTAGTGGCGGCAGGGGAACAGGCCCTCCCAAGTGTCTCCACCCCCCTGCTCCCAGTCAGGCAGGCAGGGGGAGGCGAGGGTGCGCTCCGGGCAGCTGTAGTTGTGCTGGGGCCGCTTTGCAGAGTATAGATGATAGCCGCATCCACCGCCTCCACCCGCCAACGGCCCACCAATGGCTCTTCGCCCTTTGGCGGCACCCTTCATACCCTCTCTTCAGTTCCATTTCCCACCCACTGGCCTAGCTCCTCTTTCCCCCCTGCCCTTTTTTATTCTCTTCAGGCCTCCCCTGAACCAGTGGTGCCTGCCCAGCTCACCCACATCTCATCTGTCTGCTTAATCCCCTGCTACCAAGTGTAGTTAGGCCTTGCTTCTGCCAAGCCTATCTGAGTAGTCCTATTCAAGTCAATGGGTCTTTGCAAGGTCACCTTAGACTTTCTCTCTGTGAAAAATTTCCTCCTGGGATTCCCCCCCTCCCCACCATCACGAAAAGTTTGAAATGGTATTTGAATATCAGAGCACCTCTACCAAAAGAGAGATTGTAAGGTCAGGCCTGCCTCACAAGTACATTAAATGAAAGAGAATCAAAAACTTTAAAGCATCATTATTTCAAATTCTTTGGGAAGAGAGCCTTTTTGCAAACTGCGGATCATAGTGGAACTTTTTCAAAAGTTCCTCATCATTTGGCAAAGGAAAAAGTCCAGCGCTTTGATCATTCAATGTCTAGGAAAATTTCAAATCTCAGACCTCTCATCAAATGCTAATGAGGTTTTCCAATGGGCAACACATGGTCACAGAATAATACCCTATGAAATATAAAACTCCCAGTTTTACAGCATCATTGTGGAGGAGCACTGACTGTTTGTGGGTATAAGCGAGTGTCCTTCAGCATCCATTGTGCGGGCAACAATTTTCTGTCCCCTGAAAAAAAATATTGGATAGAATTATACACCAGTGATGACTTTTGTGTATAACAAAACATAGGCATATCCACTTACTCGATATTCTTGATTCCTGGGGCTGGTTTCTGGTAGCTCACAGTTTAGTTTCTGGTAGCTCACAGTTTAGTTCTTCATAGTTTATCATAAGATGTACACATTTTTCTTCTAGGCTTATGGTGTGCACAGTTATTCACCAGAGTGGAAACTTTACTTTAGATTTAACTTAGTCCTTATTAAAGGCCGTGGGAGCCATATCAACCAAGTAAGAGTGATACTGGCCACCAGATGTCACCCATTTTCTGATAGCTTTCCCGAAAGACATGCAGGCAGTTTGGGAAAATATGTGGAGCTCTGCTAAACAGAGTTTCTCTAGCTATTTATTGACACCATTTTTTATTTTCTACCTTCTCAAAACTGTGCCACTGTATTCCACAGTGACAGCCACAGTCATTGCACCTTGTGCACCGTCACTCATTTTAAAACTACATTTTATAGATGATTTTTGAAAAATGGAATTTCAGACACACAACTAGTCATTGGCACCCAGATACTGTACTAAGAACAAGAAGCATGTTCTTTCCTAGCAGTAAGGTGTCTGGTATGAGAAAGATGGTCGTTCAAATGATCTCTTTTATTGGACCAACTTCTGTTGGTGAGGGTATGCAAGTTTTCAAGTCACACAGGACTCTTTGTCAGGCTAGAGCAAATCAGGACTGAGACAATCACTTCTTCATACAGGGGTGTAGCTATCATAGGGACAGGAGGGACTTTTGTTCCGGAGCCCAAGCAGGGAGGGGGGCACAAATCCTGTCCTGTTTCGTCACGGCCAGACAGAGACTGAGCCGAGCAGAGGTGCCTGCAGTACATGGTGCATGTGGAACCCCCCTGGAGGGCAGTACAGGATGGAGCAAGCACCGGCAGTGGCGGCAGGAAGTAGGAAGCACAGCTGCAGCCTTCAGGGCTCAGGCACAGCAATCAGAGGGAGGGAGAGGTGCTGGGGGGCGGGGAACAGGAGAGAGGATGAAGGGTGTGGGGGGAGAGTCAATTCCTTGCACCTGGGCCATTCCAACCTAGCTACACTTCTGTCTTCATAGATATCATGCCAGTTGTTGGGTTTTGTTTTGTTTTTAAATATTTTTTTAAAAAATACTACAGTATTCTCCTGCAGGTGTCCCCAAAACTGCCATATCACTATGTTGTAAATAATCTGCAGTGTACCGGACTAGTGTTACAGAAGAGTGTAGCATAAAGAATGGTAGCATAAGAGAAAGTAGCATGTCTCTTGTGGAAAAAGCCTAGAGAACAGAATTGGCATGAAACCAAGAGGTTAAGATAAACGTTTCTCTGAAATCCTACAGAACTGAATAGAAATTGATATCCTTACAGAAGATTGTTTTAAACCACCCTGGAGAATTCCATAGCAGGTGTATAATTCTCTTTTAAATGCAATAGAATATAGCTCGAAAAGTCCAGAGAAGGCTATGATTCTCTGTTTAATTTCAGCAGGAATTTTCTAGATGGGTGACTGCAAATGTTGAAGTTACCATGGCATTTGATTTATCTTAAAGGTGCTGCTCTTTCTGTCCTCCATTTTAACTGCTAGGGCATTACTGCAGAGGAGAGGAAATTCTGGTGGGATAAATCAACATACTGCAAACAAAATAAACAATTCTGGTCAGAGATAAAATCCTGATTCAACCATTACCATGGAAACAGTGGGTGCTTTTAGACAAGCACCTTCTCACCCATTCCCCACCCACCCATTCCCCACCCACCCAACTTACATGGTGCAGGGCATCCATAGGGCACCACTGCAAGCCTGCAACATGCATATTGGATGGGTGATGGAAGGGTAATGAATGAGGAGGTGCTTGTCTAAACACATCCATTATCAATGACTCGGCAATAAATCTCACATTTTGGGATACATCTCTAGAAAAAAGGGCTCCAGCACCTAAGTTAAGAAAAAATACCTTTTAGTGGATCCATACCTGCTCAGACAGTCTCACCCCTGGCCTTGCTTTCACTCAGTTATGCACCCCACTTTAGATATGACACACACACACCCGGTCCTGGATCGGCCCCTGCGGTCATCTGGGGATGCCTTCCTCGAGGTCCCCCGAGTCTTCTGGGGGCCGCGATGGAGAGGGTATTCTCGGTGGCTACACCAAGGCTGTGGGACTCCGTCCTGGTGGAGGCCTGATTGGCCCCGGACTGTCTCTCTTTTTGACGAAGTTGTAAGACCCGGCTGTTCCATCAGGCATTTGGCGGGGGAGATGGATGAAGGGGGGGGGGAGTGGGTTAGGGTGGGGGGGAAGGGGCTTTTTTAACCTTGTGTTTTGAGTTGTTTTATCTGTTTTTAATGTTTTTATTATTGTTGTTGTAAGCCGCCGGAGCTGCTATGTCAGGAGAGACGGGTATTAAGTGTGTATAAACAAACAAATATCAACTGCTGCCCCTTCTAATCTCCTTCAGCTACTAAGGGCTGCTGGTGCTGTCCTCCCTTTTACTGTTCCCCTTGCTGGTTCTGCAGTTCGCGGTGCACCAAAGCATGCCAGATAGTGTGCCAGATAATGAGGACGTGAGACAGATAAGAGGATGTGGTCAGAACTTCTAGTCCCACATTCATAGACAACAGGAAGCTCTGAGTACCAGTAGCAGGACTTCCCATCCCTGGGAGAGGGAATGATCATGTATGAATGGGCAAGGAAGGATGTGATGGAAGGGGAGAATGCTGGTGGAAAGATAGGATTGGGGCTAGGGGGGGACAGGACTAGAATAATGATTAGGGATGGAGAACCGTTTCCCTCCCAGGGGCCACTTTGAAAATTAGTACAAACTCAGAATGACACATAGAAGCTGGGGGCAGGGATCCTTAGGGGTGCGCTCAGGAAGGGGAGGGTCCAGATCATGGATCTGTGCAATGGATTCATCCCCCATATTCTCACGTTCATTGCCCGTGTCTCTGCTCCTTTATCTTGAGCTCACTCTTTCATTGCTTGAGGGTAGGAACTGGATACAGGGGCCAGAGCCAGGAACTGGAAAGGGGCCCAAAAGAAATCCTGTCACAGGCTGCATTTGGCCCCAGGGCTTGAGGTTCCCCACCCCGATCTAGGTAATGTTTAATAGTCGAGTTGATCAGCAGATGGGACAGCCCCAGCTGTCAGGGGCTGAAAGCGAATAGCAGGAAATGGATCACTCCATGGTTGTGCACTTCTCTGAAGCAAATGAACCATCACAGACAGGATGCTGGGCTAACAGGACCATTGGTCTGACCCAGTACAGCACATCTTATGTTCTTTAGGGAAAGAATTGGTGGGAGGGTGGAGGAGGAGGGGGACTGGACCACAGTGGTCAGCAGAGCATGAGGCCATGGTGAAAAGAAAAAAAAGAGATGAAAGAAACTTAGTATGAAAGAAGGAAAGGGAGAAAATAAAACAAGGGAAGAGATGGTCTTACGGCCTCCTGAAAATATGGAAGTCCTGGTGCAAATGATAATTTGATATATGAACTTGAATAAATCCTCTTACCTCCCTGCACCTCAGTCTCCTCATCTGTACAGTGGGGTTATCACAACTCCTTAACAGAGTGACACGAAGGGAATTGTGACTCGCCAGTTGGCCACTTTGTCTCCAGATGACCTCTCTAGCTCAGAGGTTCCCAACCTCCTTCACTCTGTCATGACAAGAAATTCTATGGAAAGAAATTATAGGTAGCAACAAATGAATATGGAAGACCATTAGAACACACTCCACATCAATAATAGTGCTTTGAAGGCTGGCCTTGCTTCCAGTGAAGGGATTGGTTAGGGTTAGGCAGACAGGAGGAGCTGAACTACCCATCCCACATTCCCAGAACCCTGACTGACCAGACTAGAAGAAGTTTCTTCCTTCCCGCTTTCCAGTTCTGCTCCCATCAGAGGGGACAAGAAGAGGGAGGCATAAGTTGGAGGAAACAGCACAAGTGGCTGGGAGTAGGAACTGGATCTAGGGACCAGATTCAGGAACTGGAAAGGGGCCAAATTATAAAGCTACAGGTGCAGCTTTATAGTTCAGGTGGCTTGCACTCTCCGTTAAAATCACAAAAGTCTTTTTATAAAATCAAGATTATTTACCCTATCACTGTGAAACTTTCTACAGAGAAATGCTTGGGTGAAGGGTAGAAGGTGCCCAAATGTCAGACTGATCTGTTGAGAAATGGATGCATAAATGAGTCTGAAAATTGGAGACAGAAATGTTTTTTCTGGTTTTTGCGACTGTCTCCTGTTGACAGAAAAAAGTTTATTTAAAGTTATACATCTGGAGGTGTAGAGCTGTCAGAAAATTCAAGTGTGCATTCTAGTCATTTCCTGAGTTTGGATTTTTAAAATCTGTTGTGTAGTTTTTAAGTTAGGATGTTTAGCAGTTCCCATGTTATCCAAGGGAGAGAGTGAACTTGCGAAGTTATGTCACACATGCGCAGAATGCTGGTGCAGTGTTCGCATATTGTCAACCCAGCTTCCATGGTTCACAGTAATGTACGGACAGGTAGCAGTACACAGCTTTATTGGGGTCTTAGCCACTGTGGTCGTGGAAATTCCTCTCGGTTTGCATAAAAACCCATCATACATGAGCTTTATGTACCCCCTCTAGCATCTTCTGAGTTACCATACAGTTGAGGAGGAAAATATCCCTGCTCACAAGGGTGTTCTTCACTTCTCTGCTTGTCCAAACCTCACATAGGGCAAGAAGCTCTCCGTCAGTCAGTTCACATTCCCTGTACTTGTTTCCCCCAAGGGATTCATCTCCATCATCTGATTGAGACACTCCTGGTGACCCCACGGATATCCTCTCACTGTTATCAGGGCGGTGATTTGGTGGAAATGGCAGGGAAGATCCAGCCTCTGGTAGTGACTGCCTTACTTCTGGCAGTGCACAAACAAATCCAGAAAAGTTGCAGTCTCAATCACATCCCACTATCTCATCTCATCAGGGAGTTCCACTCTTCCATTCTGCTGGGCTTGGAACTGCAGCAGGGTTGTGCAGTGTCTGCACTTCATCAGGCATACATAGAACCCCATTGTGTACATGTGCCACCCCATGAGAGCACAGGCTTTCTTGGTGGATGGGTCTGAGAGTTATTTCTGGACATCAGGCCTTACCCAAACAAGGCCAACAAAGGGCAGGGTATCCATCACCCCCCAACTTGGCCCCATACTCCAGGTGTCCACAGCACTAACCGGCCAAAGTCAAAGCCATTAGGCTTTCCCTGGCAAACAATCTGCAGTATTAGCATGAGTGTTATGACCACTCATGCTCATTGCAAGCAAATATTTTTACTTTCAAAAGATTAAAAAAATATGAGTAGCTGTTAACCAATAGGCAGCTCTGCTCCCACATATATTTCAAGCACAGTGACCTCCACTGCCTAGCAGATCCCCCCCAACCTGCCCAATTCTTAACATTCAGCGATTTCCCCAGCCCTGCCCTCCCCATCAAAAAATTCCATGCTTCTGTGGTGGTAACAGCTGTAACATTTGACTTGGCATGTGCGCTGAGGTGATTGCTACATCGATTAGCAGTGCCGGTGAAGCAATACACACACCTAGCAGAAGCTTTGCAGAAACCTTTTCAGCCAATAACAGCCAACACCAGCTCACACATGCTTGGCATGCAGCATGTCCTGTGAGGACACATGACCAATAGTGGCCAATAGTTGCTCGTGTGGTGTGCAGCCAATCCTAGCTAGGTAGCCGGCCAGCTCTTTAAGCTGTTCAAAACCGTCAGTGTGTGGTCTGAGGAGTTCATGGACACCAGAACCGTGGCAATGGAGATGCATGCCGAGAACTTCATGGTGCTTGTTACCATGCTCCTGTCTTCATTACCACTGTTGAGCAGAACCTGGGAGCAATCCAACAGCTCCAGTTTTCCACCCTTTCCTTTCCCTATTGGCATTTGTAGGCTAGCTGGCTGCAGGCCCGAACCACTTCATTTTCCTATTAACATTCCTAGGTTACCCGGGTCTGGGAATGGCAATAGGAAGTGCAGAGGCACAAGTGTGCTGGCGGCTACTATGTCCCTCCCCCCCTTCCACTGCCCGCAAGTGCTTCCAACCTCCAGCCCCCAAAACAGCTTATCACTGTGCTATACTGCCCTTCTTCACACACACAATCACACATGCAAGTGCATGACCAGAGGACTCACCACTCCCCGCTTTCAGTACACCTGCTGCCCCCTTCCCTTCCAGCCCCCCAAAATGGCTTTTCACTATGCCATACTGCTGTTCTCCAAGGCCCTTCCTCCCCCAAACTTCCCTCCTTTCCCAGAAGCAGCACGGAAACCATGTATGGCTATGAAAACTTATATAGAACTTTAACAAATAAATAACTGATGAAAAATGAAAGAACTTTGCACAAAAAAATAACTTTTCTTTCTGTACCTGCTCTTTTGGGGGCAGTTGGGCACGCTTGCTTGGGTGATGGGAACGGCGGAATGATATTTTCCCCATCCTCTTCCCGCAGATCTGCCCTGTGAAGGAGTGTTTGTGGGAGGTGTGCTGGAATGACTGGTTGGGGGTAGCGTTCCTGGCCCAGGAACTGGTGTCTGGTGTTAGTGCAGCGCGGAGAGGGTGTGGGTGCTTTTCCTAGGGGGTGGATTGCTGGGGAAACCAAGACAAGCAGTGGGGTATGAATGGCTGGTAGGGGCTGGGGAATGGCGCCTGCCCCTGAGCAACAGTGCGCATGATTATGGCAGCAACAGGCTCAGACAGGGAGGTCTGGAGCTGTGCCCACAGCTCAGTCATCTTCTTTCATGCCTGCTCGATCACACTCTTGAACTGCTCCGAGGCAGGCCCAGTGCCTGTCCTGCTGGCCGCACTAGCTGTCTATTCTCCCGGGCCATGCTGTTAATGGCATCCCGGATCTCGTCTGCCTGCTGTGTAGTCTCCCCAAGCAGCTTCCTTGTTAAATCGTCCCTGAACCACAGGTTGCAGACCTGCAGGTCCTAGTTCTGCTGGGCACTTGTGGCTGGGCATTCCATCCACACCTGTTGCACTGGCAGATCTGCAGCAAGGCAACAAGGAAAGCCATTGGTTCAGACCAGCCCACCCACCTTCCCGCCCAGATATACCAACCGGCCTTCCTGCTGAACGTACAGCCCTCCACCCGCTCAAAGGAAAGCAGGAATGAGTACCTAGCCTATGCTGCCGCCGTGGTGGTTGCTGTGGCGGGATCTCAGTGCCACGCGGTTCTCCTCCTGTGATTTGTTGGGCTTGTAAGACCTGGCTGTTCGTCCAGGCCTTGGGGAAGGGGGGGAATAAGGGTGGGTTTTTTTACCAGTGGTTTACCTCTTTGTTGGTGTTTTTATTTGTTTAGTAATCCCTTCTATGTATTGTTTTTATAGATTGTTTTAAATATTTTGTGAGCTGCCGTAGGGCTGGAGGGAGCGGGATACAAGTCATTGAATAAATAAATAAATGAATAATAAATATCACTGTAAAGGAGTGAAGAACATATAGAAATCAAGCAGTGCTATTCGTGGCCTCCACTCCCGGCTGCCATTTTGGCTTCCATCCCTGCCCCCCACCATCTCGCCATGGTGCCTCCTCCCCCCTCCCCAGCCTTCCATGGTGCCTTGCCACCCACTTCCCACACCCACCGTTCCCATCTGATGAAGCTGTTCCCCAGGGATTTCCCTGCTGCTCTTCCGCATTCGTCTAGCCACCTGTCAACACAGTGCTGGTTCTGGGGTGGGGGCAGGCGTGGAGAGATTTCTGCTGGTGGTCAAAGGTTCCATGACGGGAGAGGGATCAGTTACAGCGGCATTCATATCCACCAGCTTCTGGCCCCGGTGAAGGTGCAGCCATACAGGCAGGAGCAACAATGGCTCCACTGTCACACAAAAACCGGTCCAGGAGCAAAGGTGTTGTCCTGGATTTCTTTGTAGCCACCCCTCAGGTCCTTGGGCCACTGCTGACACTGGTCCATGCCTTGCCCTGGGTGTAGCCTTGCTGCTCCATTTGGAGAGAGAGCTCCGGGAAGACGCCTTCATTCCTACAGCACTTCACCAGTGCATTTTGGTCCTTTTGCTCTCCCATAGAGCAATGAAGGCCTTGGTCTCTTTCTCAGTCCAGGGAACGCAGTGTTCCTGGCTGTTGGTCTGAGTCATGTCCACGGGGATGGTAAACTTCTGCAAGTCATTGTGGAGAATGCAGCGGCTGGGAAACAGCAAGCGTACTGTCAACCAGGAGGAGCTGGGAGAATGCATGTATGAAAGTGACACAGGGTGATTTCAGACGTGACGAGGTGAATATTCACCCCGCCACGACCACAGCGAAACGCGGGCCGCGGTGAACGTCTGTTTGCCACCTGCCAGATGATGTTCACCACAGTCGAACGTGGGCCGCGTTTGCATTGAACATGCTTCGTTACCTCTCACCACCTGGAGGTAACGAAGCATGGTCAAAGGCCACCACGGCCGTGGTGAAGGGTTCGTCACGTCTGTTTACTCACCCTTCACCATGGTCGGGGTTCGCCTTCACGGCCCCAGGTGGGGGGTGCGGCCGAATAGACCGCACTTCCTGCCCGCCACGCTGGGGGGGGGGGCGGG
>QEPC01001524.1:4846750-4874394 GCA_003113815.1 Sphenodon punctatus
GGGGGGGCACAGCCTTGGACTTGCTGGGCACTGTATGTGTTGGGGGGGCACAGCCTTGGACTTGCTGGGCACTGTATGTGTTGGGGGGGCACAGCCTTGGACTTGCTGGGCACTGTGTGTGTGTGTGTTGGGGGGCACGATTTGCAAGGTGTTGTGTGTGGGGAGGGCAGCCTCTGCCCCTGCCTTGCTAGGCACTGTGTGTGGTGGTGGGGGGACAGCTATGTGTAGTGGGTGGGATGAAATCGGTCCTCCCCCTGCTAGGTACTGTGTATGTGCATGGGAGGAAGTAGCTACTCCACCCTGATCCTGTCTGTGGGGCAGGAGGGTGCAACCCATGTCAGCATCTCCTTCCTGCCCTTCCAGGATGTGGAATGTCTATGTGGTGTGTGTGGAGCAGCTACTGTTCTTCTCTGTCTGTTAATCTGGTGGTGAAGGAGGCCACCTACTGCCTCCTTTCATGCCACTCTGCAGGCTGGCAGATGGGTAGAACCCCCCCGTCTTTGTTCAGGGGACTGCTAGTATTTATTATTGATACCAAACCTCTCCCTCCCTTCCCCCCCCAAAAAAATAATAATATCCCTGCCTCCAGCTCCTCGTTAAGGAGATAGTTGTAGTCTCCCTCCCCCTCTTCTTGTCACTGAGAGAACAGTTATTGCTGCCTTCTCCATCACTTCCTCAGGCCCCTGTTTAGCTGGTGGCGGTGTAGCTTTTCCAGGTGCTGTAGGACATTTCCCAGAGATGCTGTTGGGAGGGGTTTGCAACTCTGACATCTTGCCTGACTCCTGGTTTTGCTGATGTATTCCTCCTGGCTACTGAACTGTGCAGCTTTGCAGAAGAGAAGCAGTCACAACTCCCATGCCTCTTGGAGCAGTATTTCCTTCAGCTTTGTTCCCATTATGACAGATCTATTTTGTGTCTAATTTTTGTCATTGTTTCCTCCTTTGAGCTGTCCTTATCTCAGTAACCTTGGCTCTTTATCTAGCCCTGCTTGCTGATAGATGCTGCCTGTGACTAGAGCAGGTGTATGATTCTGGAAGGTTATGGAAATGATTCATGCATAGTCTGATTGGGGGAGAGCGTGAAAATCTTACGCTAGAATTCCCAAGCCTGGTGTAACAGGCTGGTGCTTTAATAACCTCAGTGGTGATTTCATATGGAGTCATAGGTGTGGATGTTGCTTTGTAGGAGCAGCAGAAAGATAGGTCTTTTCCACAGTATAAGTCAGACATACAGCAAGAATGGTAGTAAATAGTGCTGCAAAACCAAGTGTTCTAGTGCTAGGACGATACTAGGAGAGGTTTATGTTACGTTGGTGAGGTTTGCCAAATTATTTAGTGAGCTCTGAAGGCCTGTTGGATAAACTGAAAACTGAGTTTCTGGTTGACATCCAGTGAAAACTTTGTGATTTGAGCTGAATTTTGCAGTAAACTCTACCTTCTTTAAGTTTTCTCACTCCAGGCTTAAGAAATGTGTCCATCCTTTTCTGGAGGGTTTACTAGTGAGTTTTTTTGCAAGCACCCATAATCTAAAAGGAGGTGAGTTCTGCCTTGGTCCTGTGTACGTACTTACTGCTTTTTTGCTTCAGGTTCTCTGAATTTTATTGCAAATTGGTCTGATTCTGCATTCCTTTACACACCAGAATCTCCCACTGAAGTCAGCGCTTGGAGTCCTGGATGCTCATGGAATGCAACATCAGGCCTTATGCGAGTACTTTTATGTTTGCTTACAGATTAAATAGCAGAACTGATTTTTGTATGATAGAATTTCACTGACTGGGTTGAATTTCGATTCACTTTTTTCTGCAGATTCTTAATTTGGTTGCTTGTATTTATTTTTGTGAAGTGAATTCTAGTTGACTTCCTTTCCCAAAAGCCATTGTTAAAATAGAAATTGCAGTACTTTCAATGCAGATTTCATGATTGCTGTTAGCGTGTGGATTCATGGCACTGTTGCCTCCAAACACTTAATGTAGGTCCCTGGGTGTCTATTTATTGCTTTTTACCTCATGTTTGGTCAATATAGTTTTGTTGCTGCTTCTCCATTAACCCCCTATTATCTGCCTACCCATTTGTTGCTTGATTAGTATTAGTACAGCTCCAAGCAGATCATTCTAGCGGTCAACTAACTTGAAAGTGTAGAGCTTCTCAGTAGATATTCACACCTTTATTCTGCACAGACATGCCTACTTGTATGTGCCTAACTTTACATATTGTCAGTACAGTGGAACTACCACAAATCCTCCAAGAACTCCTGAGCTGCTGGTGAGTACCCTGAGCTCCTAAGCTGCTGGTGGGGATACTTAAGAGACCATGACTGGAGGTGTATATTAAACTTCTCTGGCAATTTTGGGCATTTTCATACTATGCTTGGAAATTTGAGGGATCATTTGGTGTAAACGAAGCAACTGTTTTTTTCTGTTCCTGTCGCTAAGACCTTTTCTCTGCCTTTTGTGGTGTTTCCTTTTATAAGAGAGTGATTCATGTGTGAGTCTCACTTAAAAACCTAAATACGAAAGTTGGGTGAACTGGAAGATGCGTTTCCCTGTTGTGGACTAGACATTGGCTTGGGGGGCTCAGCAATGAAAATGAATTTTGACAAATCTTGTATGTCTCTCTTCACACTGTACTCCCTCTTCCATGAAAATCCAAGAGTGTAAGATACGTGTCTACACCAGAGCCACAATGCAAGCAGTGGAAGTGCTTCCTAACCTGGGGGGGAATCACTTCTAGTACTGTGGGGGTGTTTGATTTTTTTATATCGACGGAGTCAGCTAAGAATGGTAAGGAAAGTAGTTGGTGTGGCTTTTGTTACGTGGGCACCTGCTCACTAGCAAACCTGTATCTTTGCTATGTGCCAGTGAATGTAAATGTAAGAGAATGCAGGAGGGCTGTTGGATGAAATCCCACTCCCATGTCATTACATTCTGTGCATATGGATGTGATCAACTTTGGTTTAGCCTTTTTGTTGGGTCACTTTGAGCCATAGCTTGCCTTGTGCATAGCTTGCCTGGAGGTGAAAAGAAAACAAAACAATTTATGCTGAACAGTAGTACATGATACAGGAAGGCTAGGCCTAATGCAGTTTTTGTGCCTGCCCTAAAGCTTGGCTTCACACCCTCTGGACATACTCAGAGGCCAGTGCGATGACTTGCAGTGGAGAGGAGTCAAGGCTGCTCAAATTCCCTGGATTCAGCCTGCCTTGGGTCAATTCTACGAAGAAAAGGAGTTAATGAGAGTTCTTGGAGGACATAATCTTGAAGGGAAGAAGTGGTTGGAGTTGCAGCTTTGAAGAGCTTACTCGTTCTTGGACTGGACTTTCTACCTGATCAGCTGGGGGGGTATGGGCATTGCTTCGCCAGAAAATGAACTGTAATTGCAAGACACAGCTGTAACTGACTTGGTTTGTGTTCCCCTGTACTGTTACCTGACTACTCTCTACTGCCACCTTCTTAGGAAAGCTTGTTCTAAACTCTGTTGTTTCACTAGGTAGCTATTTTCAGAGGGGGAAGGGAGGGGCAAGTTGGTCTATTAGTCTACTTGCACACAAGACAGGGGAGGGGAGGATGACCTGCCGTGAACCAAAATCACATTGGGGGGATAATGTGACATTCTGCTTGTATGCAGCGGAGTTTAGCCCATTTCCACCATGGTTTCAGTGACAGCAGTTGTCCCCTCACCCCCCCCCTCCCAATCTTGTGTAAAGGGGACGGAGTTTGTGCCTGCTTCCTGAGGGGACAGTTCTTTATCCAGTCACCCCTACCCAGTAAGGGAGGTAACACAGAGAAAGGCGTGGGGGTTAGGGAGTGAGTAAGTAAAGGGTCAGTCACTGGCAGGGTGCCCGATAGGTGCACGGCACTGGAGATCCTGGGCTTTAGGCTGTGTTGATGCTTTACCCAAGGAGGTGTGCGTTGGAGGTCCTTGGCTAATCAAGTCTCCTGATCCCTGGCAGATTGTAAGGTCAGACTGGAGTTGACCCTTCCACCAAAAGACTGAAGTCTGGGTAGGAGAAGGGATCTGTGGCAGGTTACATGCTTCCTGGCATTGGTAACTGTAAATGCAGCCATTAAACCCTAGGCTAATCCAATTGAAGGTGACTGGGAATGACTACTGCTGCTATCTGATAGGCATTTGGCCTGTGTGGCGGGTCTCTGTCTGACTCCTAGTGGACTATTTACTTATTTAAATTTATATGTTGCCCTTTCCCAAAGGCTCAGGGTGACTCACATGTCATAAAAACATTAAAACCAATACAACCTCCCCTAAAAGCCCCCCAATCCTCCAAATCTCCCCTATCCCTGCCCGCCAAATGCCTTCTCAGACAGAAAAGTCTTACACTGCCTCTGGGAGACATCTGGTGTCAAACGAACCTCTGAGAGAAGGGTATTCCAAAGCACTAGGGCAGTAACCAAAAACTTCTGCGAATCCCATCCTCCCCAATAAAACCTCCCTGCACCACTAGGCTTGACAGATAGGGTCAACGGGCTCTGAAAGCTGTTGCAAGGCTCACGTGAAAATTCTGTTATACCTAGGGAGGCTTGTAGTTCCGCTGTGCTGTGCTGTACTTGTTCTTGAATAAAGAACTTAGCCTTGTAGCATTGCCAATCAGCAGTAAGTTCATTCAGGGGAATGTGTGTTATGTATATACTGGCCTGCTGAAAGAAATTGGGAGCCATGGAATATTGGTTTTCTTGGGGAGTGGGTCTCCTTCCCTACCCATGTACCATCCCCCCGATCCATTTCTGGATACCATACTACTGTTTTTTGTAAACTGTTTCTCTCAACGGGCCACCGTATATGTATTGCATGTCAATACATAACATGCCTTCCTTTGAATGAACTTATTGCTGACTGGCGGCAGTGCTCTAAGTGCTCCAAAACAAATAAGTATGGCACAAACAAATGGAACCTGTAACTTATTTTTCATGCATGTTTTACTGTACATTAAGAAAATCCTTGTAGTTATGGGGCTCTCTAAGGTTGAGAGCCCGATATAATTGCACTCCTGTTCACCCCCTCTTGTCAGACCCGAGTACATGGAAATCTATTATTGATTTTCATATATTGTTATGACAGAATTCCTAGAAATAGAATGCAGTTAAATTAACAAAACACATACCTTGCCTGGAAGGAAAACACAGCTTGCTTCCTGAGGGAGAGCTTATAGCCTTGACTGCAGAAGGTTTACTGAAGGTAAAGACAAATCAGCTGAAAGTTAAGAAGCAAAATTCCAAGAATTGATTGTCTAAAATTGACAAAGGAACTAGCAACACTGAGAACAAATTATCTAAAATCCTTGATCTGATTTGTACAGTGAAATCTCTAGAGGCCTATCTAGAAGACTGAAGGAATCATAACAGGCAAAATGAACATGGTTCTGCTAGTAGTATTCACAGGACATAAGGACAGCCATTCCTTATAGGGATCGCTCCTTTTTTGTCCTGGTGTCAAGCTCCTGGTGGAGGTTTTTTTATAATCTCTTGAAATGCAGAGCATACAGAATTTCATGCTTAATCCATTTCTTTTGAAAGCATTTCTCTCTGAACAGCTTGAATTTTCTTCCGTTCTGTAGAAGAATTGTTGATGTCTCCTGCTTTTAACCTAATAGCAGAAAGGGTAGTGTGCACTTTTCTTTTCAAACTTTCAAAAAAACGGTATGAGTTGGTGCACATGCAGTCTTGTTTTGAAGAATAATTTAGTACCAAGAAAGTGCTGGGTCCCTGCCTTACCTGTTTTATGAAGACAGGTAGGAAGTATTTGTCCTTTTTTGATCAAGAGAACTGATGCAAAGAGAGACTTAGGGTGATTTCGGACGAGACGGGGCGGCATTCACCCCGTCCCGGAATCACCCAAATGATTCCCCACCAGGATCACCAGGGAGTCAGGGAAGGGGCGGGGCTGCGTGGCGTAACGTGCGGCCGCATGGCCCCGTCCCCCCACGCTCCCCCACCCTCTGGGGAGATGGGCGGGTGCCGCAGCCAATGCGGCCGCAGCGCCCACCCGATTTGACCATGGCCCGGAATCCTGCTGGTGATTCCAGGCCGTGGTTGCTGGCCAGACCTTACTTTTTGTTGGTTCCTGCCGGGAATCTTTGACCACGCCTGCGGTGATTGTCCCCCGGGGAGCCCCGGAAGCGTGGTTGAAATTGACCCCATGTGGGAATTGACCGTGGTGAACATCTGGCGGCCGCCAAACAGACGTTCAGGGTGCTTTGGCCCCATGTGGGTATTGACCGTGGTTCACTGTGATCTCGTAACGTCTGAAAATACCCTTAGTGACACAAGAAGCTGGTGGCAAAGCTGATAACAAAACAGTGACTTTGTTTGAGCTAGTATGGTGCAGTGGATAAAGGTACAGAACTTGGACCTAGGGTACCAGGGTTCAAATGCTACCTTTCTCATAAACTCACTGGGTAGCCTCGGGCAAGTCACAACTGCAGTTCCCCATCTGTAATATGGAAATGTGTCTCTCTGTCTCTCCCTGTGTTCCCCTCACCCGTGTCCATCTTAGATTGTAAGCCCACTGGGCAGGGACCTGTCTCCAAGCATCTGTGACTATAAAGCACTGCGTATGCCTAGTAGTGCTAAAGAAATGATTAGTAGTAGAATCTGGAATTCTAATTATGCGTGTATGTGCTTGGCATTCTCAAAATATTCACAAGTCTCATAGTGGCTCATTTGGTTTCCATAGCAAGGGAGAATTTTATACATGATTCTCCGTTTTGACACTACCAAAGTGGCCATGATCTGAAGTAGCTACGAAGGTGAAAGGAATATGTTTGGTGCAGTCTTTTTAAAATAAGGGAATTGCAATTGTCATGGTTTCATTTCCAAAATGGTGCTTAGGGATAATCCTGACGTCTTGGCAAGGCCTCTCCGCTTTGCAGTCTCATTTGGGTGTGTGTGTGTGTGTCCTAAACTGTTTGTTTGTATCTCCTGTTCGATACTTGATATGGTACAAAGTTACTATCACTATCCCTCTTTGCTAAATTGCTTGGTTAGTTTGTGTGTGTGTGTGTAACTTACTGAAAAGTCTACAGTGTGTGGAAATAAATGAGACAATGACCCACATTAGCACCCACTAGGTGGGTGTTCACCTGCCCGGCTGCTAGGTGTTCGCCAAATATTAGCCTGCAGCTCCCACTCGCTCCCCACTCACGGCGTTATCCAGGGACATTGCGGGCCCACTGTGTGGACCTGCGCAGGCTAATGCTCCTCCTCGTTGCCGTGCCTTAGTAATTAAGTTGCATGCAGCCTCGCCTTCATTGCGGTCTGCTGGCACAATAGTCATGCCTAGCGCAGCTGCTAGAGGAGAGAGTGATTGCACTCTCTTAGCTGAGCAGAGGCTGCAAGAGGAGAGAGCGAGGGGAAGGACCTTTTCCAGAGGATCTGTGCCTGCACGCCTCTCTCCATTTGGGAAAGGAATGAAGGAGAGTGAGGGAGGGATGAGAGTCCCCCAGAGGATCTATGGGGCTCCTGCACTCCCCTCGGTTCCTTTCCCAAATGGAGAGGAGTGTGGGTGCAGATCTTCTGGAGAAGGTCCTTCCTGTATCCCCCGTGCTCTCCTCTTGCAGCTGCCGCTCAGCTGAGTGTATGCAATCACTCTTTCCTGTTGCAGCTGCCTCTATTGGGAGAGTACACAAGCGCTGCTTATGACAGAAAGGGGGTCACGGCCAGGGAATAAGCCTTCTCTCTATGGTCACAGAGTGACCGAGCTACCTCCGTAGTGGGTCACAGTACAGTGAATACCTTTGGACCTTATTTAAGGTCTCTCTCCTGTATTCAAAATGGAGTAGCTGATTGGAAGTTGGTAGTGACTTGTGCTGCTAAGCCAGTGACCATGGTTTGTACCCTTTGGGATCTGTTTTCGGGCTGGGTAGCTTTAGTCTAGTCTAAGCTGGAGTAATTAAAGCTAAAAATCATGAATATATGGATTCCTGTCTTCAGGTGTGTGGTTTGCCAATCTGTGGCAAAGTCCTTGCTGTTTAGTACTGTCCTAATTTGTTTGAGCTAGAAATCTTGTGTTCAAAACACTTCAGCAGCACCAGTTTATTTTTTATCTTGATGATCCAATCACTATCCATATTCCCAGGTTTATTAATGCACCACTGACTGACTCTTCTATCCACTGCCATATAATAACCCCAAAATGGAATTGGTTGCATCACTTTAAATTCCCCTTGGTGGTGGCTCTAATCTGAGTCATCCACACCCAACTAATACTCTTCCTGTCCTTTCCCACTTCCCAAGTTAAGCTTGATGCCATTGAAGCCAATGATAGATCTTCTCTTGGTTTCAGGAGGATAAAACTCTTGGATCTTTTATTCCCTCCTTTTGCAGGGAATGTTTCTTTCACTTATAGGTTTCATTGCACATCAGTTTTCTAGAAGAGGAAGCTTGGAACCCTTATTGGTAGATACTTCTGGCAAACACTTTTTAATCAATGTGTATATATCAATATATGCAATGTACATCTTTTGGTTGCATTTCTCTGGCATAGACTTGGCATGGATATGGTAACCTTTTCCAATCTCTGCTGTCAGAGATTAATGTTCAATCGCTCTCCCTGTTTTTAAAAGATTGTTTTCTTTTTCTTGCCAACCATATTTATTTGTTTGCCTGATTAAAAAAACATTTAAAAGTGTTGCACACACATTGACACCTTATTGGCTAAACATTTGGGGCTAAAGTTCTGCAAAGTGCTGAGAATGCTAGCCTTGCCCAGTGAAGAATTTAAGGATGTATTTCATTTTAAGCTCAACTCTTCCCATTGACTTTTATAGGACTACATGCATATTTAGCTTGAAATATCTGCTTGCATATATATTTCTCAAGATTAAGGATATTTTCAGACGTTACGAGATACGCTCAACCACAGTCAATACCCTGTGCTGGGGAATGGTCCCGTAATGTCTGTTGGGGAACCAGAAGTTCCCCCCCAGATGTTTGCCATGGTCAATCGCGGTGGGGAATCACGTTCACCACACGATCGGCAGAACTGACGGGGCTGGTGCCGGTTGTGTGGTGAATGCGATTCCCTGCCACGATGAAGGGGCCCGTCTCGTCTGGACGGAAACCATGACCTCCGCGGAATCCCTGGCGGGATTCCGAGCCGTAGTCAATTTGGGCGAGCGCTTTGGCTGCGGCGCCCACCTGTCTCCCCAAAGGGCGGGGGAGCGGGGCTGAATGGCCGCACGTTGCGCCGCGCGTCTCCGCCCCCTTCCCTGATTCCCCGCTGGGATCAGCCAGCACGTCTGTTGGATGTGCCGGAGTGATCTTGGCGGGGAATCATTTGGGTGATTCCGGGACGGGGTGAATGCTGCCCTGTCTCGTCTGAAATCACCCTAAGTTGCAGACACCTTGCAGGCTTGAGACTTTGGTGTGTAATTATGCAACCTTCTCGCATGTAGTTCCTGTGGGTGGGTTTGGATTATTCATGTGAGTTGAGCAAGAATTTCATGCAGGCATATGTGTTGCAGGAAGTTGAATGTCTGAATCTATTGTATGCTCATACAATGTGAAGCTAAGAGATTATTTTGAGGATTCCACATGCCTGAATATCTGTTTTTCTCTGTTCTAGAGAACACTTGTTATGTAAGATGCCGTTAGATGCTCTCCTAGATCACAGAACACTCTTGACATGAAACTAGGTAATCCAACCAACTGTTCTACTACCAACCATTACCAGAGCACGCTGGTGTGTCCTGAAAATTTATGTAATTGCAGTTGCTCTTTGAACTTGTGGCCCTTCGAGGCCATACTGCAACTTCTATAAATGGATGTCAAAATATTTACTATTAGTAGTTATAACACAGTTTAATAGTCAAATTAATAAGTACCTCATTTTGACCTCTGTTACATGCAAGGAGGATTATCAGTGTGATACTCAGTTTGTGGGTGGCTGTGTGGTGTATATTAATAAACATGATGGGCATGCCATGAAAGAATTGCTGAAGCATAGGTGTGTGCCTGGGACCAAAAAAGTTTGAGACGCTCTAGTCTACTGGTTGCTGCATCACCGCAAGGAAAATCAGTCCCCTTCTGTTGTAATTCTCACCTTTTTGTTTAAAAAACTGATTGCTTTCTTCTCCCTCAACTATTTTTCAAGTGACTTAAGATTGTACTGTCGTAGTTTCCTCTTCATATACAGCATAAACCAAAATGAATTTTATCTGGTGATTGTTTAACTTAATTGTTGATGCAGGGCATGAAATTTCAGATTGAACTCAATGAGCAAAAAAATAAAATAAAATTTGGTCACCAGACTTTATTTTTTAATTTAATTTTATAGATCTACATCCCACCACTCAGGCAGCTCGGGCAGTTCACAATAATATAATAAAATATAAAAATACAGTAAAAGCGATTTAAAATATAGAAGACAGTGTGGAGTAAAATAACAACCCTCACCCTTTAACCCTCCCTTTGACCAAATGCCTGGTGGAAGAGCCAGGTCTTGTACTGATGGCGGAAGACAAGAAGACTTGGGCTGAAGCGGACCTCCACTGGGAGAGTTCTACAGCACCGGTGTGGCCGCCGATAATGACCACCTGTTGGTCCCCACCTTTCTAAAGTGGGCAACCTCTAGGAGGTGGTTGACCACCTAGAGGACCGCAAAAGCTGCCCAGGAAGTGATGCAGTCCCTCATATAAGTAGGGCCCAGACAGTTTAGGGCTTTATAGGTTAACACCAGCACCATGAATCGGGCCTGGAAGACTATAGGCTATTATCACGATATTAAATCGTTGTTGCATGACTAGGCGCATGAACCAGTCACCAGCCTCAGTTTTCTGGGCACCAGTGGCTCCCAGGAGCCTGCAGATTTTGTGCCCTGGTTGTTGCTTGATCTCTTTGGAGCTGCTGGAAGTGGATTTCTGTTCGGTTAATAAGAATGAAAACTTCTCCAACGCTCACAGCCATAAGGAAAGTTTGTAAAGCTGAAATTTGCGGATTTGTTAACAGGTCTGTCACCATCTTAAAGAAGTTCTTGTTGAACAGAATAAGCATACGTATAAAATGCATCTTAATATGCTAATTGTCAGACTTTCCACAGTTTTTTTTTTTTGTGTGTTCTTACCAATGCACTGCAGTCTTGTGACAGTGAGCGTGGAATGAAACTCTCTCAATAAAATTCCATAGAATGAAAGTGTCGCATTCTTCCAGTGCATTTTAGTGTAATAATTCTCCTTTCTTGCTAAAATGAAATGCTCCTTAAAGTAGGCTGTCTTCTAGAGAAGCTGTCAGTGGAAATATTAAGTGAGTCAGTTTTTCTCTATTCTGTTAACTGTAGGCTAGAGTTACTAAATTCAATGGCTGTTTTCTGGCTAATTACTCGTCAGATCAGAATATACAAAAGCATTGTCAGATATATATTTTTCAAAACAATATTATCAAAGATATTAATGTTTCCAGCCTTTTACTCAAATTTTAACATGGTAAATATTTGCTTCCTCGGGATCTTTACATAACTTCTCATTTACTTAATTCTGAAATCTCTGATGAAAAGTGCTGAATGAAAAGCCCCCTCGTTTCTGAAAAACAAAGACTTTTATCTTGTTCTGCTATGCACTTCTGAAATCCTTGGTGAGCTTCTTGTGTCTGTCTTGAAAAAACAAAACAAACAAAAACCCCAAACAAGCAGACATGCATTGTCTCAAATCTAAGGACACAGACAACCTATGGACATTTTTTTAGACCTATTTGATAACCTCTTCTGTCCTACATAGACAATTGTTTGAGGAGCTGTGCTGTGCAGTTTAAATTAAAAAAGAGAAATCTCAAACTTGTACTTCCACAAAGCTTCTGATGATTGATACACACCTGACAAATACTTCTGTGAGGAGGGGAATTATAAGCATATTTTTCTTAATGCAGAATGACTTTTTTTACTCAAACTTTTGTCTAGGGACTAGTTTGGGAGAGCAGGTTATCTTTTATGACGAGTGAGGGGCTATATTAAAGGCAAATGTATTGTAGCTCTGAATGAAAGAATCTTATGTAATCTGATTCTGAATTCTTCTTCCCCTGTAGAAGGGGGAATACTTTTTCTCCTGTTTTGCTGTTTGTGGGAAAGGTCTTTCCTTCACATTGAGTGGCTGTGTTTTGCTTGCCTTATGGAGGCTTTAACAGGGAAGCTTTGGGTTTAGCTTTAATTATATTATATCTTAACCCAGCAGCAAAAATATTAGCAGGTGGAAAGAGCCTGTGCTCACTGGGTTCTCCCCATTGACAGTAGTGTGGAAAACGCTTGGAACACAAGTGCCTGCCTCCTTCTGTTACTTTTAGAACCTCTAGCACTTGTTGCATAAAAATAACCCAGCAATTTACCAGCTTCCCTGTGGAGTAGAAGGAAACGACCCCTCATTTAAAGCAGTTTTCGATATCTTCCATTTGTAATTCCATTTCAGTACTGACCAGTCAGAAGTCAGCCAGGTCCCCTGAAAATCATGGAATTGGCTTAAGTCATTAGGTGCTTACAAACTTCATCAGCTGTCTTGTGGTGTTTAAGAAATTAGTGGTCAGGTTGCATTTCAAGCTTTGCTCTCCAAAAGTGAGGAATAAAAACTTGCTTAAATGAAACCTCTTAGCAGTAGTACGAGAGAATTAAATGTCAAATCATCATCATCGTTACTATTATTTATTTATATAGTACCAGCTATATATAAACTGTTGAAAATAGACAGGGTCCCTGCCCCAGAGAGCTTACAATTTCAAGGGAAGGGAGACGAGGGATGGGGACAACAGAGATGAGGACACATTAATGAAGGTGTAAGGTTGCAGGTATGTGTGCTTAGCTTAGTTACAAAGTTACATCGGGGAAGGAAGGGGGACTAAGAGGATGAGGAGCTAGGGAAGGCCTGACGAAAAAGGTAGGTTTTCAGGAGGGATTTGAAGGTTGGGAGGGAGAGGAGAAAATGTATTTGGGGAGGAAGTTCCAGGCATGGAGGGCAGCCAAGGAGAAGTAGAGCTGTGAGCAAGCGAGTGTGGTGGTAGAAGAGGAGCAGAGCTTTCTGCGAGTGTCATAAACCCGCACAGCAGTCCTATCTAGGGTCGTTCCCTACATCTGACAGCAGGAGGCAGAGATCTAAAAGAACTGGCACTGGACGTAGGAGGGGATGATCCCTCCCCGGAAGTACAAGTTTTCTCTCTGCCTCCGACCCAGCAGGACCAGCGGAGACATGACTCGCTGCCTCAGTGTGGCAATTTCAAAGAAATTGCAGATTTTTCACTTTTTCTCAAGGTAAGAGCTCTCCCATCTCCCATTTAGGACACTGATCTCCGGGAGGGATGTTGTGCGCCCGAGATTCCCTGGAGACGACAGTTCTGGAGCGCTTAGAGGCGCTCAGTGGGGAGCTGGGATCAGAAAGCTCAGAAAGATGTCGTCTTCTACCCCCTCCTCCCCCTCCCCCCCTGCACACATGTCTGCCTGCCTTTCCTCAAGGGCATGGCCTAGAACAGAGGTGGGGAACCTTTTTCCTCCCAGGAACCACTTTGAAAGCTTGCACAAGCTCCGAGGACCTCACAGAAGTTGGGACGGGGTTGCTTAAGGAATGCACTCAAGGAAAGAAGGGCCCAAATCATGGATCTGTGCCATGGAACTGTTCTCCTCCCCGCTCCCGTTTGCATGACCTCATATCTACTCCCTTCTCTAGAGCTCAGTTTTTCAGTGATTGGAGGCAGGAACTGGATCCAAGGATCAGATCCAGGAAGTGGAAAGGGGCCACATAAAACCTTGCTGTGGGCCACATTTGGCCCCTGGTCCTGAGGTTCCCCACTCCTGGCCTAGAGGGAACTGCGGGCCCATTGTGGTCTACTGCGTTCTCCCTGCAATTTTTACTGAAGAGCGCCTCCCCCCAACCTCCTGCAGAGGCTCTCCATACCAGTTTTGCAGCTTGTCTCTGCCCCATGTTGGAGCGCAGGACTAGTTTGGCCATGCTGCCCGGCAGGGGAATTGGTGGGAGCTCATCCACTCCACTGTAGGAGCCCCCCATCCCCTCTCCGCTTTGTGTCCTGGCAGTGGCTGCCAGCCGTCTTCTGGTCGCCCCCACCCTTTTTCCCCCCCCCCCCCCATCTGCTATGATATCAGTGGCCAGGGGTGGCTTGTGTGCCACGGTGTGGATTGAGGTCTTTTGTCAGTGCATCCCCCCCCCCATCCCGGTTACAGGTAGCCCAGGACCTAAAGGATAGGGGGAGTTTTGAAACCTCCTCCTCCACTTCCTTACCATGCTTGCCGGCAGCCCTACTCTATGCTCTGGCAGTCATGTGCTACCCCGGGCAGGGCCCTCCCCTTCTCCCTGCCCACGGGCAGTCATCGGCGGGAGTACTGGGGACTGTGGAGGCCTGTGCCCTTGCGGGGGGGTTAATCCG
The DNA here is from genome assembly GCA_003113815.1 of Sphenodon punctatus. Classification (NCBI taxonomy): domain Eukaryota; kingdom Metazoa; phylum Chordata; class Lepidosauria; order Sphenodontia; family Sphenodontidae; genus Sphenodon; species Sphenodon punctatus. The sequence goes on from QEPC01001524.1 coordinate 4,861,113, forward strand.
TCCAGGGTTTCCCCCCCACTTAAACAGGCTCCCAGCTCAGTAGCCATCTTAAGGCCCATGCGCCTTGGCTGACTGCAATCTTGGCCATGCGGCCACATGGGCGCAGCCATTTTGAATGCCCTGCTCATGCGCGGTAGGGGTGGTTTGGGGGTTTTTTTTTTGTTTTTTTTTTAAGAGATAAATAAAATGTCTATGTATAAAGGTACCCGTTGAGTTACAATGGCTGTTCTCTCTTCCGCAGCAATGGCAAATCTGAATGATAAGGCGGCCCAGGCCATAGAGGAGGCGCCTAAGGAGCCTGTGTCTCTAGCAAAGCCAGCAGCAGCTCTGGATAACAAGACATCCAAGCTAAAAAAGAGAAACTGCAAGAAAAAAGATGAGGAGATGAAGGCGCTCAATGGACAATCAGAAGTGCCCTCAGTGTTTGCACAGATGCCTGTCTTGTTGCACATGTTACACGAGGGTCCGTGGACTCCGTTAGACCATAAGTTGCAGATGATGGGGTACATTGCTAACACCCTCTCTCAACTGCATGGGATGATGCAACCATTGTACCAGAACAATTTCATGGCCAATGCAGTGAATCCCTCTCTCAAGATGGGACCCTGCCTTCAACCAGAGAGGGTATGGGCCCGACACGGGAGCCTTTCTGGCGCAGAATCATCATTCGATGTTGCCTTAGGCCCCAAACCCCTTCAAGGGCCGGTCCAGTAAGGTTGGGAAGGAGCCAACCAAACGGAGAGACAGTGAGTCTTTTATTCAAGAAGTTGAGTCAGTCGATCGACCTTCTTGTCTTCCATATCAGATGAGGATTTTTCCCTTTCCTGAAAGAGACCAAGTACTGCCTTTTCGGAGGATGTCGATAGTGTAGAGGAAGGCAAAGCCTCCATGTCAGCCTCCCGTTCGGCGGAGGAGACTCACCAGAAGCGAGTTTTTCCCATGGAGTTCTTCGACCGCACACATCATAAGATCACTGAGATCATGAAACTACAACTAAAGAATTCTGAGCAGGCCACCCTGGAGGAGGAGATGTCGTCTTGCAAATACTCCGTTCAAACTGAGAAGGAATGTAAGACCTTTCCTTTACCTCGAGCTTATGAGGACCTATACAAAAAGGAACGGGGCGCCACTGCCCGTGGGCAGCGCAGCCCTTGAATCCTTCGTAAGCTGTACACCTTCCCCACAGATAAGGAACACCTGTGTTCAAGTCCCATAATAGATGCAGCTGCCGTCTCTCTGGCCAAGGACTCTGTCTTTCAGGCCATGGACGATCCCTTCCCAAAAGATTAGACGAATGGGGGAGTGGAGGCTGCTGTAAGGAAGGTTTTTGCAAGCATAGGTCTGGCCATGAAGGTGGCTACGACAGCAACTTTTGCTTGCAGTGCAAACTAGTGCTGGCTTGACAAGCTGAACGATCCAGACCTACCAGAGAAGGACAGGGCAGCGACTGTGAAATCAGTTTTCCTTAGCATTGCCTTTGTCACTGACACTTCCTTGGATATCATGTGGATGTCAGCTCAAGCTATATCCTCTTGTGGTGACGAGGAGGCGCATATACACTCTTGGAGGGGCGATCAGCACTCCAAATCACTTCTGACTGCAGCTCCCTTTGACGGTCACAAGCTGTTTGAGGAGTCTCTTGACGACAAGTTTCTGGAGGACGCCACCGAAAAGAGATCCCTGACGGCGCATTCACAGCAGAAGCTTTTTCGTCCCCACAAGCCCAGGTGCTATTTCAATCCACACAAGTCTTACGTGCCTGCCCCACAGCAGAGAGAGGCGCAGAGGTACAAGGCACGCTGGCAGAAATGGAGTCATGCCATTGCTCGCAGAAACCAGCCAAAACAAAATAACCAGTCCCAGCAATGATGCCCCAGTGCCCAATCACAGCCCGACCCCAGCAGTGGGAGGGCAGCTGATGGCATTCGCAGACACATGGAAGTCTTTGACATCTGACAGATGGGTCCTGGCAACGGTAGAGCGGGGCTACTCCATCGAATTCAAGGCCCAGCCTCCTGAGGACTTCAGACCTTCGCCGCTGTTAAAAGATTCCAAAAGGGATTGATGCCTGCGGGAAGCCATCTACAAACTCTACGAGACTTGGGTGATAGAGCCAGTTCCTGCAGAACAGCAGGGAAGGTGTGTCTACTCCACAATTTTTCTCATCAAAAAGAAAACAGGGAGCCTGGGCGATTCTCAACTTGCAGCACCTAAATCGTTGTCCGACACCAAAGATTCCAGATGGAGATGCTGAAATCGATAACAGCTGTCCTGGTCCACGGTGACTTCATGGCATCAGTGGACTTGAAGGACACTTGCCTGCACATTCAAATATGTCAGGCACACATGAAGTAACTGAGGTTCTGCTATGCAAGGACTCATTGTCAGTACAGAACCCTGCCTTTTGGCTGTCATCAGCACCTGGCACCTTCATGAAGGTACTGGTGGCCCTGACAGCAAACTTGAGGCATTGGGGGGTTCATGTCTATGCTTACCTAGATGACATTCTAGTGCAAGCCCCGCCACAGGTGAGGGCTCAACAGGACTTGGACAGGTCTATAGCCCTGTTAAGGGACCATGGGTTCCTCATAAACTGGGACGAGTCACCTTTGTCCTTCCCAAAATATAGCCCACCTGGGAGTGATCTTGGATACGGGTTCAGGGTGCTTGTTCTTCACCCCAGAAAGGGTCCAAGTTTTTTGGTTGCTGAAGGCCTTGCTATGCTCTCTTTGGAGGGATGGAGGTTGGGGCGGGTGGCGGGTATTTAACATAGGTAGCATGTTGAATGATTGTTTGATTAATAGCCTGGGTATTGAAGGGTGAGGGTGGGTTCTGTTCTTGAGATTCAGGTCTCTGCCCCTGGTGAGAGCAGGTGGTGGGGGGCTGGGAATTGGGAGGGTGGAGTTGCAAGCCCAGTGAGAGAGACGGGAGCATAACTCAAGGGTGGAATACACCAGTGAGAGGGGGATGAGGGGGGGAGGTTGGGGGATGGGGGGGAGAATTGTGCTCTAGTCTTGTAGCTATTTTGATATTCTATATTGCTAGGGCGTATCAAGGGGTGGGAAATTGTTTTACTCCTGTGGCTATTGATAATGTTTAGAATATTAATGCTATATTGTTGTTGTTTTGCTTTGCTGTAAACCGTCCTGAGACGTGATCAGCGAGAAGGGCGGTATAAAAGTCTAATGTAGTAATAATAAATATGAGATTTGTAATAAAGCCATAGTTGGCAACACGCCATTTCCTCTTCCACTTTCTGTCTAAAAAACCCTGAAGTTTGAAATGTGACTGTACGATAACTGGTTTCCCTGCTTTCCCATAGGGATTTTGAAAGAATAGGTTACCAGAACTGAACTTCTGTTTACACTTTCAGTTAACGTGCGAAAAGTTTAAACAAAGGGAAATAGAATGCCTTTCTTTCAAACTGCTACACTGAGTTATACTTGAACCAAAAATGATAGGGCATAATGCCTTGCTTTTAGCCACTTTTTCTTTGCCGCATTCCCTTTAACAGCATTTGAGAGATTTCATAAGCTTGTGTGGTAAATTGCTAAAACTTGGCCACATGAGTTAATCAGAAATTTAGCTTGGTGTAACAGCATAGAGCCCAACCATTAATTGTTCAAGTTACATACAATGGAAGATAGCTTGGCAGAACGGGTTTCTTGAGGTTTCCTCCTCCTCTTAGTACTAAGTACAGTATCCAAGGCTTCCCAAGATTGGCCTTGTACTGCAATGGATATGAAACAAAATGACACTTAAGATTGCGCTGCTGATTTTTAGGCCCCATAACAGTTTAGGCCTTGGCTATATTTGAGACCTACTCTTGAAACCTCACACTAATGGGTATCTGCGCTCAGGAACCACCAGCTGTTTGGGGGTTCTGCCGTTGTGTCTGAAGTTGGCAGGCAATCGGTCTTTTGCTGGGGTAGGCCCCTCGGTGTGGAACTCGCTCCCTCTGGATGTTCGTCTCAGTACCTCCACCCGTAACCTTTAAAAAGCACCTGAAAACACATTTATTCTCTAGTTGCTTTAAGGATCCACTGATGGTTCCCTCAATGTACTTTGTCCTCCCTTGTTTACTACCCTATCTAAAACATTTTAAAACTGTTTTAAACTGCTCTGTATTGTTTAATTTTTTAATGTGTGTTTTGTAAAGTGATCTGAGTGCCATATAAGGTGGGGTGGGACTATATAAATATTGTTGAGTATTAAACTGTTTGTGGAATGACCCCAGATGCATATCTAATAACGAAGACACTTTTTTCAGGGATTCAGCAAGCTGCTTCATTCATGATTCATTGGGCACAACACTCAGGATGCCTAGCAGTCATGCTGTCATATATAGCAGGGGTGAGCAAATTCCCAAGCCCAAGAGCCACATACCAAATTTTTCATATCACCGAGAGCCACAAGATCTTGTTGTGTTAATCCTGGCTTCTCCTGAACTGCAGGGAGGGACAATGCAACTGACCCCACCTCGCGTCAAAGCTCTGGCTCCCAGGCAGTCGGAAGAGCAGTGCAGGGTTCACACTTCCTGTTTCCATGCCTGCACCCCCCAGGAGGATTTGGTGGCAGAAATGGCAGCTTAGCATCTGTTGCTCCCATGTCTCTAGGCACCCACTTATGCCAAGAGCTGCAGTGCAGTTGCCTGAGGAGCACATGTGGCTCCTGAGCTGCCATTTCCCCACTTCTGGCTTGTATAGTAACATGAGCTAAATAAATGCAACTATTAAGCTTTCCAAAAAATCTCCTGAGAGAAACAGCAACTCATTTTTCATCTCAGTTTATTACACAAAGTTGAGGAAGTGGTGAGTGTCTGGAAGAGATGTTGACACAATATATACAGGAAAAATAATGATGGCCTGAAGGTTAATCGGTGAGTTTTGAATTTTTTTTCTTGCCTACCTGTCCAAATGACAGCTTATTCCAAACTAACTCTGCACACAGATGCTTTCTCACAACCTTAAATGGACAGTGGAACTAAGCAGCCTCCTTATGCTAATGAAATTGACTTGAACTGACTTCATTGACCTACATAAGAGAAAACTTCGTAACTGAATTTGTCTGCAACAAGGTTTCCTTCACCAGGGCTGTTCCACACCATTGGTGTTTTAGTCTCCCTGGAGTCAACACATAGGAGTATCAATACTTGAATATCCCCTGCTTGGGCTGTCTGCTCCAATACAATGATAATAAAACAGTGTTTATTCTCTTATGCTTTGCACCAAGCCTGCCTGCCTCTCTGGTCCTCTCTCTCTCTGACCCACAGGGGTAGCTCTCAACCCAGAATTGCCCTCGCATCCATGATGGTTTCCTGCTTGGTGAGCTGTGAGCTTTTTATCCCCCACTGCAGTTGCAAATATCTTCTCACACACAGCCGAGAGCTGACGGTCATCCGCCTTCCTTCACTTAGCTGAGGGGGCTTAGAATAACTGGAAAGACAACCCCCATTAACGTCTGCTGGACCAGCTCACCCTGCTACACTTTCCTACAAGTTGGGTTGGTCTATGCAAACTGGAAATGGCTCTTCAAATTATGTAGAACATCACTTGTTTCACCACTCTTAACACAGTACATACAAAAAGAGTTATACAAAATGCTTTCTATTTGGTAAAACCTTAAGAATTCTTTTTATAGACTCTAGTTGTGGGTATATTTGACCACTCACTCTTGCTGAATTCCCTTCACTCCCTTGGCTTTTGCGGCTCTGTCCATAACTGGTTCTCCTCCTGTCTCTCTGATCGCTCCTTTTTAACGTGTCTCTCTCCAACTCTGCCTCCTCCTTTCCCCTCTCAGTTGGTGTTCCTCAAGGTTCTGTTCTTGGCCCTCTCCTCTTCTCTATCTACACCTCATCCTTAGGCAAACTCATTGCCTCCCATGGCTTCCAATACCACCTCTATGCCGATGACACTGAACTCTATCTCTCTACTCCCTCTCTCTCCCCCTCTGTTCAAGCTTGTCTCATCAACTGTCTCTCTGACATCTCTACCTGGATGTCTCAACGTCAACTCAAACTCAACATGACTAAAACTGAACTCCTTATCTTCCCCCCTCATCCTTCCTCTCCCTCCTCGCTGTCAATAATTATTGATGGGGTCACCATCCTGCCTGGTCCCCAAGCCCGTAGCCTAGGCTTCAATTTTGACTCATCTTTCTTCTAAACCTTACATTGACTGTTGCTAAATCCTGTCACTTTTCCCTCCGTAACATTGCTAAGATTCGCCCTTTTCTCTCTCTCTTGTCTGCCAAAACTCTTGTTCATGCTCTAGTCATCTCTCGCCTCGATTACTGTAACCTCCTTCTCTCTGGCCTTCCCCAGTCTCACCTTTCTTCCCTTATCTCCGTCCAAAACTGCTGCCAGGGTCATCCACCCGCTAGTTGCTTCGACCATGTGCAGCCCCATCTCTCCTCTCTTCACCGGCTCCCCCTTCCTGAATGAATCCTGTACAAGCTCCTAGTCTTCACCTAATAAAGCTCTTCATAACCTCGCTCCCCCCCCTACCTCTCTGCGCTTATCTCCCTCCGTACTCCAGCCTGTGCACTTCGCTCCTCCTCTGTCCCTTCTCTCACCCTTCCCTGCTCCCCAACCGCCTTCGTCCCTTCTCCCTTGCTGCCCCCCATGCCTGGAACTCCCTCCCTGTCCACATCCGCCTTGCCCCCTCCCTTCATACCTTTAAATCTCTCCTTAAAACTCACCTCTTTCACTCTGCTCTGTCTGACCCTTTATCCTGCTGATCCACTATTCCTATACCTACGATTGGTTTACCCTTATCCTTGCCGCATGGACCTGCTTGCTGCTGTTCTCGACGTAACCAAGCTAAGTACGTGCACCTGAGACCTCGTATCTTCATGAATGTTAGACCCCTTGTCTCTCCCTCTGTTCCCCTTTGTACGTCTCTCCCCAGCTTCCGTCTCTCAGATTGTAAACCCTAGGGGCAGGAACCGTGTCTATTTTATTACTTTGTAAAGTGCCAGGTACACTGCTGGTGCTATATAAATTTTGTTAATAATAAAATATTTATACTAATTTGACTCTTGTTTGGAACCAACATCATCGAGGTTCTAATCTAGGACAGTGATGAGCACCAACACCATACTTGAGTTGCAGCCTGGAATATAACCATTAGGTTTCTGGTTCTGGTCACTTGCCACACCCTCAACTCCCTGATTGGCTGCCTAGACAAAGACTGCCTGCAGCAACAGGCAGCTGGGAAGATCAAGGCTTCAGCAGCTGCTCCTTCCTGTTCCACTTCCTGAGCTATTTACTCCACTCCTGCTCTGATCTTCCCTGACTGGTCTGCTCCTGACTCGAGCCTGCTTCCTGCTCCGTTCCTGCCCAATTTCTTTTTCTGACCGTCCTGATCAAACCTGGTACCCTGGCCCCCAATTCCAACTCTGCTCCTGCCTGGGACTGAGACATCTTACAACTCTGCTGAACTTGTTCTTGAATCCTGGCTTGTTTTGTTTCTGTGAATCTATCCTAGAAATGACTTTTTGGTATACACTTGAATTCCTTCTTTGCACCAATTTATAATTCCTGTTGCAGTGTTTGAACATTTAATAAAACTGAACTTAATCATTCCGATTCAGAGTGTGTGGCAGTTACTTTTTGCTCTGCAATAACAAATAGAAAATGCAAAAGCTGTAGTGTATCTATAAGTAAGTCAATTGGGGTTTTAATTAAATCCTGCAGATGAGGGTGGGGAGGGGTTAGAGCTCTGTAGCTGGGTGAAGGGAAGGAAGGACTCTCTCCAAGGTGCATATTGGATATGCAAGGCTTCAACGTGGGTGGAAAAGTTTTTTTAAATTTTTTTATTATTATACAATGTGGGAGTTGTTCTGAATGAGTCATTGCTGAGAATTGTTGTGTTGCAGGTCTCTCCACCGCACCCCCCTCTATAACTGGGAGTTGAGTTTAACTCGGACACTCTACTGCCCCTCTACATAGCTGTGACCTTTGTTTCCCCAGTCCTCACGGGCTGCTGCTCTTACAACCAGGACTCTCTCTACCTACTCTTTCAAGCATATGTTGGGCCAGTCGCACCAAGCCAGATTCACAAGTGCAAACTTTGGCGGTGTTCCGTGATTGTAGAAAACTTATTTTGGTTGACTTTCCACTGTATATTGATTGTAAGCTGCCCTGAGTCTTTATGGGAAGGGTGGCACATAAATTTAAATAAATGTATAACACTTAAGATTTCTGTACCCCGTTTCAGCAAGTGAACAGACAGCTTTAGAATAAAGGCGTTAATTAAAAGAAATGAAGGGTGAAAACAGACATCCACTTAACTCTGCCTTAACACTTCTTATGCATGTTGCAGGGCTTCATAGGGTGCCAATACAGACCTGCAACATGCATAAGAAATGCTAAAGTAATGTTAAAGCAGAGTAGCGTCCATGTCTATTTTTCACCCTAAGTCAAAGTTAAGGTAAATAAGGAAGTTGGGTTGGATAGTTGCTACCTAAAAGAGAGGATTAAAATAAGTCTTATAAACTCACACAAAAAGTTCCTATCCCAAAAGCTCACCCTCCAGTCCAGTTCTTAGCAAAGTTCCTCTTACACCCACACTATCTAGATTCCTTCTTCTAGATCAGGGACGTGGAACTTCTGGCCCAGGGGGCCAAATGTGACTCATGGTTAGCTTTTATTTGGCCCCTTTTCAGTTTCTGAATCTCACCCCTGGATCTAATTCCTACCCCAAAGCACTGAAAGCGCTCCGGGTAAGGGAGCAAAGATGAGGGCATGCGCACAAGGAGAAGGGACAGATCCATGCTGGGGACCCTGCTTTTCTTGAGCACACGCACACCCCTTAACCATTCCCATCCTCAACTTCTGTGGGGCCTTTGGAGCTTATACTAATTTTCAAAGTGACCCCGGGGGTGGGGGGTGGGTGGGAGGGAGGAGAGGTCCCCTACCCCTGTTGTTAGATGGTCAAGAGAGAAAGAAATCCACTCATTTTCAGTTTTCACTCATAAATCAAGATCCTTTAAGTCCTATGTGAATTTGATTTCTAGCTGTTGGCCCAAAGCTTTGTTTGCTAATGAAATGTTTCCTGCTAGCACCTTAGGGAGTGTCTTGCAGAGCTTGGGAAATCATTTTGCATAGCAACACCTGTACTTTACTGGGTTGTGTTCCACCCATTGTCCTACAGGTTGTATTGTAGTTTAAAAATTTATTTAATCTGTCTGGCTCCAAAACTGCTTATGTGATTCATATAGAATATATATTTGTAACTCCATAACTTTTTATATTTGTGTTCTTGGTGTTTCGCATTGATTAAAATGATACTAAATATGATTAGTTTACATACATGCATATTGGAAGATACTTCTGCTAAGCTTGTGGTATTACATAAATCAGAAAACGTCTGGCCCATCCACCCCATCTTGCATACAAAGATTCTTAGTTCTTAAGGAATTTTAAGTTTTGCTAATTTACAAATAGCTTTAGTTTTGAGATGTGGGCTCTGGAAAACTTGTCTTTGAATGAGTACAGATCGCTTTAATATTTCAAACCAGTAATTGTGCTGACTTCTGGTACATGCGTAACAGTTTAATATTAAAATTGTGCCATCTTGGTAGATGTTTCAGTGGATATCTTTGGCTCTTGTCACTTTCATTAGTTTTCTTTTTGTCTCTGAATTCTGATGATGTAATTTACTCGTAAACAAGTCTGAATTGTTACACAGCTAGCTGGTTCTTTAGTCTCTAATTGCTGTGAGAATCTCAGATTTAATTTTTCTACTGGCTTGACAGGAAGCTGATCACTAGAATAACTAATCAAGTCAAAAAGACAGCATCAAAAATCTCCACTTCTTTAATACTTTAGGGAGTGAAACTGAATTAAAGGAATGTATTTGCAGGAAAATGTCCAGCCACAAATCTGTTGTTAAATTATGTTCTATACAATGGAAAGGGAAACAAACTTTAGAGACCTAAATTCTGAAATTTCCTTTTGGGAAGTCTGTTGGCCTGATGCACTCAGGTCAATCAATATTAAGTATTAAAATGAGTGTTAATGGGAAACTTCATAGTCTACAACACTTCTCTGGGAAAGAAATGGAAGATGATCATCTCCAAACCTTTGCCAATGAGTTTGCAGAAGTGAAGACGTATCTTGGGTATGAAGGATGAAATCCTGACTCCATTAAAAATAGTGGTGAAACTTCGGTTGCCTTCTGTGGGGCAGGATTTCATTCAGTCCTTTAGCTGCTTTGCTGAAACTGCTAGCAAGGGTACCAATTAGTACTGATGGTGAGGGAGTATTTGTCATGGATAATTTTCCACTGGGACCTGGACTGAAATCAACAACTTGCTTGGTGGCCTGTGAAGCCATTAGATTGGCTATTACTTGGCAGGTGCCATGTTGTAGATTATTTACCTTCAGCAGAAGAGAGAGAGGCTCTATTGTAGAATGTAAACTACTTGATCTCAGCCGTTGGACATTACACTGAAACAATACAAATGCTGTGCTCGGATACATAGCTAAACTCCTGTTAACTCTAGCTCTTCTGAGGCATAGATGTGGCTCTCATTCTTTATACATCATTTAGAAAAACAGGATGCCTGCTATTGAGTCTCTACCCAATTTTGGAAAGGGTGATAGGCTTTTAGAGTAAAAATGCATTTTCTGTTGAAGTTCTGCACTTTAATGTCTGAGGGCTGTAGTTGCTCCATTGCTTGGGTTGGTTGCTTGTCGTGTTACAGAAGAATGCTAGTATTGATTAAACTATTGAAAAAGTTTCAAAGAGCACCTTCTTATATACCTAGACACTGGCATCTATATGACGGAGGTGTAGGCCAGTGAAAACAGTGAGTCTTTCAGTGGGCAAAACAGCAATCCTTTTATAAGGAGCGGTACTTGGAAAATATTACTGTAACCAAAATACATAGTTCTGTCTCCCCACCTTAACCCCCCCCCCCCCCCAATGAAAGCCTTTTGTGGCTGAAAGTGAAAACAGTAACTTTGTTTCATTTCCCACAGCCGGACTTAAGAGCCTGATTTTAATATTTTTCTTCTTCCGGCTTTAAAAATATTTACCACGTCATTCTGCACCCAGTATGACTGGACGTAAATCTCTCTCGGCTTCATTGTGAAGCAATCCAGTTGCTCAAATCAGGACATGAATGTGCTTCCCGTGTGCCTCTCTCTTTTGTGGCCTCCCTCTTACGACTATTCTTGTTTATATGAGAGAGAGGGAGGGATCCTCTGGTGGCAGAAGAGGATGGGGGGGTGTTCTGGGGGATGGGGATCTCTCTCGGACGGCTGGCGGGGAGGCCTCCAGGGGTGGGTTCTGCAGCCATAGAGGTCGTTCTGGGCAGAGGAATTATGGTTCTTCTGAGAGGTGGGTTTGATCTGTGAGACGGGACAGATGGTGTGTTTCTGTCCCGCTCACTGGTCCCCAGGCAGGTGGCGAGGCGGTTAGGGATCAGAGGACCCCTAGCCTCGGCTTGATGCTGATAAATGCGAGGTCGGTAGCTAATAAGTCAACTGCGGTCTGGGAGTTGATCCTGGACCAGGGGGCTGACCTCGCATGTATCATGGAGACCTGGCTGGACAATGGATCGGGGCCTATGTTGGCTGATCTTGTTCCAGCCGGGTACTCTGTGCAGCATCAGCAGCGGCTGAAGGGACGGGGGTGGTGGTGGGCGGTTTAGCCATTATTTTTAAGGATGCCTGGTCCGTGAGGAGATTTCCTGTGTAATCTATCATGGGTATAGAGGGTCTCCATCTGAGTTTGGATTTGGCTGGAGACAGGGTATGAATACTACTGATATACCGTGCACCCACCTGTACAGCAGCCTCCCTACACGTGCTGACTGAGCTGGTGTCAGAAGTGATCTTGTGGTCCCACTTCAATGTCCATGCCAACGCCATTCTTGGGGGGGCGGAGCGTGAGTTCATGGGACTATCTCAGAGAGTAGTGAGCCCCACACATGTTGGAGGACATACCCTGGACATGATATTTTGCAAAGGCCTTGAGGTGGGGGATCCATTGGTGGGGGAGGTATCAACTGCGCCCTTGTCATGGACGGATCATTATCTCCTCCGGGCGGATATTCTGGCGCGTGTCGGCCCTTGGGAGGGTGTGGAACCAGTTAGGTTGGTTCATCCCCGGAGGCTTATGGAGCCTGAAAGGTTCTAGATACCCCTTGGGGATGTCTCCTCTGACCTTGATGGCCGCTCACTCGATGACTTCGTGTCTAGGTGGAATATCAGGCTGACGGAGGCCATCAACTGTGTGGCTCCCAGGCATCCGTTCCTGAAATGCCGACAACGCAGCTCTCCGTGGTATACAGGTGAACTGTGGCGGATGAAGCAGGAAGGGTGGCAGTTAGAGCGACAGTGGCGTCACTCACGTACTCAAGTGGACTGGTTATGGCATAGAGTCTGGTTAAGTACCTATGCCATAGCAGTGCGGACAGCAAATATTATTTTTGCTGCCCGCATCGTGTCCGCTAAGTCCCGCCCGGCTGAGCTCTTCTGGGTGGTGAGGGGCTTGGTCAGTCCGGCCTCCCTCCGCCTGGACATGGAACCATCAAATGCTCGCTGTACTTTGTTTGTGAACTCTTTAGCAGATAAAATCGCTCAAATTCACCATGGTTTTGATGTGACCTTTTTTAGCAGAGAACGGGTCTGAAGCAGTGGAAGCCCCGTCTGGTCCTGTTTTGTGGGATGAGTTTCGGATGGTGTCGCCCTCAGATGTGAGGAATGCTCTTGGGACTGTTCGAGCCACCAATTCGCAATTAGATCCATGCCCATCCTGGCTGGTTGAGGGCCATTGCTGGCGGGGATAGTCAGCGCCTCCCTTGGGGAGGGCAAGGTGCCAGGCTGTCTCAAGGAGGCAGTGATGTGGCCCCTGCTCAAGAAGCCAACCTTGGATGTTGCTGTCCTTGCCAGTTATCGGCCAGTCTCTAATCTTCCCTTTTTAGAGAAGGTTATTGAACGGGTGGTGGCTCAGCAGCTTCAGGGGCATTTGGACTGGATTAATTTTCTCGATCCCTCGCATTCGGGCTTTCGTCCAGGTTATGGCACGGAGACTGCGCTTGTGGCCTTGGCTGACGACTTCTCTCGTGAGTTAGACTGGGGTTGTTCAACCCTGTTGATCTTGTTAGATCTCTTGGGTGCATTTGATACCGTTGATCATGAGTTGTTGGTATCGGCTGCAGGTCCGGGCAGGGATTGGCGGGACTGTTCTTGAATGGTTCAGCTCATTCCTGGCCAGGAGAACCCAGCATGTAGTTCTGGGGGAGTTTTCATCTTCCCCCCCCCCCCCCC